>CM057052.1:52832500-53142500 GCA_029948455.1 Solanum rostratum | reverse complement strand
TATAACAATACTCTTACAGTCATGAGCATATGAATAATATTATGAGTGTAGTATTGAGCACTGATATGAGTAAGAGTAATAATAACTCGAATTCATAAATTATGTAGTCTGTAAAGGATAGGATCGTACCAATAATGTATGACTCCTCATATGCCACTGAGAAGCACAGTTTGGATGGATCCATGAGTTAATCTCTGTCCCTTACAACATGAACAGGATATTGTATTATCATGATGCTCATAATGATGGTTATCGATTAGAGAAACTACCAAAGCTAAAGTATATATTATTTTTAGTCATAGACTGAGTTACACTTATTTATGCATTAAATAAGATATTTTACTTTATTGCATCGCTTATGCTACTGAATTGTTTTCTACATAAAGCCTATGATTTGAGCATTATATTCTGAGTTTTCCTGTTTTGACTATTTTATATACTCGTGCATTCTACATACTAACGTCCTTTGGACCTGCATCATTTAACGATGCTGACACAAATTGCAGATCCCCTCAGTGGGCGCATCATCAAACGATCTAACATTTATACTTGGCCAATGGTAAGACCTCTTTGTAGTCAGAGACTCCTTGATGCTATTCTTTTCAGTTTTAGTTATTTTCTTTTAGTTTAAGGTAGCCATAGCTTGTCTCTATACCCATTCTTTAGTTATGACTTGTAGAGTCTTCATAGATCAAAAACCCGACCTTGTAGAATTGCCTTTGACCAAACATGCACTTTTATCCTGATATCAAAACATTTGGCTATGTTTTTATTCATTTTAGTACGGAAGGAGATGGGCTAGAAGAAGAAAGGCCCAGAGTCTCCCAAGGACTAGATGCAAGATGAAAAGGAGAGGAGGAAAGAACCATAGGTACTTACCTTTTATCCTAGGGAATTTGTGACTCGACTCTACCACTTGGTCAAGAGTGGCTTGCCTTTGCTACAAGTGAAGGGTGCATCAAGGTATCTTGCATCAATAGTTGGGGTTTTAGGGAGTGCCTTTGGTTTTGTTGATCGAGGAAACGTATCACAAGTAAAAGAGGTTTATAAAGATGGACTAATCATAGTTTCAAGGTGAAAAGACTGAGGACGGGCATGTGTTTCTAAGCACATGTAGTGAGTTATTAGAGGCAGTTGGATTAGTCGAGTCATATAGAGTCTGGCATGCTACTCTCTAGCTTCAGGGCCAATGAGAGAGTGGGTTAGGGTTTGTTTTGGGCCTTTTCTAGTTTCATCTATTTTGGTATCTTAAGAGATGTTTATTCGTCCTCAATTTCAAAAAGAATGACCTACTTTCCTTTTTAGTCTGTTTCAAAAAGAATGATCCCTTTCAATTTTGGTAACACTTCAATTTCAACTTTCCATGTGGCATGTTTATAGCCACTAGATTAAAGGATATTTTGGTACATTTGAGATAAATTTAATTTAGGACCATAAGATTAAAACGTCTTCTTGATTTTCTTAAATTTTGTGCCATAATAAACTAGATCATTTTTTTGAAATTGAGGAAATGGCATATTTTGTAACTGCTTCGTCCCTTGAAACTTGAGAGAGAAGATTTGCTTGAGGTTTGAGAGACTGGGATAGAAAAGCTTATAGGTCATTGAGTATTAGGCTTATTTTTGTAAGCTATCTAGGCGTACTATGACCATTATTCCCAATGAGATAGAGAGGATTCATAGATTTATAAGGGGATTGACTTTCTCTATTCGATAGGCAATATTTAGGACATCATTTTAATCCATTGTAAGCACCTCTAAAGAGGTGGAGTTCATGGAAAGAGAGGAGTTTGTGGACCCTAAGAGGGGCCCATGCATCTGGTTAATTTTTGGTACCTCATCTAGATGTAGAGTATCCTTAAACAAAGTGGTTCTTTTTACGCATTAAGGACTAGTTCATGATCTACATCAGCATTCGAGGGTGGTTAGGCATATCATGGATTGTACGATACTAGTCAGGGTTCATACCATATGCCTACAAGGCGGGGAAATCATAGAAGCTTATCCAATCAATCTGAGGGTGGTCAAGCATATCGTGGATTATAATGAATGGAGTTTTCAATTCGTACTTGGATGCCCTTGTGATCTTATTCAATGATAACATCTTAGTTTATTCATTTGTAAATTGTAAATACTCTTATAGTGACCTTTTTAATTGATGAACTTGATGTTGATGACCTATATTAGTGGTGATTTGCTGTTGAACTATATTCTAAGTGAATTGTGAACTATTAGGTTAGGCTAATTGTTATGTAGGTGGTAGTTGTGGAGGTTCTGTTGGAGTGATAGGAATACTCGTGTTTTACATTTCTTTACTTCATGTTTAGTGGTTGGCTTGCTGATGTATGGTCGGGTGTTCACTACTTGCTTCTATTGTTTTGTCGATTACAAATCGGTATCTTCTTAATTGCCTTTCTTCTATATTTAGTTTGAGGCTTTTCTATTGAGACTTAAGAAGTAGCTGCTAATCATTTTAGTAGGATCTCATGTTTGATTATTATGTTTTTGTTCTGTTAGAAAAACAATGACATGGAGTGTCACTACCTGGACCTACGTCTAGGAATGACATGGCGAATAGGGACCCGAGAGTTCTCAAATAAGCCTCAAAGTATCCTAATTCACATCATCGGTTTGAAGCGTACTCAAATGATAAACACATAAATCTAAGGGACGGAAAAGTAGGACTCACGCAATAGGGATGTCATAGGGAAAGGGGATTAACATGGATTCACATAGCATGTAGCACATAAAGACTAAGGGACGGGTAAGTATGACTCATGCTATGCGGGTAATTCGGGACTTAGGATCTTTCACATCATATATGTGACGCCCTGAGAGGGTACCCGAGACGTGGCCGACACCTAAAGACTATTTCTAGTCTCCAAGCAAACCACTTGGCTCATCACATCCATTTAATCCAACAACTCTACAGATCAGCGGAAGTAAATGAAAGTAAATGAGCTCATCTCATCTAATGTCTCAAATAATGACAGATTAATAATAAAAAATAGTAGGAAGAACTAGCTCACAATCTCAACCTCAACGTCCGACTATTATCTATGAACCCTCCATCACTAATCACATGGTGCCAATGATAGACCCATGGCTACCTAAATCAAAATATAAGACTAGTCTAGTCTAACTCAAAAGCATGATGAATTAAATAATAGTGGATCCTCCGGAGTAGGGGAGGCTCACCAATAAGCTGAACGTCCTAGATCTTCAACGATGTGTCTGTTGGCGATCCCTAATCCCTATATCTGCATCATAAATTGATGCAGCACCAAGTGGCATTAGTACGTGGATTGTACGGTATATAAAATAGCTGAATGAAACAGAAATAGGTGGAATAATATGATACAACATCGATTCAGAATAGTAAACAATCAACATGTCAAGTGCCTATTCTAAATCAAGAACAAAGAGTAGTCAAGTGACCCATCAACACCTCAACCTCATCAATCAAATCAGACTCATCTCAAGGAACTCAACTCAACTCAACTCAATGGAACTCAACTCAACTCAACTTGTAGTACTCAAGGTGGGAACTTTTGTGAGTTTCTCTTATCCAACAACAATCACTTATGAGCCAGTGATCCCGTCGGTGTTGCCACAGCCGTTCCGTACTTTCCAGGTAGGGACCGAATCGAATAGCCTAAGGGAAACAGCCTCAACAAGTCCTCTATTGTTTCAGGGACATAAGATCAACTCAACCACAATGTAATGTGATGGTTCTAATCCTTACCTACGTTTAGTGATGTAGTTTGACGAGTTCAAGTTGGACTAACTCTCACTCTTTTGGTGCTCGATACTCCTTCCAAGACTCAATACTCATAAGAACTCCATCTCAATCAATCTCATAGGGACTCTAACCCCATCATCGATAAGTATCTCATAGGGACTCTAACCCTATCATCAATCAAACTCATAGGGACTTTTACCTTTTCATCAATCAAATCATAGGGACTTTAACCCTTTTATCAATCAAACTCATAGATTTTAACCCTCTCATCAAGAACATCTCAATCAACAGCTCAAGGCTTGGAACAATCTTTAGGGCACAATCGAATAGACCATCATAAGAGTTCATTTATGGCGACTCTTAGGGCTATCAAGATCTATCAACTCATCATCCACAATCACAATCACAATCAAAATCAATAATCTCACGTCAAGGCTATAGACTCAACCCCTAGATTCACTCATCAATACTTTCAAAAGTTAAGATGTAAGGTTATGTAATTTCTCATGAAAATATCCAATTCAAGAAAATAAGTTTATGATGATCATCAACGTACGGAAATACATGTAATTAGGTATGATTTGTGGGAAAACATTCAAGAATCAATTTAAGAAGCATGTATGGGGACTTAAGAACACTCAACTCTTATATAACATCTATGGGGCATGTGAGAGGAGAATGTCATGCTTTTAGTTTATCCTTACATACCTGGGATAAAGCTTGTAACAATCAATTTCAAGGATTTCCTCTTGAATTCCTCAATCTCAAGCCCTTTTCCTCTTTCCTCAAGCCCTACTCTTTTTAGATTGTTAGAAAAAGACTTAGGATGGGGTTTTAGACAATTTTTATGTCAAAAAAACCTAATAAGATCATGTATTCGGTATAGGAGAGGTTGGGAATCGACCAAAATGACCTTCACAAAATTTAAAAAATTTTCAGGTTCAAAATAACCCAGTCCGCGACGCGGACTAGTCGCATACAGTGTATTTTTCTATGAAAGGTTTCTAAACGAGTTTCCTAAATCCCGACAAAAAATTTTTAAAAAAATATAAGTGTGGGTCCGCTATAGAGGCTCGACACGCCTCTGTCGCATACCGACACTATTTTTGTTTTTGGTTCGAATATTATCTTTTGATCCGGTTGCTCTAAAAATTGACTGAGACCATTTTCCCACTCAATTTTTCATGCTTATCACAAATCCAGTCTTGGATTTGCCATACGAGCATTAGAAGATGCTCCTCTAGGTGTATTTTGGTAACTTTTACTGAATGCTACATCATCTCCCTCTTGGGATCATTCATTCTCGAATGATGAGTAAAGGTAGATATCAAGGCATGAAGAGACTCAAGACTCATCTCAACACTCACCTCAACCAATCAGACTCTCGACTCCTTCTCAACCTCAATCAACTCCACTTGGACTCAAGAATAGATAATCAACTCAAGAATAGATCAATCGATTTAGTCAAGGGTAAGAAATTTACCGTCGACGTTCTCATCATGTGGCATGAATAGGTGCAGATATTTGGCCTTCATCTCTTCCTCAGCTTCCCATGTGTCTTCCTCAATGAATTAATTTCTCCATAGGACATTGACTAAGGCTAACTCTTTGTGTCTCAACTTACAAATCTGACGATCAAGGATTTGGACCGAAAGCTCTTCGTAGGACAAGCTATCCTTCAATCCAATGCTATCAACAGGGATCACCAAGGTTGGATCTCCCAAGAACTTTTTCAACATTGACACATGGAATACCAAATGAATTCCATCTAACTCGGAAGGCAACTTTAACTCATAAGCAACCTTCCCAATCCTCTTCCCAATCAATTCCGCTTCTCTAACCTTAAACCACCCAATTGGTGATCTACATCTCCTTCCATACAAGGCTTCATAGGGAGCCATTTGAATGCATGCATGATAACTATTGTTACATGCAAATTCAATAAATGGTAGGTGATCATCCTAATTTTCTTTGAACCTAAGAAACACAGGCTCTCAACATATCTTCTAATGTCTAAATTGTGCGCTCTACCTAACCATCTGTTTGTGGATGAAAGGATGTACTCATGTTCACTTTAGTAACCATTCCTTTCTAGAATGATCTCTAAAATTAGGAGGTGAATTGAGCTCCTCTGTACGAGATGATGGACAAGAGAACTCTATGCAACCTCACAATATCTTGGATGTAGAACTTGGCGTACTCCTCCGCATTGTTGATTGTCTTGACTGCTATGAAGTGAGCCGATTTAGTCATCATGTCAAGTATCACCCATATCAAATTGTGTTGCTTTCGAGACCTTAGTAGACCAGTAATAAAGTCCAAATTAATCATCTCCCACTTTCATTCAGGAATCTCAAAGTTCTGAGCCAATCTACATTGCCTTTGATGCTCAACTTTCACTTGCTGGAAATTTGGGCACTTTAAAATGAACTCAGAAATATCCCTCTTCATTCTACTCCACCAATAGACTTCTCTCAAGTTATGGTACATCTTGGTGGAGCCAGGATGGATGGAATATCTATTTTTATAGGTTTTAGCCATGATTCTATCTCAAATGCCATCCACATCTAGAGGCAGAGCTCGTGATAGGGCCAGGGGCCAAAAGGTTTCTAGGGGGTAGCTCTATCTAGGGGACAGACCCTATTGGCTTATCCAGAGCCTACTATGGTGCCAAAGGGGCCTACTGATCCTATTCTACCTCCTTTAGCTCCATCCCCTACCCCAATAGTTCAGGAGCTACTTATGAGGTTATTCGCCAAATTGGAGGTAGCTCCTCCAGACCCAGCTGCTTTTTAGATACCAATTTCTACCATATCATTTAGTCCTTCTAATGCTCCACCAGAGCTGGCTATAATTCATGTGGGTCCTTTTTCAACTCTAATAGACCCTTCTGGGACTATTATTACTCCACTTCGGGCATTTAAACTGAGTTCGGGTACTCAGCTTCAGATTTTGGTTGTTGCTCCATATATTAACCAGCCTTGTTTATGGTGACACCATTTTCTATCAGCCCAGCCATGTCTATAGTGGAGCAGAAGAGTTTTGAGAGGTTTGTGCAGTTGGTTCCACTATGATTTGATGGCACTCCTAGCAATAGCGCTTATGATATTTTGTGAGAGTGCGAGGACTGGTTATATAACCTAGCTATTCTTGAGTCGCATGGGGTCCCCTACACTTCATATAAGTTCACCAACCTTGCCAAATAGTGGTGGAGGTTAGTGGTAGCTCATCCACCTATTGGATCACCATCTATGACCTGGGATAGTTCACTAAGATATTTTTGGATTTGTGCCCTACAGTAGGGATCTATGTTTGTTTCTGAGTACAAGGCTAAATTTCATGCCTTATCTAGTATTCCTACCGAGTTTGAGAGGATCCGACAGTTTGCCAAGGGCTTGGTAGGGTATCTTCAAGAGGCTATAGCTTCTTTAGTGTTGGTTGGAGGTACTTTCCAGAGTGTTGTAAATCACGCTCTTATGATAGAGCATATCAGACAGGATAGATAGGGTGTCCAGAAGAGGTTTCATCGACATGGACAATTTAGTGGGCTCCCGCCACAGGATTGAGAGATTCAGAGGCAAAGCCATCAGGGTCAGGAAGTTCAGGCAGCTCTTCCAACATCTGATAGCGTTGATAAATCTACTTATATGGGTGGCGTGGTGGTTCTTCAGCACAGTCATCTCAGGGCACGATCCTAAGGCTTGTCATGTGTGTGATGAGGTTAGACACTTAGCCAACCGTTGTCCACATCGGGTATTTCATACTTAGGCTTCAAGACATTAGGCAGCAACTTAAGATACCTCTCGAGGCCTAAGGGGTGGTGCTAGAGGAGGTCGTGGTACAGGGAGAAGTGGTGCCCTTGGAGGCCCATAGGTTAATGGTATTCGTAGAGTTTGCTATATTATTCCTAACAAGGCTGAGGCAGAGGCATCTGATGAAATTATCACAGGTATAGTTCTAGTATACCACCATTCAGCTTTAGTTTTCTTAATCTAGGTTCTACTTATTTATATGTGTTGGCATATTTTGCTTTTGATATTCATATTATGTGGGAGCCGATTACGGAGCCTATTTGTGTTTCCACACTGGTAGGTGAATCTTTGATGGTGAATCAGGTTTGTTGGGGTTGTGTTGTGACTTTTATGGGGAGAGATACTATTATTGATCTGATATTGTTGGATATGGTAGATTTTGATGTGATATTGGATATGGACTGGTTGTCCCCTTATCATGCTATTCTTAACTATCATGTGAAGATTGTGACCTTATCTTGCGCCGATTTGCCATAATTGATGTGGATTGGAGCACCTAATTCCTATTATTCCTTATATGCATGCTTGTCGATTGATGGGGAAAGAGTGTTTGGCTTATTTAGCTCATACTCGGGTAAAAACTACCAGGGTTGCTAGAGAGTTTATAGATATATTTTCGACTGATTTTCAGAATGTTCCTCCAGACCATGATATTGACTTTGCTATTGATGTAGATCCTGACACTAAGCCCATATTTATTGCTCTTTATCGGATGGCTCCGGTTAAATTGAAGGAATAGTTGGAAGATATGTTGAAGAAAGGCTTCATTCATCCGAGTGTATCTCCTTGGGGTGCTCCTCTATAATTTGTGAAGAAGAAAGATGGCATTCTGCGTGTGTGTATTGACTATCGTCAGCTTAACAAAGTGACCATTAAGAACAAATATCCCTTGCCTTGTATTGATGATCTTTTTGACTAGTTGCAAGGTGCCTCGGTATTCCTCAAGATTGACATGAGGTTTGATTACCATCAGTTGAGAGTTAGAGAGTTTGATATCCCGAAAAAAGATTTCAGGACCTGCGATGGGCATTATGAGTTCATGGTTATGTTATTTGCATTGACTAATGCCTCGGCTGTTTTTTTGGAGTTGATGAACCGAGTGTTCAGGCCTTACTTAGATATCTTTGTGATTGTCTTCATAGATGATACCTTGGTTTATTCCAAGAGTGAGGCAAATTATATTCAGCACTTAAGGACTGTACTTTAGAGATTAAGGGAAGAGAAGTTGTATGCTAAGTTCTCAAAGTATGAGTTTTGGCTTGAGTTTGTTGCATTTCTTGGCCATGTTAATTTCAAAAGAGGGTACTATGGTTGATTCAGCTAATGTAGCAGCTATTCGTGAGAGGACTAGGCTTACTTCGGCGACTGAGATTCAGAGTTTCCTTGGTTTAGTAGGGTATTATCGATGTTTTATTCAAGGTTTCTCACCTACAGCAGCCCTGTTGACCAAATTGACTCAAAAGGCTATAGCATTCCAGTGGTCGGATGATTATGAGTTGAGCTTCCAAAAGCTCAAAGATTGGTTGACTTCAACACCTATTCTTGGTTTACTCGAGGAGGGAGTTCCATTTCTGGTATATTGTGATGCCTCATGTGTGGGTTTGGGTGGTGTATTGATGTAAAAGAGGAAAGTTATAGCCTATGTTTCTAGACAATTGAAGGTGCATGAGAATAAATATCCTACCCATGACTAGGAGTTGGCTGCAGTTGTGTTTGTGTTGAAGTTGTGGCGACATTATCTTTATGGGGTGCATTGTGTGATCTTTACCGTTCATGAGAGTCTCAAATACATCTTTACTCAGCCTAATCTGAACATGACATAATGTAGATGGTTGGAGTTGCTTAAGGACTGTGATATCTCTATTCTCTACCACCCCGGGAAGGCCAATATGGAGGCAGATATTTTGAGATGGAAGGCTACTACTATAGGGAGTTTGGCATTCTTAAAGGTTGAGGAGAGGCCCTTAGTCACTAGCTAGACAGATGGTTTGTTTGGACATTTCTCCTCCTCAGATTATTTTGGCATTTGTTGAGCTATATCTTCTTTGCTTGATCAGAAATGTGCTCACTAGTTGGAGGACCCTAGATTATGCATGATTCGTTATAAAGTGTTGAAAGGTGAAGCCAAGGTTGCTATTATTGATACTAATGGTGTATTGAGTGTTAATGGTAAAGTTTGTGTTCCTAAAGTTAGGGATTGAGTGAGATTGATATTAGAGGAGGCCCATTGTGCTAGATATTCCATCCATTCGGGTGTCGCTAAGATGTATCATGATCTTAAACAATATTATTGGTGTTTTGCCATCAGGAGAAACATAGCTGAATTTGTGGCCAAGTGTTTAAATTGCCAATAGGTGAAGTATGAGCATCTAAATCCCGATGGATCAATGCAAAGGATACTCATTCCCAAGTGGGAGTGGGAGAGAGTTATTATGGACTTTGTCACAAGTTTGCCCATGGCCTAGGGCAAGTTTGATCCAGTTTGAGTGGTTGTTGATCAATTGACCAAGTCGGCACATTTTATACCGGTGAAGACTAGCTACAGTGTAGAGTAGTTGGCTAGATTGTATATCTTAGACATTTTCATATTGCATGGTATGCCAATGTCTATAGCATCAGACAAAGGATTTGTGTTTACTTCTCACTTTTGGCGGTCTTTACAGTGTGGTTTGGGTACCAGAGTGGATTTGAGTTTTGCTTTTCACCCTAAGACTGATGGTTAGTCAGAGCGCACCATTTAGGTGTTGGAGGACATGCTTAGGGACTGTGTATTGATTTTATGGCCCGGTGGGACCAGCACTTACCACTGGCAAAGTTTGCATATGACAATAGTTACCATTCCAGCATACAAATGGCACTATTTGAGGCCTTGATGGCTAAAGGTGTAGGTCACCCATTGGATGGTTTGATTCAGGCTCGACTAAGGTATTGGGTGTTGATTTGCTTCTGAATGCCATGAACCAGGTCCGACTAATTCATAATAGGCTTTTAACAACCCAGAGTCGCAAGAAGAGCTATGCTAATAAGAGGGTTAGGCCTCTTGAGTTCTCGGTTAGTGATAGTGTTTAGCTAAAGGTTTCACCCATGAAAGGTGTGATGAGATTCGAGAAGAGAGGCAAGCTTAATCCAAGATTCATTGGCCCTTTTGAGATTTTTAGGAGAGTTGGTGAGGTAGCGTATGAGTTGGCATTACCACTAAGACTATCTTTTGTGCATCATGTTTTTTATGTTTCTATGCTCTGCCGGTATATTCCAGATGAATCCCATATGATTGCTTATGACTCTATTGAGTTGGGTCCAGATTTGTCCTTTAAAGAGGAATCTATAGCTATATTGGACAGACAGGTCCGGAGGCTGAGATCCAAAGAAATACCTTCTATGAAGGCTCAGTGGTGGCACCGTTCTGTTGATGAGGGCGCTTGGAGTTGGAGTCTGACATGCAGGCTAGATATCCTAGCCTTTTTGAGGCTTCAGGTACTCCTCTTTCCTTATGTTTGAGGAAGAACAATTTTTTTAGTGGTGAATGATGTAATGACTTGGTCATTTTTGGCATTATTGTCACGCCCCCGGAGGGTACCCTTGGCGTGGCCAGCACCTAGAGACTATTGCTAGTTCCCAAGTGAACCACTTAGCTTCATCATATTCGTTCAATCATATAACTCTACGAAATAGAGGAATTAACAATAAGTAAATGGGCACATCTCATCTAAAGTCTCAAAATGATAAAGATAATAATAAAAGCTATTAGAGAGAACTAGCTCACAAACTTAACATCAACGTTCAACTATCGTCTATCAAGCCCCTATCAGAAATCATGTGGTGCCAATGATAGACACATGGGTACCCAAATAAAAATAAAATAAATAGTCCAATCTAACTCTAAAGAATGATGAAATAAAAGTAGTGGATCCTTTAGAGTATGGGAGGCTCACCAATCAGTTGAGAATCTCAGATCTTCAACGGAGCGCCTGTTAAAAATTTCTAGTACTTGCCTCTGCATCATAAAAAGATGCAGTCCAAAAGGGACATCAGGAATGTACTGGTATGTAAAATAGTTGTGTGAAATAGAAAAGGGTAGAATAATATGGAAACAACATCAACTCAAAATAATCCTCAAATAACATCAAATCGTCAAATGTCTATCTATGCAAAAATAAAGAGTAGACAAGTGACCCGTCAACAACTCAAACTCATCAATCATCTCAGACTCATCTCAAAGGAGCTCACCTCCTCTCATCTCATAGGAGCTCACCTCCTCTCATCTCATCTCAGAGTACTCAAGGTAGGAAATTTATGGGAGTTTCTCTTATCCGACAACAATCACTTATGAGTCAGTAAATGTACAACAATCTCGCTGATGTTGCCAAAGCCATTCCAAACTTACCAGGTAAGGAAGGAATCGAAAGAATATCTGCTCACCCAATACAGAGTCAGTACTCAACAGGTCCGCTATTGCTTTTTGGGACTATTACTCACGAGGGAACCATAATATAAATGTGATGGTTCTAAGCCTCACCTACATTTGGCGACGTAGTTTGACGAGTTCAAGTTGGACTAACTCTAACTCTTTCGGTGCTCGATACTCCTCCCATGACTTAATGGTAATAAAACCTCCATCTCAACCAATCTCATAGGGACTCGAACCCCGTCATCGCTCGGTATCTTATAGGGACTCGAACCCTATCATCATTCAACTCATAGGGACTCTAACCCTTTCATTAATCAATCTAATCAATGACTCAAGATTAGAATAATCATTATGAATCAATCGGACAAACACATCGGTAGAGTTCATTTATAGATACTCGTAAGGCAATCAAATTCTATCAACTCATCATCATCATCTCATCACAATCAACAATCTCATCTCAAGGCTCTAGACTTAATCCTCAAGTTCAACATGCATGCTTTTCAAATTAGTCATGTAGGGTTGTGCAAATTCTCATGAAAAATGTTCAATTCAATAAAACAAAAAGTATGATGATTATCAACATAGAAAAACATGAAATTTCAAATAAAATTTTAAGAAAAAACATCATGTTTTCATGTATGTAGACTCTTAACCCATCAACTAACCTATGAACATCTATGGGGCACATGAGAGAACAACGCCGTACTTGTTTTTTTCCTTACATACCTCGGATGAAGCTATAAACCAATCACCTCTAGGATCCCTTCCAAGTCTCTCAAACTCAAGCTTTTGTCCTCTTTCCTCAAGCCCTAGCCTTGTTAGATTATGGAATAGGACTTAGAACGGGGGTTTTAGACCATTTTCACGTCAAAATAACCCAAATTAGATTGTGCATACAGTTTAGGAGGGGTTGGGAATAGACCAGAATGCCCCTTGTAAAATTTAGAATTTTTTTCAGCTCGGAGAAGCCCAGTCCATAACACAGACTAGCCACATATTGTGCATTTTCAGAAAGAGTTTCTGAACGAGTTTTCTCAATATTGTCACAAACTTTTGGAAAAACATAAGTGTGACTCCGCTACAGAGGCACGACGCGCCTCTGTCGCGCACCTTCACTATTTTACGTTCGAATTAAAAAATTATCTTTTGATCGAGTCTCTCTAAAAATTGACCGAGACCATTTTCCCACTCAATATTTCGTGCTGATCACAAATCTTTCCTAGGATTTTCCATACGAGCATTGGAAGATGTGTTACGTGCATACCCTTACTCTAGGGGTATTTTGGTAATTTTATTGGGCATTACATCATCTCCCTCTTGGGATCATTCATCCTCGAATGCTGCGTAAAGGTGGATATCAAGGCACGAATAGACTCTAGACTCATCTCAACACTCAACTCAATCAATCAAACTCTCGACTCTTCCTCGACCTCAATCAATACTACTCAGACTTAAGAATAGAAAGCCATATCAAGAATAGATCAATCAATTTAGTGAAGGGTAAGAAGTTTACCTTCAACACTATTTGGCACGAATAGGTGCGGGTATTTGGCCTTCATCTCTTCCTCAGCTTCCCATGTGGCTTCCTCAACAAATTGATTTTTCCACAAGACTTTGACTGAGGCTATCTCTTTGTTCCTCAACTTACGAATCTAATGATCAAGGATTTGAACTGGAACCTTTTCGCAAGATAGGATATTTTTCACTCCAAAGCTATCAACAAGGATTACCAAGGTAGGGTCTCCCAAGCATTTCTTCAACATTGACATATGGAATACAGGATGGACTTTATCCAACTCAGAATGAAACTCTAACTCATAAGCAACCTTCCCAATCCTCTTCAAAATTTGATACAGTCCAACATAGTGAGGACTCAACTTTCCCTTCTTCCCAAATCTTAGGACACCCTTCATAGGTAACACTTTCAAATAGACCCAATCATCTACCTCGAACTTTGAGTGTTTTCTTCTCACATTGGTATAAGATTTCTGGCGTCTCTGGGCAATCTTTGACCTTGACCTTCTCCGTTGATTGGTGGACAAGATAAGGCCCAATCAACTCCACTTCTCTAACCTCAAACCACCCAATCGTTGAACTACATCTCCTCCCATACAAGGCTTTGTAGGGAGCCATTTAAATACTTGCATGTTAAATATTATTATAGGCAGATTCAATCAATGGTAAGTGATCATCCCAACTACCCTTGAAATCAAGAACATAAGCTCTCAACATATCCTCTAATGTCTGGATTTTGCGCTCTGCCTAACCATCTGTCTGTAGATGAAAGGTTGTGCTCAGGTTCCCCTTAGTACCCAATCCTTTCTGGAACGATATCCAAAACTAGGAGGTGAATTGAGCTCCTCTATCCGAGATGATGGACAAGGGAACCCCATGTAACCTCACAATCTCTTAGATGTACAACATGGCGTACTCCTCCGCAGTATTAGTTATCTTAGCTGCCAAGAAGTGAGCCGATTTAGCCATCCTGTCCACAATTACCCATATTGAATCAAGTTGTTTTCGAAACCTTCATAAACTAGTAATGATGTCTATATTAATCATCTCACACTTCCATTCTGGAATTTCAAAGTTCTGAGCCAATACTCATGGCCTTTGATGATCAACTTTCAGTTGCTGGTTATTTGGGCACTTCGAAACAAATTCAGCAATATCCCTCTTCATTCCACTCCACCAACAGACCTCTCTTAGGTCATGGTACATCTTGGTAGAGCCCGGATAAGTGGAATATCTAGTGTTATGGGCCTCAGCCATGATTCTGTCCCAAATGCCATCAACATTGGGAACACATAATCTATTATGATATCTCAACACTCCATCCCCCCCCCCCCCCCGGAGAAAACCATCACTTTCTGTTTGTGAGCAGCCTCCTTCAATTGGAGTATCACAGGATCTTGGTCTTGCTTTTCCTTTACCTCTAGCACTAAGGATGAAGCAGACCCATTTTAAACATTAACTCCTCCCTTATTATTCTCCTCAAGTTGAACTCCCAATCGAGTCAATCGATGCACTTCCTTCGCTAACTCTTTCTTTCCTTCCTCCAAATGGGTTGTGCTACCCATTGACAACCTGCTAAGAGCATCAGCAACAACGTTAGCTTTACCTGGGTGGTAG
This sequence comes from Solanum rostratum, assembly GCA_029948455.1. Classification (NCBI taxonomy): domain Eukaryota; kingdom Viridiplantae; phylum Streptophyta; class Magnoliopsida; order Solanales; family Solanaceae; genus Solanum; species Solanum rostratum. Next base: position 53,127,404 of record CM057052.1, on the reverse strand, counting down.
AGAATAGTCATGTCATAATCCTTGAGCAACTCCAACCATCTCCTCTCTCGCAGATTAAGCTCTTTCTGATTGAAAACATACTACAAGCTCTCGTGGTCAGTGAACACATCCACATGAACTCCATACAAGTAGTGGCACCAGATTTTAAGTGCAAACACCACTGCTGCATCAGTACACGTCCCAATCCAATCCTGGAAGCATAACAATAAATTACAAGGTCCTCTATCCCATCGAGTAAGGTTAGGACCGGTGCAGTAGTCAACCTCATCTTCAACTCTTGGAAACTCTTCTCACATTCATCAGACCAATAAAACTTGACCTTTTTCTGAATCAACTTAGTCAATGGTGCGGATAAGGAAGAAAATCCTTCAAGAAACCTGTAGTAGTAGCCTGCCAACCCCAAGAAACTTCTTATGTCATTCGGAGTGGTTGGTCTGGGCCAGTTCTTAACCGCTTCAATCTTTTGGGCATCCACTTGAATACCATTGCCGGAAAAAACATGGCCTAGGAATACCGCTAACTTAAGCCAAAACTCACATTTTGAGAATTTTGCATACAACTCATGGTCCTTTAAGAGTTCGGAGGACAACTTTGAGATGATTAGCATACTCCTCCTCATTTCTCGAATACACCAAAATTTCATCGATGAACACAATCATATACATATCAAGATATTTTCTGAATACTCTATTCATCAAGTCCATAAAGGATATAGTTGTGTTCGTCAACCCAAAGGACATGACCAAGAACTCAAACTGGACATATCTAGTCCTAAAGGCTGTCTTTGGAATGTCACTTTCCCTCACCTTCAACTGATGGTAGCCAAATCTAAGGTCTATGTTTAAGAAACAAGAGGCACCCTGAAGTTGGTCAAACAAATCACCTATCCTTGGGATAGGATATTTATTCTTTATTGTGACCTTGTTCAGTTTCCGATATTCAACATACATTCTTAGGAACCCATCTTTCTTTCGCATGAATAGGTCAGGAGCACCCCAAGGAGAAACACTTGGCCTAATGAAGCCCTTCTATAGCAAATCTTTCAATTTCTCTTTCAACTCTTTCAACTTAACAGGGGCCATCTTATAAGGTGGAATCGAAATAGGTTGGGTATTGGGAAGAACATCAATCCAAAAGTCAATCTCCCTATCAGGAGGGACTCTAGGCAGATCATCAGGAAATATTTTCAAAAACTCATTAACAATCGAGACTAACTCAAGAGTTGGGGACTCAACATCATCAGATTTTACTCGTTTGAAATGATAGATACAACCTTTGGAAATCAACTTCTGGCTCTAAGATATGAGATAAACTTACCTATAGATGCAATAGAATCACCCTTCCACTCTAGAACCGATTCATTAGGAAATTTGAACTTAAAGGTTTGGAATCTACAATCAACAGAGGCATAACAGGCGTGAAGCCAATCCATGCCAAGAATCAAAGCAAAATCAACCATCTCCAACTCAACCAAATCAGCAAGAGTATCCCCCTATGATGGATGGATACTACACAAGCTCTGCAGATTGTCTCAGCTCGAATAGACTAACCCACTGAAGTAGAAACATCAAAGGGTTCAAGAAGACTCTCAAGGGTTCTATCAAATCTACTGGCCACATAAGGTGTTACAAATGGCAATGTGGCACCCAGGTCCATTAAAGCATAATAATCAAAAGTAAAGACTCATATCATACCTATCACAACAGCTGGAGAGTCCTTATGGATCTTGGCGACTACCCATGGCATACAAGCGGTTTGTTGTTCAACTTGCGCCTGACATAGTGCCCCTCTAGTTTCCTCTAACTAGTGGGGCTAGTGTGGTAGATTGATCCTAATCAGCCCGCTTTGGAAAATCTCTCTGGTAGTGACCCGCTTGGCCACATTTGTTGCACACATCATACCTATCACGATATCTCTCCAAGTGAATTCTTCCAAACTTATCACACAGTGGCTTACCTTATGAACCTGGAGCCAAACTAGCTTACAACCGAGGTCCATGATCCCCAACATTTTGAGATCTCTGATCATACCTGTTTCTAGGCACAGGTGCACTAGCAGATGATGGTGCTGGAAATCGTTTTTCATTCCCTTTCCTTCCAACCTCATGGTTAGATGTTTTTGCTTTCAAACGCTTGAACTCTTCCTTGTCATGTTGTCTCTCCTCATCAGCTTGTTGCACAAATGTCATCAGTCACCCGATGTCCATATCATGAGCATGGCTCCTCTCCCATCTCTATTGGGTCCTCTATTCAACCTATCAATATACATTCCCATCCTTCCTCTCATGTCAGCAACCATGTCCGGAGCATAGCGAGATAATTGTGTGAACTTCAACCCATACTTGCACAGTCATAAAGCCCCGTTTCAGATTTAGGAACTCTCTCACCTTAGCTTTCTTTCTCTCTCTTGGGAAGAAGCATCCCAAGAAGGCTTCCTCGAACACTGCCTAAGTCAAATATAGAGCATCATTCCTTTTTCCTTTCTTCCATTGGTCGAACCACAACCTGGCCACACCCTTGAGTTGGTAACCAGGCAATTCAACCCTATCAGCATAAGCCACATGCATCAATGAAACACCTTCTCAAGTTCCTCCACATAGTTCTCAAGATCTTCAATGGATGCAGCCCCCGTGAACTCAGGCGGATTCATCCTAAAAAATTCTCAAACTTTAGAGGTGTCATGAGCATCTTGTCTACCCGCTCCTTGTCTCATAGCAGGTGCTGCGACAGCCTAGGCTAAAGCTTGAATAGCCTGGCATAGCTTAGCATTGGACACCTTATCTTGAGGGGGTTGCTCAATAAGGATAGCGTGGTTTATAGGATCCTCGTGTACTTGAGGCTCAGGTTGGTTAACACCTTGCCTGGAAGGCAACCCTTCCTCTGACGGCTCTTTTGGGAGGCATGTTATAAGTTCTGCACATGTAGAGCTTGAATTAGAAGAGAGCTTTCATAGAGTTTAACTCCATCGCACGAATTGGAATTAAAAGAAAAGTGTAACAATTCCTAATTTCCTATAGCCTCCTGTTAATGAAATTTGGTCGACAACATACCCATAAATAAGACTCTACTAGACACGGCTTCATAGACTCCCTAAGACACTTGAACTTTGTGCTCTGATACAAAGTTTGTCACGTCCCGGGAGGGTACCCTTGGTGTGGCTGGCAACTAGAGACTATTGCTAGTCCCTATGCGAACCACTTAGCCTCATCATATTCGTTCAATCATATAACTCTATTGAATAGCAGAATTAACAATAATTAAATAGGCACATCTCATCTAAACTCTCAAAATGATAAAGATAATAATAAAGGCTAGTAGAAGGAACTAGCTCAAAATCTCAACATCAAAGTTCCACCATTGTCTATGAAGCCTCTATCAGAAATAATGTGGTGCTAATGACAGACCCATGGCTACCCAAATCAAAATAAAAGAAATAGTCCAATCTAACTCTAAAGCATGATGAAATAAAAGTAGTGGATCCTCCAGAGTTTGGGAGGATCACCAATCAGTTGAGAATCTCGAATCTTCAAGGGAGCACCTGTTGATGATCTCTAGTACTTAACTCTGCATCATAAAACAATGAAGTCCAAAAGGGAAATCAGTACTTGGAATGTACTGGTATGTAAAATAGTTGAGTGAAACGGAAACAGGTAGAATAATATGGAAATAGCATCAACTCAAAATAATCATCTAATAACATCAAATTGTCAACTGCCTATCTATGCAAGAATAAAGAGTAGACAAGTGACCTGTCAACAACTAAAACTCATCAATCATCTCAAACTCATCTCAAAAGAGCTCACCTCCTCTCATCTCATCTTAAAGGAGCTCACCTGCTCTCATCTCAGATGAGCTCACCTCCTCTCCTCTCATCTCATCTCATCTCAGAGTACTCAAGATAGGAAGTTTATGGGATTTTCTCTTATTCGACAACAATCACTTATGAGCCTGGAATGTACAATAATCTCACTGATGTTGCCACAGCCGTTCCAAACTTGCCAGGTAGGGAACAAATCAAAACCATATCGGCCCACCCAATATGAAGTCAGTACTCAATAAGCCTGCTATTGCTTACAGGGACTATTACTCACGAGAGAACTATAATATAAATGTGATGGTTCTAAGCCTCACTTGCATTTGGCAATGTAGTTTGATGAGTTCAACTCGGACTAACTCTCACTCTTTCGGTGCTTGATACTCCTCCCATGACTCAATGCTCATAAAGCCTTCATCTCAATCAATCTCATAGGCACTCCAACCCCGTCATTAAATGGTATCTGATAGGGACTCGAACCCTGTCATCATTCAACTCATAGGGACTCTAATCCTTTCATCAATCAATCTCATTAATGACTCAAGATTAGAATAATCATTATGAATCAATCGGACAAACACATCGGTAGAGTTTATTTATAGAGACTTGTAAGGTAATCAAATTCTATCAACTCATCGTCATTCTCTCATCACAATCAACAATGTTAACTCAAGACTCTAGACTCAAGGCTCAAGTTCATTATGCATGTTTTTAAAATTAGTTACGTAGGGTTGTGCAAATTCTCATTAAAAATGTTCAATTCAAGAAAAATAATAGTATGATGATCATCAACATAGAAACAGATGAAATTTCAAATAACATTTTAAGAAAAACCATCAAGGGTTCATGTATGTAGATGTTTGAACTGTCAAATTACCTATGACCATCCATGGGGCATATGAGAGAACAATCTCATGCTTTTAGTTAAACCTTACATACCTGGGATGAAGCTATCAACCAGTCACGTCAAGGATCTCTTCTCAAGTCTCTCAAACTCAAGCTCTTCTCCTCTTTCATCAAGCCCTAGCCTTGTTGGATTAATGAATTGGACTTAGAGTGGGGGTTTTAGACCCTTTTTACACCAAAACAACCCAAATTAGATCGTGTATAGAGTTTAGAAGGTGTTGGAAATAGACCGGAATGCCTCTTGTAAAATTTAGAATTTTTTCAACTCAGAGAAGCCCAGTCCGCGATGGGAACTGGTTGCGTACTGTGCATTTTCAGAAAAGGTTTTTGAACGGGTTTTCTCAATTCCATCGAAAAATTTTGGAAAAATATAAGTGTGACTCCGCTACAGAGGCGCGATGCGCCTCTGTCGCGCACCTTCACTATTTTTCACTTTGGATCGAATATTTATCTTTTCATTGGGTCGCTCTAAAAATTGACCAAGACTATTTTCGTACTAAATTTTTCATGCTGATCATAAATCTGGCCTCGAATTTGCCCTACAGGAATCGGAAGATGCTTTATGTGCATACCCTCACTCTAGGGGTATTTTGGTCATTTTTACTAGGCATTACAATTATCTGTGAAATTTACTATTTTACCCTTTTGTATGTTGCTTTAGGTCTATTTTGAACTATTTGAATTGTTAGAAGTGAAAACTTGAGTGTTAAAGGTTGAAAATATGAATTTTGATCTTTTTAAGGCATAAGTTGTTGAAAAAGTGAGTTTTAGCATCATTATGAGTTTCTGAGGTTGGATCGGGGATCTGCTGATTCCCTTGCTCCAAAATGTCAAAATTGAACTACAGGAAGTTACAAAATTGAATTTGGAGTTGAAATGAGGTTCTTAATCCCAAATTTGTGATTTTAGTGGTTTCTGGAACCAAAGTTTGACTTTGTGCAGCCACCTTTTATTTTCGGCGGCCTTCTTAGTTTCTTTTAGTATAAAATATAATTCCTCCTTTATTAAGTTGGTCCCAAGGCCGAGAGACACCTTATAACCTCCCTCATAAATTTATATTTGACAAAAGTCACGAAACAATCAGTTCCTTTGAGCAAAAATAAAGAAACCCCCTACCCTTTGGTAAGTGGCTAAAATTTGTCTTGAAACTATGTAACATTTAGTAATTATGGAATATCTCATTGTATATAGCTACGTTTTTAGTGTGTGAAATGTTTTGGAAAGCTAATGCACATACAACTTTTATGTTTATGTGAAATTTTGAATCTGCTTGTTATGGTACTGAAAAAGGGAACGAAACACAGTGAAAGTTCTGGCCAGTTTTTCTGGCTAAGAAGCCTTCTAATTACTGTTGTTAGTATTTAAGCATATCTTGATGTGCGAGTTGTATGTTATGATGGTTATTGGTTCCTTGAAAGCCCAAGACATATATCTACAACTCTTATGTTCATGTTGTGATCTAATTTGGTAGTTATGGATTTGAAACAGTGGATGCAACTTAGCACAAGTTCTGTCCAGATTCTTGACTTAGAAATCCTTTGTGTGCGCCTGTTAATGTTTCGATTATAAATTATTATACAAAAGGTATTTTATAGTGATTCTTGATTGTTTGCAACCTAAATGCATATACCTACAATTTTTATGAGAATGAAAAGCCTAGTTCTTCTATTTACCAATTCAAAATCTAGTTACAATATAAGGCAATAAAGCTGTCCAGAAGGGTGTGATTTGCAAAATGGGGCTCACTTTTGGTATCTATCTTGTTTGTTTTTACCTGTTGAAGTTCTGAATATTAAATGATCATTTGAATTGAGTATTAAGGTTCTTATACTCTTGTACAATCTTTAGGGAATTGTTTGAAGAAACTAATGTCATGTTGATCAATGACTTGAACTCTGTAGGGTCGTTGTGTGCTAAAAGGTTAAGGTTCGTGTAAAAACTTTTTCTTGTGATCTTGTTACTAGTTGGTACATTTGAAAGTCATCTTGGTATATCAACTATGTTCTTATCATTTTATCTGATTGAATTGATATCTTTTGAGACTTGCAAGAAACTCGCTTAATTCGCCCATTTGTATGGATTGATTGATCACTTGAAATCCTTCTGGACATTGTCCTTCTTGTGGTTGTGACTTTGTCACTATTGGCATGCCTCTTGTTCAGATCAATTTCCATCTTGACTGTAGATTTTTGGTTCGTCCTAAGTATGGAAGCCGTCCATTTTAAGCACGAACTAGAAAGCCACTCTTAAAATGGTTCTTGGTTCTCTTAATTATTGGGTTTAGCCCTTCCTAATACAGGGCCTCGGCCCTTTTTTATACTTGATTATGTTTGGTGTGAAGGCATGACATACATATTGGGCAAACTTGTTATTTGAATGTCTTGTCAAAATGCTTCCAGGAACTCTTAATACTTAGGCATTTGAGCATCATAGTTGATACTATTGATTTATTTATTCACCTAGTCTACTTATTATATTGCAATTGTGTTGCCCTTGAATTAAGAAAGGTAAATTGAGGAATCTAAATGTTCCAACTTGTAGCTTTTACACCACTAAGCTTTATGCTTAGCAATAGTTGTTTCTATCATAGGGAATACCCGAGATGATGTTGGAGGATGGACAGTGAAGATAAACTTTTGGAGCTACGCAGAAGATCACATTTGCATCTAAACATATATATTGTAATAGTTTTGGGACATGTACATTATTCTCTTGTTGTGTATGTACACGTAAAATTGGAAGGCTAGTGTAAATTACGAAACCATTTTTTGTAACTTAATGTTTTTGCTTGGTTAGTTAGTTGGAGCCGGAGAGATTGTGCTATATTAAATTACTAGTTATTTTGAGGTGATTGTATGAAACAGACACTAGTAAGTTTTATGTCTTTGTATTTTTAACATTGGTAATAATTCATAGTGTATACAACAATAGTATGGGTAATCAATAAAAATCTTGCAAGATATTGGTTTAAATTATTTTGAAAGGTGCTTATGCCATAAACTGGAACCCGAAATCAAATGATCTACCTTTAGAAAAAAATCTTATACCTGTAGCTATTTTGAATTCATTATAAAATTATGTTAAAATGTTGCATATTAAACTCTTAGCATTTTAGCAAGTATTATGTAAGCCCAAATCATAAGGAAGTGGCATCCTCCCACGAGGGTTGCTACAAAAGGCATAAGTTCTTCCTGAAGTTGTCCTTAAAAGTCAGTTACACACTTTAACTATTGAAGCGACCTATTACATACCTATACTACTCCAAAGTGAATTTATGTGACCCTTCCTACACCAAACCCTAGCGGGTTTTAGTCAATCTTTCCTAGCCCGTCCTACATTTAATAAAGTTGATTGTTTAATTTTTAATTAAAATTATCCTCTAAAAGTATAACTATTATAACCCACCACCAAAACCCAAAGTGTTCAACAAAAAACTAGAGATCTAAGCCCCCAAATTGAAGTTCAGGTTTAGTTCATTTCAAGAGGAATCAAATGTAACTTTTTATTCCTTTCTCTCTTTTTCATAATCCTCTCTTTTCTATTTTGATCTTTTCTCTCAATTTCGTAAATTTTTTATATATTTTTCATATTGTGAGTTGATCCAAATTGTTGTATTTTTTTAATTTAAGGAGCTATACTGGTTCGAATAAACTTAACTAGACTGTGTATGCAAGAGGAAGACCATGAATTAGAAGAGGTGGGATGCAAGCATGGATTTGTTCTGCCTTTGTGTCATCTTGGACCCCAAGAATCGTAGTAGAAGATATTGGAATTATCCTTACTATGGGGTAAGTTAAATATTTTTTCAACAATTGATCTTCAAGAGTCATAAATTCATCTTCAAAAATCATATATTGAGTTCACTTTAGAGTGCTAGATCATGCGATTTTTTGCTTTGGAAGGATGACTATATTGATTCAAGATCAAGATTTGTGATTCCTAAGTTGTTGGGAAGGATTGGTGAGCTCGAGAAAAGAGTTGAAGTTTCCAAAAAAGTTGAAGCTTTCGAAAAGGTTGACAACAAGCCTACTAGGTCGACCAACTCTGTGAAAAGCAAAATAGATATGAACAAGAAGAGTCACAGCTGGACAATTTTGATGATAATTTGAAGAAGATGAAAGTAATTGAGACGGAATGGAAAAATAAGTTGGTCAAGTCTAAGAAAAGGGAGAAACAACTTTGAATTGCTCTCTTGTGAGTTTGTATTTAGGTATAAGTTTTGTATTTCAAAACATGTGGTCCCTGAAAGGAATTCAAAGGAAGTTTTCATGATTGTATTTACAATATTGTAAGGGATTGCAAGTTAATATCTTGTAAAATAGTCATTAGTTTTATAATAAACATCTTTTTTCTTTTTATAATGAAAAGTTGTTGGTCGCAAGGCTTTACCTTCACGGCTTTATCTTGATTTGTCCCATTTATGTTGCAAAGTATTTACTTTTGTAAGAAAATGAGGACATAAACTATATATTAGTGTCTTACAACCATTCGCTCACTTGCCTAAAATATCACAATAACCTAAAATTTTAGGTTGTATAATCACAATTTACTAGCATTTATAAATACAAAATCATTAACCATCAACTAAAAAGAAATTATTTCTAAATAAAGAGACAACCATAGTTGCATAATATTGACTGAAAGAAAAGTTATAGCTGTCAAACTTGTTACAATAAAACAACATAAAAATAAAAAAAATGCAGTCACAGTTGCCAATTCATTGTCTTAATGTCACGACCTAAGCCTAGGGTCTAGTTGTAACATGATGAATGAGGGATCAGTAGGCACCTCATCCAAGTCATCTTAGCATACATGAAGCATTCATAATGTAATGCTGAAATAAAATGAGAAAGAGACTAAGTAAAGTCATCAAGCTCAAAAGGAACATTTCAACATAACATTATCATCCAAGCATACCAACTACTTATGACTTTAGTGGGGACCGATGCATGATCTCGGTTTCACTCAAATAAAAAAGACATGAAAATAAGATAGAAAGTAAAAGTCTCCAGACATCAAGTCTAAAATATACATCCGTCTCAAAAGTACAAGCAAGAATAAAATGAGTGAAATCCCCAAATCAAGGGCTCACCACTTCTACTAGTCTTGAATGCCAATAAGCTAGCCCCGTGTCAGAGGAGGGGTTTGGAGTGTCAATCTCTACATGTTGACATCATGTAGGAAACCTATGCATTAATACATTCTAATATACTAAGTATATGAGATGGAATGCCAACAAGGAATTGCAATGCCATCATTTAATGTGCTTAAGTATGAACAGGAAATAAAGCTCAATATGAAGTAAAGACAATGCATCATAGGAAACACATGTGATGGAACGAAGACATCAAATGTCACACTTTGTAGGAGTAGACTGTAATCGGCATATAAGATCATGTGAGCTACTACATAGAATCCAACATAACCCCCTATGTTGGCATGGGGGTCCACTTGCCGGGTGAAACTCCATCACTTAAGCATGCATCATTTATTAACATAAATGGCCTATGTGGATTCACTACCCTAGCCTTAAGGGCTCTTATGATAGAATACGGTTAATAGGGTAAAAAGTTGCTTTTAAGGTTCCCTTTTTGAACCCTACTTCGATGCCTCTTTTGGTGCTATGTCAATACCATGAAATACCGTAAAATATATACTTAGTCAAGTAATGTAAGTTAGAATCATAAGTAGCAATTTCATAAGAGTTGCTCAAATCTTAGGGACCACTAAGTGAGAATTGTCCCTTCAAATTGAGGATCATCGTAAACATATTTTAAGGGCAACATTAATATGCTTATATCTTTGATAAAATCATTAACTTTAAACCTTCCTCCTATGCCCTCATCATCATATCATGTGAAATCATCTTGAACTTAGTGGGTTTGTACATTTACTTGAAAACTCATGAATTAATGGAATAATGCATGACCATGGGAAATGTGTAACTTTAAAACAAGTACTAGATATCCCACACATCATCAATAAAACTCTAGGTACTAGGGTCATAGTCATCAACTCAATATTCATGAAAAAACATGGTAAAGCATTACATGATATCATTGAGGCAAAACACATAATAATGTATCATAAAAAAACATCAATAAAGTCATAGACATGCATCTTGGTATTCTTAAAAAACTTAAAGGAAAGATAAAAAGATTTTAAGGAGGGACTTTGTGTGTGAAAGGTACCCACAAATCAAGCTCACATACCTTGATTCGAAGCCTTAGAAAAGGAACTTGAAATTTGGAGAAGATGCCTTGAAAACCCTAGCTTGCCTCGTTCTTCTTGAGAGTGTTCTTAACTTAGGAGATTTTAAGAGAACGAGAGATTGAAATGAATGTGAGGTTCTTAGAGGGTTTTAGGTCTGATATGGGGCTTATGGAACCTCAAAACGATGTAGTTTTAAACGTAGTATATGCAAAAAGGACAAAATGCCCTTCATTAAAATATTTAGGTCACAATCTATGAACCCCGATCATATATTGTAGACTCAATCACGAGTCGTGGTTTGAGTCGTCCTGTTCTCCATTTTCCATCTTCAAAGACTGGTTTTTAACCAACCAATCTATGAGACCGACCTATGTCCTATAGACCAGTTTACAAGTCACAGATGCCCTTGTGGTTATCCCCACACTTAGCTAATTTTTCTCATTCTCTTGGACCCTACCCACGAAACAAAATAACGGTCCATAAACAAGACCATGAGTCATCTTGTTGTTCGTGATTTCAATTTTAGAAACCTTAATTTTCCATCAACTCTGGGCTTCAATTCATGAACCATTTTTATGGTCCGTATATCATTCTACTGGCCATAAATAGCCCTCATAAACCCCTTTGACAGTTACAGAATTTTCAATCCTATAACCCCTAATCCACGAGCCTGGTATATGACTTGTGGAATGAATCACGGGCCATAAACTTGGCTCATACTTTGCCTCTGCAACTTTTCTAGTTTCACTTTTTATGCATTTCTAACCTCCTAACTTGTGAGTCCTTACACTTAAATAATACCACCAGAACCACAAATATAATAGTTGCAGCTACAATAAAATAAGTGTTTACATTGCATTGCCAAAAAAACTATCAAAATAACATTAGATATTGTCAGATTGATCATTGGAGCTCTCTTGACTCAAATGTGCATCCATGGACCTTGTCTCAATTCACTTTCTTCCCTTCATTTCTTGAAGTTGACTTGAGGTCATAGCTTTTTTTTCTTCCATTTCACACCACTTGTTAGTCTACATCAAATATCTCCAGTGTCAAATGCTGAAGACTTGACATTTCTAAATTTTTCATTAGACATTCCAGAATGGTTAAATAAATATAAATATCTTAGTTTTTGTTAATTAAAATAGTAAATTATAGTTAAGAATAGAAATATTTACATTAATAATTGTTACACCACTTTGTATGTGTAATAGCCTCATTCCAACCGTTCTTGTTCTACTAGCAGCACAATCCTAAAAAAGCAAATGAATATTCAAAATAATAGGTAAGAAAACTGATAGAGAACTTATACATGAAGTAAAACTATATGTGAGACCCCGTGTTTCTCGTCTTTCATTATATAAATAGTATGGCGTTATATAAGGAATATGTGATTTTTGCTAGCACCTAGAGATAATAAGTCTGACAATAAGAGGTAATATCAAGGACATAATGTTTCAAGTCAAAGGAATCCCCTAAATACACATTCGGGGTAAAAGAAATGGCCCAAGTGGCACCTCGCCCTTTTTGGATGGGACTAAAAGTTTATAATTTGCTAATAATGAAATTTTTTTAAAAGTCATTTTTAATAGCACAAAGGTCATACATTAAGTTTTGGAATCAAGAAAGTTGCAAGATAAAGGTTGGCCAAAGTTACCCTAAGTTTCTTTAAGAAATCCTTCTTAATTTGGTTCAAATGTATCAGGCCATATCTCCCAAAATATAAGGAGTTAGAAGGTTTCACCTATCAAATTGAAGATCTATGAGTCTAGTTTACAATGCACTAAACCGCGCATAAAACCGACCTCGGAATAAAAAGTTATGATAGTGTTTCTGTGACTGCCCGAGCAGGAAATCGGGTCATGGGTCGGGTCGGGTCGACCCACCTTAATGTCAGCTAATTTGAGCTTTTTAAAGCTCAAATCAGTGCCATTTCATCCGCAAATAGTGTATAAACTGAAGGAAAAGTTTCCTCAATGTACCAAAGGAATTTGAGTAAATTTTTGTATTTTTACCGTTAAAATTTGTCTGTGTGCCTAGAAATGTGTGCCTTACATTTTGCAATTGTTTTCCCGTCCTATTAGCTGTGTTTGATTTGGGCTGGAAAAATGGTGTTTTTGCTGGTTATTCTAGGTTTGCAGCTAGTGTATTCAGGTAATAATCTTGAGGCTCTTTTACGATCATTTTTATGATGTTTTATGAACGTCTACTCGCGTAAATGTTATATGGCAATATGCCGATTAATGTTAATTTATGGACTGTTTATAGGTGGCTATAAGTTGTGTATATATAGTGGTTACAAAGCTTAGGAATAACTTTCGTGAAGGAACTTTTAGCAATTGGGTGATCGTTGGAGAGGTATGTTAAGGCCAAGCTCCATCCCTGCTTTTAGCACAAAATCCGGGAGTTTTCCAAAACGTCAAATGCGATATCTTACTATTCTGTTGCTAGAAAGACCTTCTGTGAAAGGCACTGGGACTATAGTTGAGTTATTTTCATGATGGTATTAAGTTGAAATTTCATTCATTCGCTTAAACTGGACATTCAATATCTATATATCAGTTTGTCGGTTTTCCCGGCTGCCTATTCATATGTTGTTTGAGGTGTTTCTCTTCTTGGTGTAGTGCCATTAAAATAAATGTAGAATGTGAAGGAAATGTAATATTTATAATCATTCCTTCATCCATACAAAAATATAATTGAAGAATTGAACAAGTAACGCGTTGATTTTCAATATTCTCCGGTGAAATGCTCCTATTTAAACGACTAAGGCACTTGATCCTTTTAAATGCTTTCTTTTACTAATTAACATGGGACCAAGTATAAGCATTATGTAAAGCACCTTTATGAACATTTTCAAAGTTAAGGCTTCACACTAAATATTGGATTAAGTTCCCAAACTTGTTATAAAGACAATAAGATCCCACGAGTCATGTGTATATGATATGACAACGATTATGATGTTGTGAGAATAAGTGTACCAATGAGCCAAGATTGGCTAAATAACAATGATTATGATATTATGAGAATACGTGTACCAGTGAGCAAAGATTGGCTAAGTTCTTGCTATGGCCTACTATATGCATTTAATATTCATAACATACATTGCATGCTACGCATGGACTTCGAGCTATAATCAAAGGTATGGGACCTATTTGCCCAAATGATAATATATATATGTAGATGGTACAGATGGCCACAGGTTGGCAGATATGATGCCGGTTAGCTACTCAGCAGGACCACCATTTCTAGAATTTGGTTGGGTATGTCATGCATTTGTATCTATATATACGTATTCACGACATGCGATACTCAAGCATACCATGCATATTTGATCACTAGGAGGTTGCTTATTGGCCATTAAGAATACTTGAGTTTTGGTTACACATGGCATTTCTATTAACCTTTTTACTGTGGTTATCTATGATTTTACTTCCTACCTTACATACCAGTACATATTTATTTGTACTGATGTCCCTTTGCCTGGGGACGCAGTATTTTATTTCGTGCGTGCAGGTTCAGGCAGGATTCCGATTTACCCCTCCACGGGGAACCCCGTTCAGTTGTAAGTTGGTAAGCTCCACCTCTTCCTGGAGCTTTCATGGGATGTTACTTTTTGTTGTACAGTTGGGTATAGTTGGGGCCCTATCCCGACAGTGTTAGTGATTCTCTTAGAGGCTATTGTGGACATGTAATTGTGGGTTGGTTCTTTTGTGCCTTTTAGTCTCCAGTCATCAGATTGGCATATATACATATTGTGTGTGCCTATAAATCTATTGTTGCAGCCTTGTCGGCTAACTAGTACACTATCATTTTGGTTTACCTATCTTGATGTACATGATTTACTGTTGACCAGGTCATGACCTAAAATGTCCATGCTTAGTCTTTCAAACTTCATGTTGCTCGATTTTCTTTTGGTCCCTAGTTTAGTTAACTAGCATGCTTATTGGCTTACCCGGCCAATAACGGCATCTGGTGCCAGTCGCGCCTCCCTTCTCTTTGGGACGTGAAAAACATGGTATCAGAGTAGATCGTGTCTAAGGGAGTCCACAATATCATGTCTAATAAAGTCTTACTTATGGGTGTGTTGTGCACCACACTTATAATCATGAGGCTACGAAACATTTAGGGATAGTTACATTTCTTTCACTTAATGGATCGTGCTATAGGGCGAAGCTATAGGAACTTATGAAATCTATATTGTGTTATTTTTTTCTTATTTAATGGGCTGCCTACACTTCGGAGATGGCAAACCATGAGATAAGTACGGATTCGAGAGAAGGTACCAATTATGTCTCGCCTGGTGAGGCGGATATATTCCCCATTAAGGCACATAGGGAGTCTCTATTGCCCACAATACCATATTCACCAGCACCTGCTGGGCCCAAGGAGATCTAGTAACCCAAGCCCCATTAGAGACTGGATTCTAGGGGATGAAGAAGGATATTTAGCTACTAACTAGGATGATTTCTACTCATGAGAGACAACTAAAGGCGAGAGCAGACACTAGAAGGGATCAAACAGAAAGCTCAAAGGTACGAGAGTTTCTTCACTTGGTCCCTCCAATATTTATAGGGTCCAATCCTACTGAGGATCCACAGGACTTTATAGACCATATGTATAGAGTATTGAGTAGAATGCATGCCTCTGTCACCGAGGTAGTGGAGTTAGCTTCCTTTCAACTACGTGATGTCGCCATCTTGTGGTATGAGCCGTGGGAGAGATCCACAGGGCATGATGCTCCACCAGTAGAGTGGGAGGACTTCTCTGAGACATTTTTAGTCCATTACTTATCACAAGAGGTACGAAAGGCCCATCTTGACTGGTATAGCACTTTTAGGCAGGGGATATGATGTGTAAGGGAGTATATCCTTAGGTTTAATTCTTTGGCTAGGTATGCACCAAATATTATGCATACCATGAGTACTAAATTTCATCATTATGTGGATAGTTTGGGGAATTATTTGATCGGAGACTGCAGGATAGCCTCTTTAAAAGATGGTGTAGATATTTTTTGTATTTAGGCTTTTGCTCAGACTACAGAGGACCTTTCTCTTCGGATTCGGGATACCCGTAGAGATAGGGATAAGAATAAGAGGGCTTGTACTATGAGGTCTTATCGAGAGCCACAGGGTAATTTTAGGCCCCCATCTCACTGATATCCACTTTAGTCAGTAGGTAGTTTCCCACAACAGATGCAGGGCCAACAATTTGGTCATTATATTCAGTTAGGGTCGCAGCAGAAATTAGGCAAGCTTGATAGCCATCAATAGAAGCGTTCTACCAAAATGAGACAACCTACTCCCCCATGTACACAATGTGGTAAGCTTAATACTAGGCAGTGGGTTCAAGTGCATGTTACCATCATGGGAGGACAAGATATTTTATTATCAACTGGCCCTTGTCTCAGTCCCTACTATGAATAAAGTCCCAATAATATTTCCCGATAAGCTTCCAGGGATCCCCCCAAAGGGATCTCAATTTTGTTATAGATGTTCTTCGTGATATGCAGTCTATGTCACTTCTTCCCTAAGGAATGGCTCCGGTAGAGCTAAGAGACTTGAAGGAACAATTGAAGGGATTTCTTGATAAAGACCTTATTAGGCAAAGCACATCTCCATGGGGTGCTCCAGTGCTCTTTGCTTGAAAGAAAGATGGCTCCTTACGGATATGTGTTGGTTATAGATAGCTACATAAAGTCACTATCAAGAATGAGTATCCTTTTATTTGGATTGATGGTTTTTCAAAGATTGACTTGTGAACCAAGTACTACCAACTACGATTCAAGGATGTTGATATTCCAAAGGCAATATTTAGGATGAGTTAGAAGATGAGCATGCAGACCATTTGCAACTTATATTACAGACTTTCCAAGACAACAAGTTATATGTTGAATTCTCCAAATGTGAATTTTGGTTAACTTCTATAGCTTTTCATGGACATGTTATTACTAGTGATAGTATCAAGGTCGATGGCCAGAAAATTGAAGTAGTAATGGCCTCGCCAAGACCCTTGAATCCGACAGCGATCTATAACTTTTTGGGCCAAGCAGGATATTATAGGAGGTTTGTTATGAGATTCTCCGGTACCTCTACCCCACTAACGAGGTTGACGCATAAAGCAACTAAGTTTCAGTAGACTGAATCATGTAAACAGAGTTTTCATGATCTAAAGAAAAGGCTTACCACCGCACCCAGTATGGCTCTTCCGAATGGAACCAAAAGCTACATTATATATTGTGATGCCTCGAGAATTGTCCTAGGTTGTGTTCCTATGTAGCATGGTAGGGTTATTGAATATGCTTCCAGAAATTTACTATAACATGAACAGAACTATCCTACCCATGATCCTAAGTTTGCCGCAATTGTTATTGCCTTAAAAATTCTGTGGCATTATCTATATGGAGTTCATATTGATGTTTTCACCGACTACCAAAGCCTCTAATATTTATTCAAGCAAGAAGAGTTGATCTTACGACAAAGGAGGTGGCTAGAATTACAAAAAAAAATTATGATTTTGACATTTTGTACCATCTCGGTAAAGCTAATGTTGTTGCTAATGCACTTAGCTCAAAGAGTCCATGGGAAGTCTAAGTCATGTTGAAGCTGATAAGATTGTTAAATGACAAAAGATTTACATCAGCTAACTAGTTTGCAGGTGTGATTAGCATATGCGAAAGGTGGAGGTGTGATTGTTTAAAATACAGAAGAATTTTTCATTGTTACTGTAGTAAAAGAGCAACAATGTGAGGATCCTAAGCTTATGATATCGAGGGAAAGTGTTCCATAAGAGCAACATCCTCTAATTGAGCAAACTTGAGATAGAGTCCTTCAGTACAGGGGCCCCTTCTGTATGCCAAACATCAGAGGGCTCCGTGCCAAGATTCATTTTGAGGCTCGTTATCCTTGATATTTGGCTCAACCTGAGGCAACAAAAAAGGGGGTATTGAGACCTACGACAGATCTATTAATGGAATGGCATGAAAAAGATATTCCAAAGATGGTGGCCAAGGCCCCAACTACCAGCATGTTAAAACATAACATAAGAGACCTGGAGGCCTAGCTAAGTAGACTGATTTTTTTTGTTCTGGAAATGGGATATGATAAATATGGGCTTCATCACTAGGTTGCCTCATACTCCACGCAGGTATGACTCTATTTGGGTAATCATTAATAAGTTGATAAAATCTGCTCATTTATTACTAGTAAGAACGACATATTCAGCTGAGGATTATGCTAAGCTTTAGATTCAAGAGATTGTTTGCCTTCATGGAGTTCCATTATTTATTATTTCTCTTCGAGGGGCTCAATTTACCGTACATTTTTGGAAGTCTTTTCAGAAGGGTCGGGGCACTCAGGTGAATCTCAGCACTACCTTTCTTCCACAAACGGATGGGCAGGCAGAGCGTACCATCCAGACCGTTGAGGATATGTTATGTGCCTATATGCTAGACTTTACAGGAAACTGGGATGATCATCTACCTCTTATTGAGTTTGCTTATAACAATAGCTTCCATGCTAATATTCAAATGGATCTCTAGGGAGTACCATACGGGCGAAGATGTAGATCACCAATTGATTAGTTTGTAGTTGGGGAGGAAAAGTTGCTTGACCCTAATCTAGTTCAACAAGCGATGGAAAAAAATGAAACTTATTAGAGACTTACCGTCTTTTCAAATGGCCCAAAATCAGCAAAAGTCTTATGCAGATGTTCGACGACGACACTTAGAGTTTGATGTAGAAGATTGGGTCTTCTTAAAGGTATAACCTATGAAGGGAATAATGCAGTTTGGAAAGACATGAAAGCTCAGTCCTAGATATGTTTGACCATATAAGATTATTAGAGAAATTAGCAAGGTAACACACAAGCTTAATTTTCCTTTAGAATTGAGAGCAGTCCATCTAGTATCTCATGTATCTATGTTGTGGAAGTACATTAGAGATCCTTCGTGTATTACTCGCATTAAGGATACCCCTATTGTAGAAGACTTAACTTAAGATGAGGTATCAGTGGTTGTTTTAGATCGATAAATAAGAAAGCTTCGAAATGAAAAGTGGCCTTCGTGAAAGTGTGGTGGTAGAACAAAAATATTGAGGAAATAACTTGGCAGCCAAAGAAGAAATCATAAGGAATCACCCTCAGCTATTTATAACTTAAGGTGGGTTACGTTCCAAAACTGGCAGTTATCTTTTAATTTAGTAACTTAAGTTTTAAAAACGATTTGGAGGTGTAACTTGTATGTTTTGTCGCGGGATAGCTATACAAAGCTTCGTAATTGGAGTTTTTGGAAGTTAATTTATGGTTTGCAAGGGTAATAGATGTATCCCAAAAAAATAACATTTTAGTAAATGGTAATTCAACCAAGGGGCTGTCTTGACACATTCCCGGACGAATGTTCTTAAGGGGGGAACTATGAGACCCCGTGTTTCTCGTCTTTCATTATATAAATAGTGTGGCATTATATAAGGCATATTTGATTTTGCTAGCACTTAGAGATAATAAGGCTGATAATAAGAGGTAATATCAAGGACGTAATGTTTCAAGTCAAAGGAATCCCCTATATACAAATTTGGGGTAAAAGAAATGGCCCAAGTGGCACCTCACCCTTATTGGAAGGTTTAAATTAGGTTTCACTTTTTTGATCGGACTAAAAGTTTATAATTTGCTAATAATGGATTTTTTTAAAATTTATTTTAACAGCACAATGGTCATACATTAAGTTTTGGAATCAAGAAAGTTGCAAGATAAAGGTTGGCCAAAGTTACTGAAGTTTCTTTAAGAAATACTTCTTAAATTTGGGTCAAATGTATCAGGCCATATCTCTCAAAATATAAGGAGTTATAAGGTTCATGACCTATCAACTTGACGATTTATAAGCCTAGTTTGCACACCAAACCGCGCATCAAACCGACCTCAGAATAAAACGTTATGACAGTTTTTCTATGACTACTCGAGTAGAAAATCGGGTCATGGGTCGGGTCGGGTTGACCCACCTTAATGTTGGCTAATTTGAGCTTTTTAAATCTCAAATTAGTGTCATTTTGTCCCCTAACAGTGTATAAAAGGAAATGTTCCCTTCAGGTACCAAACAAACATGAGTAAGTTTTTCGCATTTTTACCATTAAAATTTGTCTGTGTGCCTAGAAATGTGTGCCTTACGCTTTGCAATTGTTTTCCCGTCCTATTAGCTGTGGAGCTGTTTTTGGGCTGGAAAAAAATTGTGTTCTTGCTGGTTATTCTAGGTTTGCAGCTGGTGTGTTCAGAAAATAATCTTGGAGCTCTTTTACGGTTATTTTTATGAAGTTTTATGAACGTCTACTCGTATAAATGTTATATGGAAAATCTGTCGATTAATGTTAATTTATGGACTGTTTATAGGTGGTTATAAGTTATATATATATAATGGTTGTGAAGCTTAGGATGTAAAGAATAACTTTATTGAAGGAACGTTGAGCAATTGGGCGATAGTTGGAGAGGTATGTTAAGGGTAAGCTCCATCCTTCCTTTTAGCACGAAATCAAGGAAGTTTCCCAAAATGACAAATGCAATATCTTACTATTCTGTTACTAGAAAGACCTTTGGTGAAAGGCACTGGGATTACAGTTGAGTTATTTTCATGATGGTATTACATTGAAATTCCATTCATTCGCTTAAACTGGACATTCAATATCTATATATCATTTTTTTTATTTTCCTTGCTACCTATTCATATGTTCAATGTGTTTCTCTTCTTGGTATAGTGCTGTTAAAATAAATGTAGAATGTGAAGGGAATGTAGTATTCATAATCAGTCTTTCTTCCATATAAAAATATAATTGAAGAATTTAACAAGTATTGTGTTGCTTTCCAATATTCTCTGGTGAAATGCTCCTATTTAAACGACTAAGGCACTTGATCCTGTTTAAATGCTTTCTTTTACTAATTAACATGGGACCAAGTATAAGTATTATGTAAAGCACCTTTATGAACATTTTCAAAGTTAAGGCTTCACTCTAAATGTTGGGCTAAGTTCTCAAACTTGTTAGAAAGACATATAAGATCCCACGAGTCATGTGTATATGCTATGACAACGATTGTGATGTTATGAGAATAAGTGTACCAATGACCCAAGATTGGCTAAATGATAATTACTATGATGTTATGAGAATAAGTGTACCAATGAGCCAAGATTGGCTAAGTTCTTACTATGGCCTATTATGTGCATTTAATATTCATATCATGCATTGCACGCTACGCATGGACTTTGAGCTATAATCGAAGGTATGGGACCTATTTTCCCAAATGATTACATCTATATGTATATGGTACAAATGGAAACAAGTTGGCAGATATGATGTCAGTTAGCAACCAGTAAGGACCATCATTGCTAGCATTTGGTTGGGCATGTGATGCATTTGCATTTATATATATGTATTCACGACATGTGATACTCGAGCATACCATGCATATTTGATCACTAGGAGGTTGCTTATTGGCCATTAAGACTACTTGAGTTTTGGTTAGACGTAGTATTTCTATTAACATTTTTACTATGGTTATCTATGATTTTACTTCCTGCCTTGCATACCAATACATGTTTATTCGTATTGACGTCCCTTTGCCTCGGGAAGCTGCATTTCATTTCGTGTGTGCATGTTCAGGTATGGGTTGTGATTTACCCCTCCACTAGGAGCCCCGTTCAGCTGTGAATTGGTAAGATCCACCTCTTCTTGGAGCTTTCACAGGATGTTACTTTTTGTTGTACAGTTAGGTATAGTCGGGGCCCTGTCCGGGCAGTGTTAGTGATTCTCTTAGAGGTTATTATGGGCATGTTATTGTGGGTTGGTTCTTTTGTGCCTTTCAGTTTCCAGTCGGCAGATTGGCATGTATATATAGTGTGTGCCTATACCTCTATTATTGCAGCCTTGTCGGCTAACTAGTACTCTATCGTTTTGATTTACCTATCTTGATGTACATGATTTACTGTTAACCTGGTCATGACCTAAAATGTCCAGGCTTAGTCTTTCAAATGTCATGCTGGCTGATTTTCTTCTGGTCCCTAGTTTAGTTAACTAGCATATTTAGTGGCTTACCCGGCCAATAACGGTATCGGGTGCCAACCTCCTCCTCTCTCTTTGGGGCGTGACACTATATTACCTTTTCTGTTGGACCTTTTGGCCTATCCCTTTCTCTTCCAATTGGAGAAGCAAGTGTTGGTCTTGGGACAGTAGCAGTAGCAGATGATGATCTTGGATCAGCAGCAACAGGTGATGATCATTGGCCAGCAGCAGGTGATGATCTTGGGCCAGCAATAGTAGGAGTAACTGGTGTTGAACATGAACCAGCAGGTGTTGAACTAGCACTAGCAGGAGCACTAAGAGGACACTTTCTTTTACTGTGACCCTTGTTAAGACAAGTGTTGCATGACATTTCAATCCCTCTTTTGGATAACTTTTACAATTTTTTAGTTTCATCTTTCTTTTTCCTCCTAACCTTGCTAGGCCTTCCTTACATCTTCCTAATATGAGGTGGTATAACAAAGATGTTTTGTTATTGTTGCCACATTTTCATATTCAGAATTCTGAATAGAGTAGATGTATGTCTTCATGTAAGTTTCTCTGTTATACCAATGGGAAATGTAGTCAATTGGCTCCAATTTTCTATGATGAAAAGCACATATTGCCTGAGGACATAGTATGCCTTTCAACATCCATGCTCTGCAACTACACGTTTTCCTATGAATATCCATAACATGCCAATATGCTCCATGAAATACCTCATACCCTATATCTGAATTCTATTCGATGCTATATTTCATTTACTAGGCAGTGTTATCTTGAAGAACCTTCATTGCCATTGGAGAAATGTCACTGATCTAGCTATTGCAATACTCTCATCTGTCATATCCTTTTCATCATTTTCACCCTAATTTCTTAAAGCATGGTAATTATAGTCACTACTAATATCCATGCTTTGAAATATTTAGCCATGTTATTGTCAATAATGTCACATTTTTTGGTTAAATTGAAATAAACCTTGCTCCATCTTTCTAGCTTATAATACAACAAATCATCAACTATCTTATTCCCCAATCTTTTCATATAACTAATGTTAGACTTTAACTCAGCCTCAAAAGTAGATCTTACACACCACTAGAAATAATTTTTTCTCTCAATACCTCTTCAAATCTTGGACTAGTTAGCAAGGATGTGTTTAGCTCACATCCTATGATCAACATTTGACAAATGAGTACTTATGGCATTTTCAAGACCCTATGAAGAATCAAACTAAATAGTCATAAACCAAGAATCTATTTAGCAATCATAAATCAAGAATCAAAATAACAGTTATAAATCAAGTAATCAAAACTATCATAAACTAATAATCAAACTAACATAAATATATATATACTCAGTCATAAATTAAGAATCCAACTAACATAACAGTGATAAATCAAGAATCAAACTAACAATTATAAACCAATAATCTAAAAATAATAGTCATAAACCAAGAATCAAACGAACAGTTAAAAAGTAAGTAAACCAAAAAGGTCATAAATCAAGAATCAAACTAACCTTTTGCATATGAGTTATGACTGACATGTCTGTTCTATCTCCCAGTTGAAGATCTTCTTTAAGAAGCCTGAAAAATCAACTCCAAGTGTATTGAGTATCAACCTCAACCACTGCCTAAGCTAGTGGCAGCATTTAATTGTTACCATCTTTACAAACAACAACCAGTAACTGACCTTTAGATACTACCTTTATAAAACAACCATCCAAACCAATGCACTTCCTACAACCAACCAAGTAAGACTTATTCATTGTATCAAAACGTATGTAGAAGCTTTGAAATATTTTTTTTACCATTTTCAAATGTTTTTTCATGAAACTTGACTACACATGTACTTCCTAAAGTAAATCTTAATAATTCATGTCTATAGTCTAAGATCCTCCCAAACTCAAGATTATAATCACCCATTAGCTCTTGTAATTATTTATTGCTCTCCTACACACTGTTCTTCCAACATATAAATTCAATTCTTTTTTAATGATATTTTGAAAATCGAAAATTCTAATGTTCAGTTGTTCCTTTATCCTCTCATTATAGTAACTAGATAAAAACTTGTTATTATAAAGCTTGTTTCGATTAGTAGGGTCATATTTGTGAACTAGATTGTATGTTTCCACAACAAAATTATTTGTCCTGAAATTAAAGCTAGTAAATAGCAGCCAAGGGAAACTAATGTACACCTAACCCTTATCCTTCTTGCTTTATTAATTTACATTTAAATAGAAATGTTTTTATTGATAGCATATTTGGTAACAACAATTCTAAATTCCTTAACACTTTCAAACATAAGACCAAATGCCCATATTATTTTCTGAGAAGTGCATCAAATACAACTCTTTTCAAGTTATTTTTCCTTCTTGTTTTAAATCTCTACTAAACATCTTCTTCATCATCACTGTAATCATCTTAAACTATTTCAAAACTGGCAACTTCATCTAAGGGTTGGTAAGGATCATCAGCAGCTAATCTGCCTTCTACATTGTTTCTATTTTCATATGTAGATTTATCATACCCAGTATTTGGTCCTTTTTTCTGTTCTTAACTTCACATGATCAGGCAATGGAGCTCCTTTCCCTTTCTTTTTCTCTTTCTTTTCCTCTCTAAAAGTTCTTAGCTCTTTATCTATATCACTTCCTTCATCTAATCCTTCATTTAATGATTCCATATCAGAATTTTGTTCAGAGAAAGGATTGACAAATTCATAAGGAGGTTTGATTGTTTTGGTAGTTGGATCACTAGAAGGAAGGACAAATTCATTAGTTGGATTAGTAGAAGGATAGTCAGGGATACTAGTTGGATCAATAATAAAATGTATAAGTTCAAGAGTTGGATTAGTAGAAGGATGGACAAGGATAGGAGTTGGATCTATAGAAGGATGTATAGATTCAAAAGATGGATTAGTAGAAAGATTATCGGTACAAGAAGAAATATTTGGAATAGTAAAAGAGTATACAAGAGAATAAGTATTTGAAGCAGCAGAGCTAGGGTTTGGATTTGAAACATTTTCTTAGGCCTCATAGGTTGGTTCTAATTCAACATTAAAAGAAGCATTAGGCCCACTATTTTTAGATGGTCTCTCACCTTCAATTACTCCATTTTTCCTTCTACATATTTCAATAAAGGTAGAACCAAAATAGGATCTTGTAACACTACAACTTCTTTTTAACTAAGATTGATTCATCCTTCATATGATATACGATCTTAATTGATAATTCTTAATTGAGCATAGATGTTAGAGTTAATTTCTTAGAGTGGGAATAGAATTGGAGATGATAAAAGTCGCAGTTATAATGTAAGACTTTATAAACGTTAGATGGACTAACGACATTTAGGTTGTATATACATGCTAGGACCAATTCCTAAGTATTTAAAGTATATTAGATGTGATTTAGAGTCATAAAGGATATTTTACATCAAGTCAAGTCCAAAGAATTTCTACTGACTAAGTTTTATTATGAATTGATGGAAGTGTCATATTCAAGTGACCATATCTCCTAATGTATAATGCGTTAGGTGGCCCATAATATATCAAATTAAAGATCTCTGAATTAGCTTTCCAACTCATCTTATTTCGCCTTAATAAAAGTTTAGAGTAGAAAGTTATGACTATTTTACTGAAGACCTGCAGAGTTGTCTGAAGATTTGCGATAGCTCCGCGTTGCGGACCTATCGCGAACCCTTTCTGGACAAGCTAAATAACGTCCTTTTATTTTATTTTGATGGTACTTTTATCCCAAAACCTTTGGAGGTCTATTTAAGGTCTCAAAACTCATAAAACGTCAGTTTTCATAAGTAAAACCCTCTCCTTTACTCCTAAACATAAATGCTCAAGAATCATCAATAAAGTCATCAAGTTAGGATTAACTTTCAAGATTCATCATCAAGGTGAGTTATTCTTCATACACTTTAAGCTACCCAACCTAATTTCTTTATCTATTCATGAATCCCTAATAGAATCTTAAATCATAACCTAGGGTTTTAAGAAAACAAATTCAAGAATCGCGAGAAAGAATTTCTTGATTCTTCTTTTCATGAATTAGGGTTCTTCATCAAGAACTCTAAAGATTCTAAGTCAAGAATTCAAGAATCAAAGGGAAGCCCTTCAAACAATGTCTTTTCAAGTTCTTTCACTCTAAAAGAACTACCAAGATTAAGGATTTTCCCCAAGAAGATGAGTATTTATCAAATTTTGATGGTAATCTTAACGTTCCAGGTATGTAAGGCTACCTAAAGCGTTGGACTATGTTCATCCATGCACCCTTTCGTCTTCTTGAGTCAAGATCATGAGTATAAATCACATGTTTTAAATCCTGTGATTTTTTGAAGTCTAAATTCATTTACACGTTGGAGTTATCATGAATTTACTTGAGTCAAATTATGAGTTTCATCGTTATTATCATGAATTATGAATGTCATTCGAATGTCTAATACTCTAGTCCAAAATTTACTATTTTCTTAATTATGTACTGAATTGAGAAGTGTGAAATTGAATTTTCTAAACCCATGAATTGATCCCGGAAAGCATATTTTGTTGTGTCATATATGTATATAGAGAATACCTATTTTATCTTATGAGTTGAGTCTGGATGATATGATGTTTTTTTACTGATATCATTGGGAGTCTTGCATGGTATAAGTTAAGAGTCATAAGTTGCATTATATATATGATGGCCCCGAGTTACTGAGTTATTGAGACACTGAGTTGAGATATTGAGCAACGAGTTAGCTTGTTTAGATGAGTCAAAAGATGAGTTTGAGTTGATTTTCTATGAGCACATTTAGTCTTGAAAGGAGTATTAAGCACCGAGCAGGTGATTGAGGGGCAACCCAGAACTACGTTGCCAGCATAGGATGGTCACACAGGGAAATCCTGGTGGCCCATGTCCCAATAGATGGACATTCTCTTTGGATCCAAGAGGGAGAGAGTTAGAGGTTGACGCCCTATTCCGTGGCATGTTTAGGGCCATTGTGGCAACCACATCTTTTCGTTGTATACAACCCAAGCCCTCGGTGGTGGG
This sequence comes from Solanum rostratum, assembly GCA_029948455.1. Lineage (NCBI taxonomy): Eukaryota > Viridiplantae > Streptophyta > Magnoliopsida > Solanales > Solanaceae > Solanum > Solanum rostratum. The sequence goes on along the minus strand of CM057052.1, from coordinate 53,100,402 downwards.
GAGTTTTTGGGTAGAGAAACTTCCAAGCAACACTTGAGTTGGGCTTATAATGATTTTCAGAGCTGAGTTGCATTAAACATTGAGTCAAATTTTAAAATCATGATTTTAAAACTTTAAACTTGCATCGTTTATTTGAGTTGAGATATGAGATGAGGGAAAGCATGATTCTAAACTTTAAACTTGCATCGTTTATTTGAGTTGAGATATGAGATGAGGAAAAACATGATTTCAAACTTTAAACTTGCATTATCTATTTGAGACGAGACATGAGATGAGGAGTTAAGTCTTGAGTCGAGTCGGTTGATTGAGTCTAAGCCTTACTTGTTCCTTGAGCCATCTTACATACCATGCATTCCACGTACTGACGCCACTCAGCGGTGCATTGTTTAATGATGCAAATACAGGTGATAGAGGACTTTAGCAAGAGCACTATTGAAGTTTAGAGTTCCCGAGTTCCAGAGTTGATAAGCCCTCGTTGCTAGCCGGAGGAGCCTTTATTTTATTTGATCGATTACGTCTGTTTTCTTTGAGTTGGGTAGCCATGGCTTGTCATGGTACCATCTAGATATTAGAGTTAGAAGCTTCATAAACATTGAGTAAAGGAAGTTCAGTATTGTTTTTCCAAAGTCTTGTTTATTGGAAATTTCCTTTTTATTTAAGACTTGGTTTAATTACTTTACAATCTTTTCTTGAGAATTTTTCTTCCGCTGTCAAGTATGATGTGACGATGAGTCCAAGTTGTTCGCTTATGGACTAGCAATAGTCTTTGGTGTCGGCCACGCCAAGGGTACTGTCTCGAGGCATGACATACTTGGTATCAAAGCACAGAGTTCAAGTGTCTTAGGGAGTCTATGAAGCCATGTCTAGTAGAGTCCTTATTATTGGTGTGAAGCGTGCCATATCCATAATAGGGAGGCTATAGGACATTAGGAAAGGTTTCCCTTCTTTAAGATTCTAGATCGTGCGATAAAGCTATTTTCTATGAAATCTACGATGATTTGTGTGTTACTCCTAACTTTACGACTATGCCTCATCAACGAGGTGATAGAGACGATAATGTTCAAATTCTTACAGATGAGATCTTCTACGATAAAGTAATCAGAATGGTAGAGAGATTGCACCAGGCTAGAGAGAAATCGACTAGTGTGCGAAGTTGATTGACTAGAAGGAGTGCACTATTACTCATATGAATTGTGTATTTGAGTTAACTCTAGATGTACCCGGACCCTCCTTTTTTCAAGACATGCTTCCGACGTGACCCATGAGAGAGAAACTTATGTCTCTAAAGAGTTTCATGGTACCACCAAAGAATGAGATGTGAGGTCTTATAAACCCTGAGTAGAATCGAATCATCAAAGAGTTATAAGGGTAACAATGGAAAGAAAGGGACGAGATAGCAAGAGTGATGGCTGATTGAGGCTTGTAGTTAGAGTTATGTATTTATTAGGTAAGGAATGAGGTGGTGAGTCGATTGCCATAAGTTTGATGAAAGAGTCGTAAGTACCCTAAGTTTTTCATGATGAGGTATAGAGGAAGAGTTGTTGTTAGAATGCGTTAGAGCATGCTCAAACTAGAAGGAAGTTATGTTGATGAGTTGTGATACTCATACTATTGAGGGTGAAGTGTAGATGTTGAACATGGGAAAAGAGTTCTTTTAATGTGATCGATTTGAATTAGGCTTATGATTTTTTATTATGAGTGCATGAGACTCATCGAGTTATGAGCTTAGTCAGATAAGGAGATATGATTGAATAGGTGAGTGGTACTGAGTTGTGAGGAAGGGGTATGTTGATTGGATACTCGCTATGAGATTTTAGTAGGATTATGTTCCCTAAATTTTTACCTAGTAGTTGTAAGTTAGCATTAAAGAGGTGTGTGATGCACATGTTAGTGCTAAACCCTAAGCTTGAATTTTGAGTAGTGTTAAAGAGGAGATAGCATCATAAAAGTGATAGCCTTAGTTGAAGATTTTTCGTAAGAGGCTTTCCATAGTGTATGTTCGAGAAAAAGGTGTTGACTGTGAGGAAGTGATGCTATGGGCAGGGTACAAGTGCCCCTTAGGTAAGACATATGAGACGAGGATAGCTCAATAGATAAAAAGAGGCTTGAGATATGTATACACAATTGTGTAAAGATGTGTGAAGCTCTAAGTTATGACTGTTATAAGAATCTAGAAAGTATATTTGAGTTATCGATGTGGAGTAGGCTGATGTAACTAATCATAATCATCACGAGTAGCTAAATTGATTTGGGGCTTATCAATAGCTGATGACAAGTTTTCCATGATAGACCAATTTTTATGCAAATAAATTTATGGGAGCACAGAAATTGAATGTTAGCAGGCAAAAGAAGAGGTTAGATTGTAAGAGTTGTGGGAAGTGGTTATGTATGCCATAGGAATAGCAAATATAGAGAGATTTCAATAGAGACTGGAAGGAGCTAAGAGTGATAGCTTTGAAAAGAGTCTGAGTGGCTAGTTATATGTATGCGACTATAGCATAACAGAAGAGTTAAAGATATTCTTGTGGATAGTGATTCCTTGACCGTGTGGACGCATATGTTTATAGCCTAGTAAAAATTGATTTACAAACTTAGAGTAATGGCCTTGAGAGCTAAGGGAGAGATGATATAACGCCCCATAAAATTACCAAAATCCCCCTAAAGGAGGGGTATGTGCGTAATGCATCTTTTAATGCATCTTTTAATGCTTGTGTGGAAACTCTGAGGCAAAATTTGTGATCATGATGAAGAATTGAGTGGGAAAATGGCCTCGATCGAGTTTTAGAGCGATCGGATCATGAGATAATTTTTTGATCCAAAACAAAAAACAATGGCGGTGCATGACAGAGGTGCGTTGTGCTCCTATTGCGAAGAGACACTTACATATTTTCAAAAAAATTTGACGGGATTGAGAAAACTCATTCAGAAAATATTAGGAGAAAATATAGTGGTACGCGACCAGTCTGCATCACGGACTGGATCACTCCGAGCTCGAAAAATCTCTAAATTTTTTGAAGGGCATTCTGATATATTCCTAACACCTCCTAAACTTAGTACACGACCAATATAAGTCGTTTGAACATAAAAAGGTCCTAAAAGCCCATTCTAAGTCCTTTTCTAACAATTGAACAAGACTAGGGCTTGAGAGAAGAGGAAAAGAGCTTGAGATGGAAGGATTCAAGAGAGCATGAAAGTTCTTAATTCTTATGATGATGTGATGCCATTTCCTTTTAAGGTTACAGATGAGGAGGAGGAGTCAGAGAAATCGTGAGGAGTCTAATAGATAGGTAAAAGCATATTAGTATCTCCCGTGGTAAGAGTTCATCCGATCGAGGGTGTAAAGTGCTATGGTAGGCTTAAATGTGTGGTTCCTATTATGCGAGTGTATTAGAGTGATGAGGATGAGCAGTATTCTCTAAGTACAAGTTACAATGGAGTGAGAGTTCTTGATTCTGATGTCATCTTACGTGTGCACGGACCTTCGGCTTGTTATGCCATTATTGATGGTAGGATGTAGAGTATCACGTTTTTGAGGTATAATTGTGCTTATTTTGCATGGAGAAGTAGTAGTTTGGGAGTTTCGTCAAAGGGGGAGATGATGAGTTCCTCCACGTCCAAATAGCGATGCTGATAATAGTAGACTAAGAGTGAGGGTAGATAAGGAGTGAATGTATCCTCATTGTGATATCGGTGTTAAACTAGTGTCTTGTAAGGATGGAAATAGGGAGGAGGAAAGAGATGAGATCGTATGATGCGCAATAGATAGGTAAGAGTATGTTGATGTGACTTTGAGTGAGAACTCAATGAATGGTGGAGATAGAAGTGACAAGTAGGCTTGAAAAATTCTAAGTCATAGTTAAAGTGGTTAGGGTGATAGGCTTGAATGCATCGTTATTATTGTGCGACTATGGATGCGGGAGACCTTGTGTTTCTTGTCTTCAATTATATAAATAGTGTGGCATTATATAAGGCATATGTGATTTTTGCTAGAACCTAGGAATAACAAGGCTGACAATAAGAGGTAATATCAAGGACTTAATGTTTCAAGTCAAAGGAATCCCCTAAATACACATTCGAGGTTAAAGAAATGGCCAGAGTGGCACCTCGCCCTTTTTGGAAGGTTTAAATTAGGTTTCACTTTTTGGATGGGACTAAAAAGTTATAATTTGCTAATAATGGATTTTTTCTAAGAAATTTTAATACCGCACAGGTCATACATTAAGTTTTGGAATCAAGAAAGTTGCAAGATAAAGGTTGGCCAAAGTTACCATAAGTTTCTTTAAGAAATCCTTCTTAAATTTGGATCAAATGTGACAGGCCATATCTCCCAAAATATAAAGATTTAGAAGGTCGATGACTATCAAATTGAAGACTCAGAGCCTAGTCTGTAAGCATAAAACTGCGCATCAAACCGACCTTATAATAACAAGTTATGACAGTTTTACTGGGACTGGCCGAGCAGGAAATCAAGTCATGGGCCGGGTCGGGTCAAGCCCAACTTTAAGTCGGATATTTTGACATTTTAAAGCTCAAAAATGAACTATTTTCATCCCAAAATAGTACAAAATTGATGAAAAATCTCCCACAAGTTCTCTAAGTGATTTAGGTAAGTTTTTTGCGTTTTTACTATAAAATTCGTCCCAGTGCCTAGAAATGTGTGTCTTACACTTTGCAATTATTTTCCCCTCGTCTTAGCTGTGTTTGGAGCTGTTTTTGGGCTTTAAAAATAGTGATGTTCTTGCTGGTATTGTTAGTTTGAATTTGGTATGTTCGGGTTATAATTTCGGGGCTCTTTTACGGTCATTTTTATGAGGTTTTACGGTCATTTCCTCGCATAAATGCTCCTTGCCGAGTTTGGTCATTAATGCTAATTTTTTTACTATTTATAGGTGCCTTTAAGATGCATATATATAGTTTTTGAAAATCTTAGGACATAAGGAACAACTTCCATGAAGAAACTTTTGGCAATTGCACATTCATTGGAGAGGTATGTTAAGGCTAAGCTCCGTCCCTCCTTTTAACACAAAATCCGAGAAGTTTCCCAAAACGTCAAATGCGATATCTTAGTATTCTGTTGCTAGAAAGACCTTCTGTGAAAGGCATTTGGATTACAGCTGAGTTATTTTCATGATGGTATTAGGTTGAAATTCCATTCGTTCGCTTAAACTTGATATTCAATATGTTTTGTCGGTTTTCCCGGCTATCTATTCATATGTTCGTGGTGTTTCACTTCTTGGTGTAGTGTGATTAGAATAACTGTAGAATGCGAAGGTAATGTAGTATTTATAATTAGTCCTTCTTCCATATAAAAAATATAATTGAAGCATTTAGCAAGTAACGCGTTGGTTTCTAATATTCTCCCGTGAAATGTTCCTATTTAAACTACTAAAGCGCTTGATCCTATTTAAATACTTTCCTTTACTAATTGACATGGGACCAAGTATGAGCGTTATATAAAGCACATTTATTAACATTTTCAAAGTTAAGGCTTCACTCTAAATGTTGGGTTAAGTTCCCAAACTTGTTAAAAAGACATAAAAGATTCCACGAGTCATGTGTATATGCTATGATGACGATTATGATGTTACGAGAATAAGTGTACCAATGAGCCAAGATTGGCTAAATGATAATGATTATGATGCTATGAGAATAAGTGTACCAATGAGCCAAGATTGGCAAAGTTCTTTCTATGGTCTACAATGTGCATTTAACATTCATATCATTCATTGCATGTTATGCATGGACATCGAGCTAAAATCGAAGGTATGGGGCCTATTTGCCCATATATATATATGTATATGGTACAGATAGCCACACATTGGCAGTTATGATGCCGCTTAGCTACCGGAAAGGACCATAATTGCTAGCATTTGGTTGGGTATGTCATGCATTTGCATCTATATATACGTATTCACGACATGCGATACTCGAGCATACCATGCATATTTGATCACTAGGAGGTCAATTACTAGCCAAAAAAGCTACTTTAGTTTTGGTTGCAAGTGGTATTTCTATTAACCTTTTTACTATGATTATCTATGATTTTACTTCCTCCTTTACATACCAGTACATGTTTATTCGCACTGACGTCCTTTTCCTGGGGACGCTGCATTTTATTTCGTGTGTGCAGGTTTAGGTAAGGGTTCTGACTTACCCCTCCACTACAAGCCCCGTTCAGCTGTTAGTAGGTAAGCTCCACCTCTTCCTGGAGCTTTCATATGATGCTTACTTTTTGTTGTATAGTTGGGTATAATTGAGGCCCTATCCCGGCAGTGTTAGTGATTCTCATAGAGGCTATTGTGGACATGTTATTGTGGGTTGGTCCTTTTGTGTCTTTCAGTCTCCAGCCATAAGATTGGCATGTATATATGGGTTGTGCCTGTACCTCTGTGGTGGCAACCTTGTCGGCTAGCTAGTACTTTATCATTCTGGGTTACTTATCTTGATGTACGTGATTTGTTATTGACCAGGTCATGACCTAAACGGTCTCGGTTTAGTTTTTTTAAAACATTATGCTTCTCGATTTTCTTCTGGTCCCTAGTTTAGTTAACTAGCATGTTTAGTGGCTTACCCAGCCAATAATGGTATCGGGTGCCAGTCGCGCCTCCCCTCTCTTTGGGGGCGTGACAAATATGGTATTCGAGCAGGTCGTCTCCCAGGGAGTCCACAATGTCGTGTCAAATAGAGACTTGCTTATGGGTGTGTTGTGCACCACACCTATAATGAGGAGGCTATGAGGCATTTAGGGATGGTTACATTTCTTTCACTTAATGGATCGTGCTATAGAGCAAAGTTATAGGAACATATGAAATTTATACCGTATTATGTTTTTCTTATTTAGTGGGCTGCCTATGCTCTGGAGATGGCACAACATGAGATAAGTATAGATTCCAGAGAAGGTACCAATTGTGTCTTGCCTGGCGAGGCGAATATATTCCCCATTAAGGCACATGAGTCTCCAATGCCCACTATACCAGATTTACCAGCACTTGTTGGGGCCCCAGGAGATCCAGTACCTCAAGCTCCATTAGAGATTGGGGAGCAGAGGATGAAGGAGGCTATTCAACTACTAACTAGGATGGTTTCTATTCATGAGAGACAACTAAAGGCGAGAGCAGACACAAGAAGGGATCAAACAGAAAGCTCAAAGGTACGAGAGTTTCTTCACTTGGCCCCTCTAGTATTTACAGGGTCCGATCCCACTGAGGATCCACAGGTCTTTATAGACCATATGTAGAGTATTGAGGGTGATGCACACCTCTTTCCCGAGGCAATGGAGTTAGCTTCTTTTCAACTACGTGATGTCACCATCTTGTGGTACGAGGCGTGAGAGAGATCCGAAGGGCCTGATGCTCTGCCAGCAAAGTGAGAGGACTTCTCTAAGGCATTTTTAGCCCATTACTTACCATAGGAGGTGCGAGAGGCCCATCTTGACTAGTTTATCAGTTTGAGGCAGGAAAATATGAGTGTAAGATAGTATATCCTTAGGTTTACTTCATTGGCTAGGTATCTAAATATTATGAGTACTAGAGTTCATCGTTATATGGATGGTTTGGGGGATTATTTGATCGGAGACTGCAGGATAGCCTCTTTATAGGATGGTGTAGATATTTTTCGTATTTAGGCTTTTTCTCAGAATACAGAGGACCTTTCTCATCGGATTCGGGGTACCCGTAGAGATAGGGATAAAGATAAGAGGGCTCATACTATGAGGTTTTGTAGGAAGCCACAGGGTGATGTTAGGCCCCCATTTCACTGATATCCACCTCAGTAAGTAGGTAGTTTCCTACCACAGATACAGGGCCAGCAATTTGGTCGTTATATTCAATTAGGGCTAGGGCAGAGTTTAGGCCTGCTTAATAGCCATCGATAGAAGTGTTCTGCACAAATGCGACAACCCACTCCCCCATGTGCACAATGCAACAAGCTTTATGCTAGGCAATGTAGAAAGGGTTTAAGTGCATGTTACGGTCATGGAGGACAAGATATTTTATTAGCAACTGGATTTTTAGTCAATCTCTACTGTGAATGAATTCCCGATAAGCTTCCAAAGATCCCCCAAAAGGGATCTCAATTTTTTTATAGATGTTATTCATGATATGCAGTCTATATCCATTCCTCCCTAAGGAATGGCTCCTGTAGAGCTAAGAGACTTGAAGGAACAACTGAAAGGCTTGCTTTATAAAGACCTTATTAGGATAAGAACATCTACATAGGGTGCTCCAATGCTCTTTGCTTGAAAGAAAGATGGCTCTTTACGGATGTGTATCGATTACATATAGCTAAATAAAGTCACTATCAAGAATAAGTATCCTTTTATATGGATTGATGGTTTTTCAAAGATTTGACTTGTGACCCAGGTACTACTAGCTACGAGTCAGGGATGTTGATATTCCAAAGGCAATATTTAGGATGAGTCAGAAGCTGAGCATGCAGACCAGTTACGAGTTATATTACAGACTCTCCAGGACAACAAGTTATATGCTGAATTCTCCAAATGTGAATTTTGGTTAACTTCTATAGCTTTTCGTGGCCATGTTATTGCTAGCGATAGTATCAAGGTCGACGGCTAGAAAATTGAAGCAGTAATGGCCTGGCTAAGACCTTTGAATCTGATAGAGGTCCATATGGGCTTGGTAGGATATTATAGGAGGTTTGTTGAGGAATTCTCCACTACCTCTACACCACTAAAAAGGTTAACGCATAAAGCAACTAAGTTTTAGTAGACTGAATCATGTGAACAGAGTTTTCAAGAGCTAAAGAAAAGGCTTACCACTGCACCTACTCTGGTTCTTCCGGATGGAACCAAAGGCTACATTGTATATTATGATGCCTCGAGAATTAGACTAGGTTATGTTCTTATGCAGCATGGTAAGGTTATTGCATATGTTTCTAGAAAGCTATTAAAACATGAAAAAAACTATCCTACTCATGATCTTGAGTTTGTCGCAGTGGTTTTTGCTAGAAAGATTTGGTGGCATTACCTATACGGAGTTCATATTGATGTTTTTACCGACTACCAGAGCCTCCAATATTTATTCTAGCAGAAGGAGTTGAACTTACGACAAAGTAGGTGGGTAGAATTACTAAAAGATTATGATATTGACATTTTGTACTATCCCGGTAAAGCTAATGTTGTTGCTGATGTACTTAGCCGAAAGTCCATGAGAAGTCTAAGTCATGTTGAAGATGATAAGATTGAAATGACTAAAGATTTACGTCAGCTAACTAGTTTCCAGGTGTGATTAGCAGATGCGAAAAGTGGAGGTGTGATTGTTCAAAATATAACAGAATCTTCCATTATTATTGAAGTAAAAGAGCAACAACGTGAGGATCCTGAGCTTACGATATCAAGGGAAAGTGTTCCACAACAACAACATTATCTATTTGAGCTAACTTGAGATGGAGTCCTTCAGTATCGGGACCTCTTATGTGTGCCAAACATCAGAGGGCTCCGCGGCAAGATTCATTTTGAGGCTCATTATCCTAGATATTCGGCTCAACCTGGGGCAACAAAAAAAAAGAGGGTATTGAGACCTATGACAGAACTATTGATGGAATGGCATGAAAAAGATATTCCAAAGATGGTGGCAAATGCCCAGCTGATAAGTCGTGAAAATACGACTTTTACGACGCTTAATACATAGAATTATTGTGAGTTCTTAAGCGCATTTGGTAGTTTAATATGTGTTTTCTGTTTGTTCTGTAGGAAAAGGAGAATCTCATGGAATTAGGGGCGTTGGACTGATTTGAGGCTGGAATTTGCTTAAGTGTGAAGGGAGTTGACAGTGGATGACCTGAACACACCAAACCATTCATATGTATGGCCAGAAAATCAACACAAAGCAGCAATAAAGACTAAAAACGTTAACGTCACAAGCTATCTCGAAGAAATAATCAAGACGCATTGATAATGTTGCGTGTGGAGTATGTGTTGCCCATGATCAGTTACGTAGCAATATGATGGGTGTGAGGATTGTGCTAACGCAGTAACCAAAGGATCCAGGAGTGTACGGAACAAGACAAAACCAAAAGGAAAAAGGGAACATACCACGGGCATGTTCACGGCCCGTGGTGATGTTGACGAGTCGTGAAACGGGCCGTCCAGTTGAAGCCTCCAATGACATCAAAGACTTCACCACGACCCTTTTCACGGCCGTGGTGCACTCCACGAACCGTGAGGGTGCTCGTACAAGGCACCTAGGCAGCGAGAAAACAAGAAAGGCCAAGGCAAGTCTCATGACTACCTTCCACGACTCGTGTGCACTTTCACGGGTCGTGAAGATGGACGTGAAGGAGGCCTGAGTTGGAAAGCTTTTGCACAAAGTATAGCACCACGGAAGCCATCACGGGACGTCTGAATGACCACGGGGCATGGTACAGCCCGTGAAACATCATGTGACTGGAAATCCAAGTCAAATTAGGATTCCTTTCCTAGTCCAATTAGGCTTACTTTTCCTACTCGTTTTAGGATTGTTTTAAGATTATAAATAGAGCTAGGTTTTATAGATTTTGGGGGGATCTGGCACCCCACGATGGGGGGCTGCTGGTCACACCATTGAATGATAAATTTTCCAGATTTTCTCTTCAATAAGAAGGCTGGACAGTAAGCAAAAAGTCAACAACATTAGTTGTGAGTTTTCGATTATCGTTTTGAGTCTTTAATTCTTGTTTGCTTTGCGTTTTGGCGTGTGAATTAAGAATTGATTTCTTCTCCCTTGTAAGTGATTTTAACATGGATTACATAATGATTCTTGTTCTAAACCTTGCAAGTTCAATAATCTAGACCCACAACTAGGGTTGTGGGTACCATAACGTCTTAATGAAATAGGCAAAACATAAGGTTTTATTGAGACTTGTATTGTAGGTATTGTGATTTCCTTTGCTTAAAAGTCTTTCTTGATGAGTGCACGCATTAAGAACTTGCCCGTATTCGTTAGTTGTCCGGAAGGAAATTAATGATTAGGAAAAGGGAATTACAACAGCAGATAGAAGCAATCGACCTACATTTAAGTCACTTGAGCCCGAGAGGGGATGGTACACTTAGGCTTGGGGATTAACTTGTATCTAAAGAACTTGAGACCGAGAGGTGATAGTTTTCTGAAATCCAAAGTGAGGCTTAGTATCGAAAACATTCTGAGACCGGAAGGAGATGAATGACATACTTCTAGGAAGGACCGGGAGGTGAACTAGAAGTTACCCAACTCGCTAGATTTTGCATGCAATATAAAGAACAATAAATCCGATGTTAAAGGCTTAATAGTTATATGTCATGGGGACCGCAACCCTAGGTCATCATTAAACTGTCTAAGCCTTAGTTTATTTTATCTGCATTCGTACTCATAGTTAGGATCTTAGTTCAAAACCCCCCCATTTTTACTTTTTCGCATTGTTTATTTTCTGGAAATAGAACCAACAATCAAAGTAGGATAACTAGTAAAGTTGTTTCAACCTATTCCTTGTGGGATCGACCCCGACTCTTAGTTGGGTAAATATACTGCTAACGATCGTCCATATTCTATAAAAAGGAGTATGTTTGAACGTTATCACCAGCTACCAGCATGTTAAAACAAAACATCAGAGACCTAGAGGCCTAGATGAGTATACTGATTTTTCATTCTGGAAATTGGACATGATAAAAATGGGCTTCATCACTAGGTTTCCTCATACTCCATGCAGGATGACTCTATTTGGGTAATCATTGATAGGTTGATAAAATTTGCTCATTTCTTGCCAGTAAAAATGACATATTCAGCGGAGGATTATGCTAAGATTTACATTCAAGAGATTGTTTGCCTTCTTGGAGTTCCATTATCTATTATCTCTGATCGAGGGGCTCAATTTACCGTACATTTTTTGAAGTCTTTTCAGAAGGGCCTGGGCACTCAAGTGAATCTCAGCACCACTTTTCATCCACAAACTGATGGGCAGGCAAAGTGTACTATCCAGACCATTGAGGATATGTTACATGCCTATATGCTGGACTTTAAAGGAAATTGGGATGATCATCTACCTCATATTGAGTTTGCTCATAATAATAGCTTCCATACTAGTATTCGAATGGGTCCTTAGGGAGCACTATATGGGCGAAGATGTAGGTCACCGATTGATTAGTTTGCAGCTGGGGAGGAAAAGTTGCTAGACCTTAATCTAGTTCAGCAAGCAATGGAAAAAGTGAGACTTATTAGAGACTTACTGTAAACGGCCTAGAAGATTAGGTCTTCTTGAAGGCATCACTTATGAAGGGAATCATGCGGTTTGGTATGACAGGAAAGCTCAGTCCTAGATATGTTGGACCGTAGAAGATGATTCAAAAAAGATTAGCAAGGTAACTTACAAGCTTAATTTTCCTTTAGAATTGAGAGCAGTCCGTCCAATGTCTCATGTATTTATGTTGTGGAAGTACATTAGAGATCCTTCGTTATTACTCGCATTAAGGATATCCCCATTGCTGAAAACTTAACTTATGATGAGGTACCAGTGGCTATTTTAGATAGACAAATAATAAAGCTTCGAAATAAAAAGTGGCCTTCGAGAAAGTGTTGTGGCAAACTTGGGTAGCCAAAGAAATGATGAGGAATCATCCCCCAGCTATTTATAACTTAAGGTGACCACGTTCCAAAATTGGCAGTTATTTCTTTTGTAACTTAAGTTTTAAAGGATTTGGAGGTGTAACTTGTATGTTTTGTCACGGGATAGCTATATAAAGCTTAGTAATTGGAGTTTTTGGAAGTTGATTTATGGTTTTCAAGGGTAAAAGATGTATCCAAAAAAAACATTTTAGTATATGGTAATTCAACCAAGGGGTTGTCTTGACACATTCGCGGACGAATGTTCTTAAAGGGGGGAGACTGTGAGACCCTGTGTTTCTTGTCTTCAATTATACAAATAGTGTGGCATTATAATGTGATTTTTTCTAGAACCTAGGGATAATAAGGCTGAAAATAAGAGGTAATATCAAGGACTTAATGTTTCAAGTCAAAGGAATCCCCTAAATACTCATTCGGGGTTAAAGAAATGGCCCAAGTGGCACCTCGTCCTTTTTGAAGGTTTAAATTAGGTTTCACTTTTCGGATGGGACTACAAGTTTATAATTTGCTAATAATAGATTTTTTAAGTCATTTTAATAGCGCAAAGGTCATACATTAAGTTTTGGAATCAAGAAAGTTGCAAGATAAAGGTTGGCCAAAGTTATCATAAGTTTCTTTAAGAAATCCTTCTTAAATTTGGGTCAAATTTAACAGGCCATATCTCCCAAAATATAAGGAGTTAGAAGGTCCATGACCTATCAAATTGAAGATCTATGAGTCTAAAGCACAAAACCGCGCATCAAACCGACCTTAGAATAACAAGTTATAACAGTTTTACTAGGAGTGCCCAAGCAGGAAACTGGATCATGGGCTGGGTCGGGTCAAGCCCAACTTTAAGTCAGATATTTTGACATTTTAAAGCTTAAAAATGAACCATTTTCATCCCAAAACAATAAGAAACTGAAGAAAAATTTCTCTAAGTGATTTAGGTAAGTTTTTCGCATTTTTACTGATAAAATTTGTCCCCGTGCGTAGAAACGTGTGCCTTATGCTTTGCAATTGTTTTCCCCTTATATTAGTTGTGTTTGGAGTTGTTTTTCGGCTGTAAAACAAGTGGTGTTCTTGTTGGTATTGTTGGTTTGAAGCTGGTGTGTTCAGGTAATAATTTTGGGGCTCTTTTACGATCATTCTTACGAAATTTTAAGGACATTTCCTCACGTAAATGCTCCTTGCCGAATCTGATTATTAATACTAAATTTTTTACCGTTTATAGGTATCTTTAAGATGCATATATATAGTCGTTGCAAAGCTTAGTACGTAAGGAACAACTTTTGTGAAGAAACTTTTGGCAATTGGACGTTCCTTGGAGAGACATGTTAAGGCTAAGCTCCGTCCCTCCTTTTATTATGAAATTCAGGAAGTTTCCCAAAATGTCAAATGTGATATCTTACTATTTTGTTGCTTGAAAGACCTTCTGTGAAAGGCACTGGGATTACAACTATGTTATTTTTATGATGGTATTAGGTTGAAATTCCATTCGTTCGCTTAAACTGGACATCCAATATCTATATATCATTTTGTCGATTTTCCAACTACCTATTCATATGTTCTGAGGTGTTTCTCTTCTTGGTGTAGTGCCAATAAAATAAATGTAGAATGAGAAGGGAATGTAGTTTTCATAACCAGTCCTTCTTCCATACAAAAAATATAATTGAAGCATTTAACAAGTAACGCGTTGGTTTCCAATATTCTCCCGTGAAATGTTCCTATTTAAACTACTAAAGCGCTTGATTCTATTTAAATAATTTCCTTTACTAATTGACATGGGACCAAGTATAAGCATTATGTAAAGCACAATATGAACATTTTCAAAGTTAAGGCTTCACTCCAAATGTTGGGTTAAGTTCCCAAACTTGTTTAAAAGACATATAAGATTCCATGAGTCATGTGTAGATGCTATCACGACGATTATGATGTTATGAGAATAAGTGTACCAATGAGACAAGATTGGATAACTGACAATGATTATGATGCTATGAGAATAAGTGTACCAATGAGCCAAGATTGCTAAGTTCTTTCTATGGTCTACTATGTGCATTCAACATTCTTATCATACATTGCACGCTATGCATGGACTTTGAGCTATAATCGAAGGTATGAGGCCTATTTGGCCATATATATATGTATATGGTACAAATGGCCATAGGTTGGCAGATATGATGCCGGTTAGCTATCGGAAAGGACCACCATTGCTAGCATTTATTTGGGTATGTCATGCATTTGCATTTATATATACGTATTCACGACATGCGATACTCGAGCATACCATGCATATTTGATCACTAGGAGGTCGCTTACTGGCCATTAAAGCTACTTGAGTTTTGGTTACAGGTAGTATTTCTATTAACCTTTTTTTATGGTTATCTATGATTTTACTTCCTGCCTTACATACCAGTACATGTTTATTCGTACTGACATCCCTTTGCCTGGTGAAGCTACATTTTATTTCGTGCATGCAGGTTTAGGTAGGGGTTCTAACTTACCCCTCCACTACGAGCCTCGTTCAGTTGTGAGTTGGTAAGCTCTACCTCTTCCTAGAGCTTTCACAGGATGCTTACTTTTTGTTGTACAGTTGGGTATAGTCAAAGCCCTGTCCCGCCAGTGTTAGTGATTCTCATAGAGGCTATTATGGACATGTTATTATGGGTTGGTCCTTTTGTATTTTTCAGTCTCCAGTCATAAGATTGGCATGTATATATGGTGTGTGTCTGCTCCTCTGTGGTGGCAGCCTTGTCGGCTAACTAGTACTTTATCGTTCTAGTTTTCTTATCTTGATGTACGTGATTTGCTATTGACCAGGTCATGACCTAAACGGTCCCAGTTTAGTTTTTTCTTAACATTATGTTGCCCAATTTTCTTCTGGTCCCTAGTTTAGTTAACTAGCATGTTTAGTCGCTTACCCGGCCAATAACGGTATCGGGTGCCAGTCTCGCCTCCTCTCTCTTTGGGGGCGTGATAGGATGATAGACTATTGAAGACTTCATAATAAGGATTTCAAACATAGAGCTGAGTATTGAGCATCAGCTTTGTATGAATATGCAAGAAGAAGAGGTGGTTAGGTGGAGATTTGAATAAGAGCTATGAGCTTGCATTGATGGAGTAGAGTGCCATGAAAAGGAGCACAATTGAGGTAGGGACTTGAGCATAAGAGTTCCCATAGAGTCTTGTTTATACGATGGTCCTATTCTCAATTAGAGTTAATGACTTCCTTCCTGAGTTCGAAAGACTGATTTTCGAGGTGTTAGAATGATTCAAATTGATTGAGTTCTGACATTCCATTCGTGCCTGATGGTGAGAATGTCTAAGATAATATCTCTACTCTTGATCTGAACCGATTTGTCTATTTGACATGAGTCAATTCCTAAGTCTGAATAGAAATGGTTTGAGATTGATGATGAGTCGAGAGTTTGATTGAGTGAGTGAGTTTTGATAAGAGTTCTAATTTTATCCGTGCCTCAATATCTACCTTTACTCATCATTCGAGAAAGAATGATCCCAAGGGGAAGATAATATAACACCCAAACTTTTTTTTAACTAAGATTGAGCCATCCTTCATATAATATATGATCTTAATTGATAATTCTTAATTGAGCATAGATGTTAAAGTTAATTTCTTAAGTGGGAATAGAATTGGAGATGATAAAAGGTTGCAGTTCTTATGTAAGATTTTATAAAAGTTAGATGGACCAACGACTTATAGGTTGTATATACATGCTAGGACCAATTCCTAATTATTTAAAATATATTAAATGTGATTTAGAGTCATAAAGGATCTTTTACATCAAGTCAAGTATAAAGAATTTCTACCGACTAAGTTTTCGTAGGAGTTGATGAAAGGATCATATTCAAATGATCATATCTCCTAAAGTATAATAATTTAGGCGACCCATAATATATCAAATTAAAGGTCTTTGAATCAGCTTTCCAACACATCTTATTTCGCCTTAATCAGAGTTTGGAGTAGAAAGTTAAGACCATTTTACTAAAGACCTGCAGAGTTGTCTCATGATCCGCGACAGCTCTGCGTCGCGGACCTATCTCGACCCCTTTCTGGATAAGCTAAATGTCATCCTTTTATTTTATTTTGAGGGTACTTTTATCCTAAAACCTTTGGATTAACTTTGAAGATTCATCATCAAGGTGAGTTATTCTACAAAAACTTTAAGCTACCCAACCTAAATTTCTTTATATATTCATGAATTCCTAATAGAATCTTAAATCATAATCTAGGGTTTCAAGAAAACGAATTCAAGAATCTAGAGAAAGGATTTCTTAATTCTTCTTTTCAAGAATTAGGGTTCTTCATAAAAAACTTTAAAGATTCTAAGTCAAGAATTCAAGAATCAAAGAGAAGCCCTTGAAACGATGTCTTTCCAAGATCTTTCACTCTAGAAGAACTACCAAGATCGAGGATTTTCCCCAGAAAATGAGTATTCATCAAATTTTGATGGTAATGTCTACCTTCCAGGTATGAAAAGCTACCTAAAATGTTGGACTATGTTCATCCATGTACCCTTCGTCTTCTTGACTCAAGATCATGAGTATAAATCGCATGTTTTAAATCCTGTGATTTTGTGAGTTCTAAATTTTTTTACATGTTGGAGTTTCCATGAATTTACTTGAGTCAAATTATGAGCTGCGTTGTTATTATCATGAATTATGAATGTTATTTGAATGTCTAATACTCTAGTCCTAAATTTACTATTTTCCTACTTATGTACTAAATTGAGAAGTGTGAAATTGAATCTTCTAAACCTATGAATTGAACTCGAAAAGTATATTTTTCTTGTGTCATATATGTATACAGAGAATACCTATTTTATCTTATGAGTTGAATCTGGATAATATGATGTTTTAGACTGAAATCATTTGGAGTCTTGCATGGTATGAGTTAGAGTCATGAGTTACATTGCATATATGATGGCCCTGAGTTACTGAATTATTGAGACACTGAGTTGAGGTATTGAGAAAGGAGTTGGCTTGTTGAGATGAGTTTGAATTGATTTTCTATGAGCACATTTAGTCTTGGAAGGAGTATTGAGCACCGAACGAGTGATTGAGGGGAACCCCAAAACTACATTGTCAGCGTAGGATAGTCACACAGGGAAATCCTAGTGGCCCATGTCCCAATAGATGGACATTCTCTTTGGATCCGAGAGAGAGAGAGAGTGTTTGAGGTTGACGCCCTATTCCGTGGAAAGATTAGGGCGGGCGTGGCAACAACGTCTTTCCATTGTACACCACCCAAGCCCTCGGTGGTGGGGAGTTGTCGGTCAGAGAAACTTCCAAGCAATACTTGAGTTGGGCCTATAATGATTTTCAAAGTTGAGTTCTATTAAACACTGAGTCAAATTTTAAAAGCATGATTTTAAACTTTAAACTTGCATCATTTATTTGAGTTGAGATATGAGATGAGGAAAAGCATGATTTTAAACTTTAAACTTGCATTATCTATTTGAGACGAGACATGAGATGAGGAGTTGAGTCATGAGTCGAGTCGGTTGACTGAGTCTGAGCCTTACTTGTTTCTTGAGTTATCTTATATACCGTATATTCCACGTACTAACGCCACTCAGTGTTGTATCATTTCATGATGCAAATGCAGGTGATAGAAGACTTCAACACGCGCACCATTGAAGTTCAGAGTTCTCGAGTTCCAGAGTTGGTGAGCCCTTCTTGCTATCCAGAGGAGCCTTTATTTTATTTGATCAGTTACTTATGTTTTCTTTCAGTTGGGTAGCCATGGTTTGTCATGGTACCATCTAGATGTTAGAGTTAGAGGCTTCATAGACATTGAGTAGAGGATGTTGAGTATTGTTTTTCTAAACTCTTGTTTATTGGAAATTTCCTTTTTATTTAAGACTTGGTTACTTACTTTATAGTTTTTTCTTAAGCATTTTTCTTTCGTTGTCGAGTATGATGTGATGATGAATCCAAGTGGTTCGCTTGGGGACTAGCAATAGTCTCTAGGTGCCATCCACGCCAAGGGTACCTCCCGAGGCATGAAAGATCTGCAACCAGGTGAAACACAAATACCTCCAAAATATCCCCATTAATCAAACATTTAGAAATTAAATTAGTATCATAATCTGATTTAATGTCTAGCATAGCAGTACTATTAGGCAGTTTTACACACAATAGGCGTTGTCCAAGTTCATATCATAATTCTTTCACATAATCCCTCGACTAAAAATAAGACAACCTATCTATTTCAACATCTAATAAGTTAGTAACAAGTCCACTATCATATGATTTTTTTTCTCCTTCTTTACCTTTTTTACATTTTTCTTAACATCTCCATGGTAAAATCTCAATGTAATTAAATTAAAAGTCACTTTAATAACCCGAAAACAATAGTAACAACTCAATTTTGCAATTACAGTTAACCCTCGACCACAAAAAATTCATAAAACAACAAAAAGTCATACCTAGCTATGATATAAGCATAAGTGTTAGATCATATCACCAATAATCAAATTAAAGATGAAAAAAATCCTAGGTTAAATTCTTTTTAAGTATATACTATAAACTTGTAACTAAAGACCAAAAACACCCCAGGTTAAATTATAGTATAAATAGAAACAATGGAATAAGATGTGAACCAGACCTTTTAACAATGGTGACAACGATACAATAAATACTTGACTAAACCCTAGTACCACCGATTATCTTCCACAAGAATGATGAGCTACTCGATCGTAACCACCAACTTTCTCTAAATATGATACTGAAACCTCGATTAAACGATTAAAACTCCATCAAATTGAAGAAATCTTTAGAGATTTTTATGATATATGGTCAAAATTGGCGATTAGGTTTTTCTGTTCTCAGGAGAAGTTAAATGGGTATGCGTCAATGGGTGAAACGGATAATGGATATGGGTTAAATGAAATGGATATGGCTGAAAATGAAATGGGTTGGGTTCATTTAATACGTAACATAATAAGGGGGCAAGTAACTATCATTCTTTACATAATATCTGGGTTTTGGTGTAGGAAGGGTCAAATAAATTCACTTTGGAGTAGTATAGGTGTGTAATAGGTTGCTTCAGTAGTTAAAGTTTCTAACTGACTTCTAGGAACAACTTCCAGGGAAATTTATGCCTTTTCCCAATTCTAGTGGTATCTATATACTTTGACGGTATTAAACATTTTATTCCTCTTTGATACCATCAAAATATATCTATACACACTCTGATGGTATCAAGCAATTTCATTGAAACATTTTATCTTTATTCTTGATACCATCATAGTATATAAGTATACGCATACTATCATCACATCAAACGCTCGAGAATAGTTAAAAACAAGAGTATGAAAAATAAGAAATTTCTTTTGGGGTGACAAGTGCTATTTTCCCTTAAAATAAATAAATAATACATACATGCATACATACATACATATATATATATATATTAGCCTCCTACGAGTATGGTTTAACAAGCTATAACTCCCATTCCAAATCTGAAGCAAAAGCTTTGATTTATTATTATTTTTTTGTCTTTTTCAAAAACACACCTAAATAATCTCTTGTTATCCTTTTTGTGGTTACCTCTAATCTGCCTAGGGATTCCTTCCTTAAAACTAAAGGTTTTGGATATATATATATATATATATATATATATATATATATTAGCCTCCTACAAGTATGATCCAACAAGCTATAATTCCCGTTCCAAATCTGAAGCAAAAGCTTTGATTTTTTATTTTTTTTTGTCTTTTTTAATAAGCACGCCTAAATGATCTCCTTTTACCCTTTTTGTGGTTACCTCTAATCTGCCTAGGGATTCCTTCCTTGAAACTAAAGGATTTGGTTTTCAAATCTCTCTATGTTAATTAATCTCGATTTGATTTGTTAAGCAATGCACTTCCAGTTATGCAAATTATTGTTAAACAACGTCGTAATGTTCCATAATTTTCCTATGAATTAATTAAACCTCGCAATTTAACTTCACAAAAAAAAAAGTCATAACATGACAAATTTTTAAAACAGGTACTAATTAGATGTGGTAGAAAAGCAGAAGGTAGCTAGAAAAAAGAAATTTTGGTCGAAGAGAAGTTCAAGTTCTATATATGAACTAGTACCGAAATTACTTTATATGGTTAGATGATTTATTAAATTGTTAATTAGTTAAGATGGTAACTAACTTACTACATATGTAGTTAAAATTAGTAATTTTACACTGTCAATTTATATAATTTAAGCCCATCAAAGAAACATAGGATTAATACTTGATGCAGGCTTGATAGTTATTGGATGGTTCAATCATAAAATCACTAGAAGCTGAAACTGGAATTCAACATATACCCGTATTTTCTCTTTGGTGCAACACTTATAAAAATGAGTTAATATTATTTGGTATCGCTTAAAAAAAAAAGAGTTAATCTCTTAGAAATTAGGCCTTCCCTTTCTTGATTAGAGTAGTGGAAGTTATTACTCTATCATTACAGTGATTTATCAATGTCCCACCAGCCCACTATCATTAAATTATGCACGTATGTGTAATTCGATGTCATGCTATCGATAGCATCAGATTGGTAAATTGAGTCGAAATTAAAAAAAAGACTTAACTCATATACAGACATCTAAACTTATCCTCATTTTTCACTTGGACACTTAAATTAAGACAAGTTCGTAATAAACACCTCATTGTACTTTTTTTATTTTTCAGCAAAAAATAAATAGTTCGCAACTATTTATTTTTGACTGAAAAATTAAAAAACAGTATAATTAACATGAAAAAAGACTATGGAGAGTGCCAAGTAGGATAAAAGTATTTAATGGGATCAAATCTTAGCAGTTGAGGTGTCTATTAAGAACTTGTCTTAGTTTAGGTATCTAAGTAAAAAAAGAGAACAAGTACAGATGTCTGTTTATGAGTAAACCTAGAAAAAATAAAAATGAGCAGCATTAATAATTGGACAGGTTATTCATTTACCATAAAAATGAGTTGGACTAAATGAGGCTAACAATCAGATTGGATCGTTATCCGTGCAATTTAATCAACTTAATTTGCATAGTATTATTATACTGCAATAATTCACAGAACGACACTAGATCAATCTCTCAACTAAAGGGAAGGACTTGATGTCCTAGGAAAATGTTGCTCGGACATTTTCAAAGTACCCAAACAACAGAGTAAGTATAGATTAAGTATTATTATCTACTAAAAACAACTAGCAAATTAGGGGAATGGCTGAAGGACAAAAGAGAATTGTGTAACAGTAACAATTTAAAATGATAATATTTTTTAATTGACAATGGTTAAAAGATGTGTTCGAGAAACACAACATTACATTTCTTGATTTGTTGTAAACCTCAAATATTATCTACCAAGTAGGAAAAACAACTTGGAAGGACTAGCAGTTACATGTTACTACAAAAATTGAGTCCCCCTAAACTTCATTTCATTTTGTTTGTCACTTGCTTTTCCAACCAAATTTACAACCAAGCACTCAAATGTCCCATTTTACGTAATCATTGTATTCCACATTTTCAATATGCTATAAAGTGGTAATGAAAAATTGACATGATGGATTTAGTATGCTTAAGGTTGAGGTTAATCATGTCCATGAACAAGCTCCTTTTTAGTGATTATCACTGTCATTTTGCAAGGTGGAATAAGTGCAAAACAAATAAGCTCCTCAGTTGTCCCTTCATTTCCACATAAAGCTCTAGTCCATGACCAGAAGCATCAGAAATTGGAACGATATAAATATCTTGACAACTTCATCATTGGAGCCTTTTTTTCATAGTTCCCACTGTTATATTACGCCCTCAAAACATAGTTAAAGTAGGAACTCCTCCATTAGAAACATAAAGAGTAAACTCAAAACACAACTTCTATTAGGTTAAGATAAAGATTTGGTTGCCCAATGCAATGCGCTCTGCAATCTCCAAATGACAGAAAAGGAGTTGAAAATGATCAATCAGCATTATCAATTTAGATTCTTCAATCTGGCATTTCCAGATCATGGATAAACTTGTTTTTCTTAAATCACAGTTGATTGTAAAACTTACACTGTATCTTGATTAAGGAAGAACATGTGAGCGAAATATGAGGGGATAGGTGCAGCAAAATCCATTACTCCAACACACAGAAAGCAACGGTCCCTGCTTAAATTTGTCATGAAATGAAAAGGCTATTGCCTTGGGGTCATCTCCAGGACCCCTAATGAACCCAACCAAAGATGCTGAAATCAGTGGACTTCTTCTAACATCGTATATTGCTATTAGACCCCTGTACAAGTCATCCCCATCTCGATAAGACAAGGCTAGACGCTCTCCTGAAGCATCCCATGCTATCTTATCTATGCCTCGACTTCCAGTCAAGGACTGTATCTTTGGCAACTCAACGGGTATAAGATGTGCATCTAGAGATGGTGGCCTGGTTGCAAAGTGGATGGAACCCAAGGTTGAAGATTCAGAGAAAGCAAGTAGTATTCTACTACCATCAGGATCCCAAATTGCTCCCATGACAAAACCATTTGTAGAGGACCATGGTTCGGATGTCCAGGTATTCGTCTCCCAGAGATAGAATGTCCCATCAAATTTAGCAGAGAAGAAATAGTCTCCTGATGGGGACCATCTCAATAAGGATATGCCGCCTAAGCCACGTCGAATAGGTGTTCCCACTCCTTGAGCAACATCCCAAATGATGAATGAAGAGCTCTCAAATGAAGCTGATGCCAAATACTTCCCATTAGGGCTCCAGGAAAGTGCAGTAATTTGTTCATGTTCAGGATTTAGAAGGAAGTCCACAAGAGTCCATTTAGTTCCTGAGCCTCTAGATAGAGTACCCAATGTGACACCTGATCTTACTGAAGCTGTATTGCCTGGAAATGAAGCAGCCCATATGCAAATGCCACCCTTGCAGGCCACAGCAAGTGTCCTCCCACCATTTGGCCGCCATGATAGACTTCTAACACCTTTTTGGGAGTCATTGATCAAAATGCAAGGACTTCCTCCTTCAGAATCTTCATAATCACGAATTGTCACCTGATGTTGTCCTGAAACAAAGGCTAATATATGTTTGTGCTGGTGCCAATCAAGGACATGGAAATCAACATCTTGTAACAATTTTACATCAATGGGGTGGAAAAAGTGCCTGAGGGAACCAGTAGAGACTGCCTGCAATGCTGCCCAAAGTAGGTCACTCTTCTTCTGGCCAGCACCTTGTTCAGAGGTCAGTGCATTCAACAAATTTTCTGATTGAAAAGGAACTGGACTGAATATCATTCCAAGAACCTTGCCGTAGGTTTCCTTAGCTGCATCATCAGATAGTTCATCTGCAGTGATAAGGTCCCGGTTGATTTCACAAATGGTAACTGCACCTGGTTGAGGAAATGACGGCATTTCTTTTTTAAGGCAAGACAGAGAGAGAGATAGGGTTTATGGTTTCTGTTTTTTGTTGATTCCTGCCAGCTTTTCACCTTTTCTAAGCATGCCTTACTGAAGGGAAGACTGAAAAAAAAATCATCAGAGCTTTGAGCACAAAAATACTATGCCAACTCAAAAGACAGGCCATAGAAGCCCCATAGAATAGGGTTAACCAATTAAAGTAAAAGATGAAGAAAGAAGACAATCCAGGAGAAAATTTTTGTATGGCCAAAGTATAAATGGCTAACTATGTCATGACCAAGAATGGGAGTTATTTTGATCACGAAAACTAGAGGTGTGGCCTTAGATGAATTTAAATGGAGAAACATGGTGAGTGAAGAAATAAACCTTACACCAACACAACATTACAGAAAGCACTTAGCGTAAGAACCAGGGTTACTGATCACACCAGCAAAAATAATGTAGCATAAGAAGCACAGAACAAGGTCCTGGTTAACTGAAAGAAGTCTAGTGAGCAGAAGCCTTCAGAATTTCAACAAAATATATAACAACAATCAAAGGATGCAATGGAACTTCTGAAAGAGATGTAACTCTCAACATTACTCAAAGATGAAGCTAAAAGAAACTATACATGGAATAAAATCAGAGGCAATATACAAGAGTGAAGCCCCAACCTTATTCAACTACAGCAATCCAGATTCAGTACACCACATCAAGGTATGATATTATGCAATACACAAAAATACAGGACATACACTAGTTCCAAATGTCTATGCTCTAGAGAGTTAGCTCATATGTTATCCTTCAAGAATTTACAAAACAGGTCAAGTTAGTTCAGTTACTCCAGAAGCAAATAGGTTTTTGTGGATGTATATGTCCTGAACCTTGAATTCGATTGAAAATTATGGTAACACCGGTCGATGACAAATTTCAAATTCTCAATAAGAGTAAGAAGCAGAGGATTGGAACAACCATGAGAAATTTATCCCATCAAACATTAGGGGAAGAATGTAGGTAATTCACCTATTGAGATGCATTGCAATTCAAAAAACAGGTTTACAATTGATAAACAGCATACTATATGGGTTCCATTTAACACTTCAGCACTTTCAGATTACCCCTTCAAGAAATTCTTGAATCTTGAGCTATTAATCTAAGATGTCCCTACGAGGACGAGTGTCGAGCCTTGACACAACAACATACATTCTCCTTTGGCGATTTGTAGTCACAGATTTGAGGTGTGGACTAATCTATCTCAAGAAGTAGAAGGGAAGGATATGTACACTTGGTATAAATTAACACTCCCAATTGTGGAGCAATTTGACTGCAAGGTAAGCCCTAATCTAAGGAATACAAGGTCTTCATTCTTTAAGAATATTTCAGACATCAAGGGATAGCATTAGAAAAACATACCTCCAATAAAACAGCCACCACTAAGCTTTGGCCAACTGATTAAACCCATAATGCAAGTGCTATTTTTGTTCTAGCTAGTATTCAATGAGCATTGAGGCAAAACCTATTTATAGTACAGATTTCAAGAGATAATCCAAAATATCAAAGCAGAGTTAAGTGTTAGCATATCTGGTAATTCAAAAGATTTAGAAGACCCTAATAACTAAACATCATATATTCCTAACACGAGGGGAAAAAGAAATTACAAATGATGACGAGGATTAAAGAAACACACATGCGCGCGCGCACACCAAAAAAAACGTGAAACCTTAATCAGCTTAGAAACAGTTCATTGTAGCTACCTGCAAGGGCGGCTCAACACGAAAGCCACTAAACCAGTGGCTTTAGGCCCCATAAATAAGGGCTTCAAAATTACAAATCCTCCAAAAGAATCAAAGCTCAAATACATATACATATAAACGAAAAACCAAAAGCACTGAGCAGAAGAGTGTAGACGAAGGAGATACATACGTAAAAAGAGACGATCAGATCTGATGTAAAATGGAAATTGTGAGACGGATGGCACATTTAAAACAAAATACCCTAGAATATAAAAAAATATATATGCGCTCCCTCCGCGTCAAAAAGACAAAATTACCCTTCAATTATTTGGAATAACTCACATTTACCCTTTATTTATTTTTGGGATCAAAATTACTTTTGTCATTTGTTTTTTGACCACAAATATTCTTACAACGTTATCTTTGTCATTAGCTGATATGGTAGTCCACTTAGGCAATCCAATATAGCAAAAATCTTTTCCCTCTCAATCATGTTATTCTTCCTTGTTGAATCTATCAAAGGGGGAAAAAACACCTAAAATAGTTCCTCCATTATTATTGTTTGAATTGCTTTTCAAACTTCAATTTCGAAGTGTGCTTAGTTTATTTGAGGTTGTACATACATGTTGAAAAATCGAGTTCATTGGTTTGGTTCTGGGTCATCGAATTTGAGACAAAAAATTTAATTCCAAAGATTAAATGATGTTGAAAAACTCCTGAAGTCATTCTTTATGTGTTGAAACTTAAAAATAACTACTCATTTGAAACTTGGTGGTGAGAAATATTTAGCTTTTGTTGAGTTCATGAAGTGTAAAAATTTGAATAGATTTGACTTTATGTTACTGAAACTAAATGAAAATTATTTGGATATTGCGATTGAAGCATGAAATTGACCTTTAACAACTGATTTCTTAGTTTGAGGATTGGTATTTAAAGATTGATTTTGCAAATCCATGACCCCAAATTCCAAACAATGAATTCAATCCTTCAACACGCAACTGCACTTCAAACAAACTTCAACATATTTTAAAATTGAAATTTCAAAAGCCGAACATAATTCAAACAAATAGTGAAAGTGTTATTTTTTTCTGATAGGGCTCAAAAAGAAAGAACAAATGATTGAGAGGGAAGAAATTGTTGCCATGTTGGACTGCCTAGGTGGACTGTCATGTCAGTTCCAATGGCAAAAATAACGTTGTAAGGGTATTTGAAGTCCAAAACATAACGGTAAGGGTAGTTTTGATCTCAACAATAAACAAAGGGTAAATGAGAACTATTTTGAATAGTCAAGGTAATTTTAACCTTTTTACGAAAAAAAAGAATGATGTACTTTCTACTTTAGTCTGTTTTAAAAAGAATGATCTCTTCCCTTTTTGGCAATATTTTAATTTCAACTTTTCATGTGGCATATTTAAGGCCACAAGATTAAAAGGTATTATGGTACATTGACATAACTTTCGTTTACAACTACAAAATAAAAAAGTCTTCTTTATTTTCTTAAATTTCGTGTCAAGTCAAACTAGGTCATTCTTTTTTAAACAGATTGAGTATTTATTCTTACTATTAATTTAAAAAATATTTCTCTGATCTATTTTAATTTGTCATGTTATTTTACAAAAGTCAATAAAATATATCTTAAAATGTTAGTTAAAGTTTATACAGTTTGACTCAAAAAATGAAAACAGTGATAACTAAAATGTGATAGAGTGAGTAATAGTTTATTGGTTATTTTTTACAAATACTTTCCATTTTTTAATTTGTCTAATTCACTTCAATTTGAATCAGCCATATTTAAATATTTCAATTCTTTTATAAAATATTTCAAGCTCACACTAACTAGATTATCAAATAATTAAATTTTAAAAATTGTTAGCTTAACTTTGAATATTTTCTAAAGGTAGCAATCACTATAATATTGATTTTTGTAGTTAAAAGTAATATAAAATAAGTAATGACCCTAAAGGTCATTTCTGAAAATTTTAGTTAAATTACTATTTTGCCCTTCCTGGAAGTTTCTTTAAGCCACTTTTGGTTAGGTTAGAAAGTCGAATTTCGAAAATATTGTAAAAAGTTGAAGTTTTGGAAAAAAAGAATTTTAAAGGCTTAAGTTTGAGAAATTTTGAGATTCGAGGTCATTTCGAGTTTCGAGAGTCGGAACACAATTCTATTGATTCCATCGGCTCCGGAATGTCGAATCTGGCCTAGGAGAACTTAAGACCTGAACTTGGAGTTAAAACGACAATTTTAGACCTAAAGTTGCATTTTCAGTTGATTCTGGATCATTAGTTTGACTTTGGTCAACTTTCGGAGTTAAGAAGCTTGGATCAAAATGCCGACAATTCTAGTGGTTTCGGATGGTGAAACTAATGCTAGAAATGACCTCTTTATAATTTTTAGAGTTTTCGAGGCTATTTTGAGTATTAGCGTCCTAAACTAGTTTAAACGATCTTCCTCGGGGTCCGAGCCAGGGAGATATCGAATTCGAATTCTGACGGTTCCATTGAGTCCAGAGCGTCGTTTTAAGTAGAGTTCCATGTTTGGTTTGTGTTCATGGGTTTCCAAACGAATCTGGAGGGTTCTTTTCGTGATTATCATGTGTTGTGTGTTGCTAGTGTGATGGTATCTGGTGCAGGTGGATTTTACTCTCCATGTTTGTAGATGTGGTTCGTATTCGCAGAGTGTACTCGCCCAAAACTCCGAATTCGCGGAATATGCATGTGTGACCCTTTGCATTTGCCAAAGGTTCTCCGTGTTCATAGAGCATTGGACCCTCCTGGCTTTCGCGTTCGCAGATCACAAAAGTATCCTGAACAGTGATCTTTCTAAAAGATGGGTTTTGATCATTTTCCACCAGTTTTAAAGCTCCAAGCTTAGTTTTAAAGGTTTTATTCAAGGTTTTTCAAGTCAAGACTATTGGGTAACTATTTTCTAACCCAGTATAATCCTCGGCACCATAACAAGTCTTCACTGGCAAAAAGTTGACTATCTTTGTCATTTTATCCACAACTACCCGTACTGAATCAAATTGCCTTCTAGTTTTTGGTAAACCCCTGATGAAATCCGTATTCACCTCCTCCCATTTCCAGGTTGGTATTTTAATACGTTGAACCAAACCATTGGGTCTTTAATGTTCCACCTCACTTGCTGATAATTAGGACATTTCATCACACATATTGCTATGTCTTTCTTCATGCCATTCCACCAATACACTTCTCTCAAATCTCAATACATCTTGATGGATCCTGAATGAATAGAGTACTTGGAATTATGAGCTTCATCAAGTATTTTCTCTCTTAAACCATCTACCTTAGGCACACACAACCACCCTTGATAACGTAACACTACATTTGCCCCCTGTGAGAAGACCTTTAACTTTTTATCCATCACTAGTTTCTTTAATTCAACCAAAGTAGGGTCCATGTCTTGCTTTGCTTTGACTTCCTCCATTAATGATGCTTTCGCCCTATTAGGCACCAAAACCACCAGTGCGTAAAATATTTGATCTCATACCCAAACAAGCCATACAATGCATTTCTTTTACCAACTCCTTCTTTTCATGGTCAACACGCACCAAGTTGCTCATAGACACTCTACTCAAAGCATCGACCAAAACATTAGCCTTGCCGGGGTGATACATCACACTCATGTTGTAGTCCTTTAAAAGTTCCAACCATCTTCTTTGTCTTAGATTCAAATCTCTTTGGCTAAACACATATTGTAAACTCTTGTAATCAGTGAATATATCAACATGCACCCCATAAAGATAGTGTCGTCAAATCTTCAATGCAAACACAATAGCCAACAACTCAAGATCGTGTGTCAGATAATTCTTCTCATGACCTTTAATTGCCTTGAAGCATAGGCAATGGCTTTTCCATGTTGCACTAAGACACAAACCAAGTATATATGTGAGGCATCACAATACACAACAAAACCATCCAAACCTTTGGTCAATGTTAAAATAGGGGTCGAAATAAGATGATCCTTCAACAACAGTTAACTTTTTTCACATTCGTCGAAACATTGTAATTGCACCTTCTTTTGGGTCAACTTT
This sequence comes from Solanum rostratum, assembly GCA_029948455.1. Classification (NCBI taxonomy): domain Eukaryota; kingdom Viridiplantae; phylum Streptophyta; class Magnoliopsida; order Solanales; family Solanaceae; genus Solanum; species Solanum rostratum. The sequence continues at coordinate 53,070,685 of CM057052.1, read as the reverse complement.
GTCAAAAGAGAAGCAATGGAAGAAAATCCCTCAACAAACCTCCTATAGTATCTGGCCAAACCCAAGAAACTCCTAATTTCAGATAGAGACAATGGTCTAGGACAATTCTTCACTGCCTCTATTTTCTTTGGATCCACTCTAATACCATCACCCGAATAATGTGACCAAGAAACGCCACCTCTCTTAGCCATAATTTTCACTTGCTGAACTTGGCAAAGAGTTGCTTATCCCTCAATGTTTGCAACATAATCCTCAAATGGTTCTCATGATCCTTTATATCCCACGAGTACATTAATATATCATCAATGGATACCACCACAAACATCTTCAAGTATGGGTTGAAAATCTTGTTCATCAAATCCATGAAAGTGGTAGGAGCATTTGTTAGTCCAAATAACATAACCAAAACTTCAAAATGACCATACTGAGTTCTGAATGTTGTCTTTAGAATATCATCTTCCTTCACCCTAATTGGTGATATCCAGACCGGAGATCCATTTTAGAAAAGTAGCTGCACCTTGTAGTTGATCAGATAAGTCGTCGATCCTTGGAAGTGGATACTTGTTTTTGATGGTTACCTTATTCAATTGACTTTAATCCACACATATCTGAAGTGAACCATCCTTCTTCCTTACAAAAAAATGAGAGCACCCCATGGTGACACATTAGGCCTTATAAACCCTTTGTAAGTCCTTTAATTATTGCTTCAATTCTTTTAACTCTATCGGGGCCATTCAATACGGAGGTATAGAAATAGGTTGGGTATCAGACAAGAGATCAATACCAAAATTAATTTCCCTTACGGGAGGAATACTAGAAAATTATCAGGAAAGGCATCAGGGAACTCATTAACTATAGGAACCGAATCAAGAGTAGGAACACGAGACTCAATATCCATGACTCAGACAACATAATATAGGTAGCTCTTAGAAATCATTTTCATAGCTTTCATAATAGAAACAAACTTTCCCTTAAACATGGAATTGGTTCCCTTCCATTCTAAGATAGGCTCATTAGGAATTTGGAATGTGACCTTATAGGTCTTACAATCAAAAGAAGCATAGGACGCATGCAACCAATCCATACCAAGAATAACATCGAAACTGGTCATATCAAGCTCAACTAGATCATACGGGAAGCCTTTATGTAAGACCGACACGGGGCTATTTCTATAAACGTTCTTGGCTAGAATTGACTCACCAATAGGAGTATAGATCAAATAAGCCTCTAATAAAACTTTCGGAGACACATTAAATTTTACGGAAAGATAAGGAGTAATAAAAGACATGTTGGACCAGGGTCAAGTAAAGCATACACATCATGATCAAAGACTTTTAACATACTAGTAACCACATCGGGGGACTCATCAACATCTTGTCTAACATGCAAACCGTAGAATCAATTGCCACGGGGACCACCACCTTAAACTTGGACAACTTGTTGCACTTGCCCTCTTTGAGCTATTTGACCTTGTAGATGCCCTTATTTACCCTTATTTGCAACATTAGGACATTTTACAATTTTGTGTCTCATCTTCCCACAATCAAAGTAACCATTCGTTCCTCTCAAGCATTCTCCCGCGTGATTCTTTCCACACCTAGGGCACTTAGGATGGAGAGCACACCTTTTACAACATCACCTTAGGCCTTAGAATTGGACCCTTTCTCTTTGTCAAACCTTGGAGTAGCACCATTTGAAGACCCTTGTCCTTGTTGAAATCGGCCAGCACTGGACTTACCATAAAAAAATACACCATCATAACAAGCCCTCTTGGACTCTCTTTTGAAGTTTCTCACTCTCCACTTGTTTGGCATAGTCATGAGTCCAAAAATATTCATTTCTTTATTGAGCATCGCCTCCTTGTACTCCATCTTTACCAAGTCGAGCACACCCAAAGTGAATTTGTTCATAGAGGCCCTAGAGTCGACCACCAAGGAAGGAGAAAATTTGGACAATTTAGTAAATTTGAGGGAATATTCCTTCACACTCATGCCACCTTGCTTCAAGTTCATAAACTCCATCACTTTGGCTTCCCATAATTTAAGTGGAAAGAAACGATCAAGGAAAGCAGCCTTAAACATCTCCTAATCAATAGGCCCTCCTTCAACTCTCTCGAATTTCCATAGAGTGAACCAAACTTGAGCCACTCCTTTAAGTTGATAAGCCGCCAATTCAGTCATTTCCTCAGAAAACACTCCCATGATCTCTACGACCTTGTATACCTCATAAACAAACCCTTGTGGGTCTTCATCCACCTTAGAACCATGAAACTCCGAGGGGATTCATTCTAGCAAAATCTCTTATCCTTGAAGCTGGAGTAGGAGATTTTGCAGAAGCAACAACTTGAGTCAACATAGTAATAGCGGCTCTAAACTCATCATTGGAAACTTGGTCCACTTGAGGGACTTGAGGACCTTGATGAGCCAGAGGGGTTTGTCTTTCATTAGTATTACCTCCCCTAGGCAAAGGAGCACGTCATGGAGACATTTCTGAAAAGGTCAAAGATAAACATTAGGATATAGAAGTTTTGAAGGCATAATATAGATCTTAAAGAAACAAACTTTTCCTAAACGTCTCATAGCCTCCTATACATGAATGTGGCATGCTTCACACCAATGAACAAGTTTCTACTAGACGTGGCATGTTGGACTCCCTAGGATGCTTTCAAACATTATGCTCTAAAACCACTTTCGTCATGACCCAAGCCTAGGGCCTAGCCACAACATAACGAATGTGACACCTGAAGGCATCCCGTCCAAGCCTCATGTTTATATCATAAGCATTCATAAGGTAACATAAGCATATATAAGAGACTAACCAAACGGAAGAACATAAAAGTAAGAATTCCATCGTTTTCCTTAAGGGAATGTACATCAGTCTCTTTAGTGTCCAAAGAATTTCTCTACATCGTAAGATCTTGGCAGGGTCTAGAACAAAGCATACTAGCTCACCCTCAAGATATACATCAAAGGAAAATAGCAAAGTCTTAATAGAAAAACGTCATAAAGGGGCTTGTTCCCTAAGCATGGGAACTCACCAATAAGTCTTCAAGATTGGAATTCGAGTCTAGCCACAAAAAGGAATAGTCACCTCATGGTTTGCTCCTACATAGTTAGATCATGTAGGCAAAGAAGTATGCATTAGTATATGGAATGTACCGAGTATCTAAGTATACAATGAACCAAAGGACGTCACAATAATATCAATATATATAAACATAACCAATTGGATAAGGGCACAATATGCATGAACAATGCAAGTTAAAATCATGAGAAGAAGTATCATTAAATCTATTTGTAACCTTAACATACATATATGGGCATAAGACCATAACCGACATATAAGACCATGCGTTAGTACATGGAATGGACCAATTATGTAGGTATGCCATGAACTAAAGGACGTCATAATAATATCAATATGCATAAACATAACCAATAGGATAAGGGCACAATATGCATGAACAATGCAAGTTAAAATTATGAGAAGAAGCATCATTAAATCCATTCATAACCTTAACATACATATATGGGAATAAGACCATAACCGATATATAAGACCATGTGTACTATGACAGGGAATTCTGATGTTGCCTCTACACCGAGTAAAAGAGTAGTCTACTTTGCCAAGTTAGACTATAACTTACCTTACGGGATCCTTCCCACTTTGGTAGGTGTTTTAACATGAACCTTACGGGAATCTTCCCATTTTTGCATATTCTTACTTATGTGGATCCACTAACATAATACCATACAGGCACATAATCATCATCCCAACGGTGCCACATAGTTATGAGAAAAGTAGGTTTTACATTAAGGACCCCTTAGGTCGAGTCCCCACCCCCATTCTCATTTGGTTCTAAGTCATATCCCACGAAATACATAACACGTGCATATACATAGCTTTCAAAATAATTCATATTTCTTTAAAAATCTTACTTTCATAGCTTGTTATTACTCATCATAATCTTTTCATGTAAACATCTCATGTCATAGGAATAGTCCATCTACTTTAGCTTTCATCATAGTGTGGGTAGAAATTTCCACCTTAACATCATCATCATAATCAGTAGGGTCTTCATCACCCTCTTTGTCATAGCATTATGATTATCATTGTCATAACATCAATATTTATCATAAACATACTTTTACTTACTTAGGATCATCATTACAAGAATCCACACCTTTAACATTGGAGGCTAGGGATAAGTGTGGGTCCATGGAAAACTGAGTCAAAATTATAGAATTGGATAAGATTCATAGAGGAAAATGCATTTAAATCAATTTAGAACAATAGTAAAGGAACCGACATCAAATTATTAAGCCCTAATCATGCATACTTTGAAATCATATACTTTTGCTGGAAGTCATATGCATCATGTAATTCATCATAATTCATGCATAAATAGATGAAATCTTCACATAGGAATCATAATCCATGCATTAGGAATCATAACTTAAAAGCCCATAAGAAATCAACATGAAACTTTGATAAGAGAAGATTTTGGATTGGGATTCATGGATGGAACTAGTCCATGAATGCATCCCTACATACTTCAAGTGAGAATTCCTATGATTGAAGACAAAAATCTTGAAAAGCTTGGCCGAACCTTCAAGCCCTAGCTTCAATGGAATCCTTCTTCTAGAGAGAGAAATATTTGAGAACTCTTAAGAGAATTTTGATGATTAAAAGCTTTGAATGACTTAGGAATGGAATTTATAAGGGCTAGGTCGGTTAAGGTAGTTAGGATAGACAAAATGATGTAGTTTAGGACTTTGATAAATCGGAAATGTCAAAAATACCCTTCATTAAAAATTGTCAGAGCCGTCCACGAAACCCTTCTTGTAGGCTATGGTTTACCATATGGGTCGTACCTTATCCCGTAGAACTTCATCTCACAAAAGTTGAGTTTTTGGATTTTGTAGTTTCACAGCCACGAACATGCAAGATGACTCGTATTTCCACTTACGAGCTGTAAGTCCTTCTGTAAGATTTTTCCAGACAGAGAAAAATTTAGGCCCTTCAGGGCTCCTTTCTACGAACCCCTTTGATAGGCCATGGTTTTTTGTACGGTCCATCCTAGTATCATATATGTTGACTTCTAGAAATCCTTCAATTTTCCATTTTTCACTAGCACCTCCCATGAACCCACCTATGACCCCTGGTTTCTTCCACGAGCCATAGACTGGCTCGTAGGATCATGCCAGCACCAAAGTCCTTAACTTCTAATTTTCCAAGACTATATACTTGAGGTGAGTTGTACTTGCCTTTAAGTTTAGGTGGTATTTTTTTTGCACAATACTCCAGAGGCAAGCCTTCATTTTGTCTATGCTGCCCCAATACAATGTGTGACATCATCATTGATATTTCCACTGCTCTGGATGATGGACCATAATACTTAAAGTTTTCTCTCTTTGGTAGGTTGAGTAGCAAGCATCACATCGATGTCTACTTCATCTCTTGCAACACTGAATTTACACTCCAAATATTTTATTTTGGTCCTGCTCAGTTTGAACCCTTTGGATTTCAAAGTATATCTCCAAACCTCCAATCTATCATTAACTTTAGCCCGAGTGTTATCAATCAGTATTATGTCATCCGTAAATAACATATACTATGGCACCTTCTCCTTGATAGACCATGTACGCTCATCCATTATTAAGGCAAAAAGAAAAGGGCTCAACATAGAACCTTGATAAAGTCCCATCTCTACTGGAAAATACTCTGAGTTTTCTCCCACCATTCTTACACGAGTTTTGGCTCCATCATACATGTCCTTTATCACCCTAATATACACCATTGGAACATTTTCACCTCTGAACATCTCCATAGAACATCCCTTGGAACTTTATCATAGGCCTTCTCAAGGTCAATGAACACTATATGAAGGTCCCTCTTTCTTTCCCTATATTTTTCCACTACTCTCTGAACAAGATAGATTGCTTCAGTAGTCGACTGTCTCGGCATAAATCCAAACTGATAGAGTTGTAATTCACTAGTTATTCTAGATGCTCGCCAAAGCTGAAATAACCTAGAGGTTATTTGTATTCCTCGGAAGCCCTTGCCTACGTCATCATTCAATATTTCTCGGCCCATTATTGGCCAAACCACCTGAGCACTAGGCCCAACGTGAGTTGGATCACTTAGCCACGCTTCATAATTTGAAAAATGAGCACCGTGGAAATACATGCCGCTCAACCAAAGAAAGATGATAGAGAGTTGATCAAAATGTGCACTACTCTAAAATAGACACTCACAGCTTTGGATATCTCCCTTGTTCTCATGCAATGGAACCATTGCACTCTTCCTCTATATATCGAGCATCTTAGTAGTCTTCATAATAGCATTAAACAACCTAGTCAACACTCAATACCATTCTGGACCATGCTCTTCCAAAAATTCACCAAAATCTCGTCCTACTAATAGCATGTCTAACTTTCTCAGCTCTGAAATGTCTACAATACCCAAAATCTCGATGACTATCAGAGTGCACCAAATCACCCAACTCAATATCTTTGTCCTTTTTCTCATTTAAGAGTTTATGAAAGTAAGTTTGCCACCTTAGCTTAATAGAAGTCTCATCCACCAGCACCTCACCCTCCCCATCCTTAATGCACTTCACTTGGTCCAAGTCGCAAACTTTCTCTCTCTTTCTCCTTCGAAACCCTATACAATCTTTTGTCCCCACCTTTTTCACCTATCTCAACATACAAGAGCTCAAACACTGTTGGCTTAGCACTCCTCACTTCCGTCTTTGCTTCTATCTTCACCATTTGCTAGATATCTTTAAGCCTTCATTTTTTATCCTTATCCCTACATTCCAACCACTTCATATAACCAATCTTCTTATCTTTCAGTTTGCCTTGAACTTCTCCACTCCACCACCAATCACCTTGATCTCCACCAAAGGTCCCTCTCGAAACCCTTAGTACCTCAGTGACTGCTTCCTAATATAACCAGCCATGGTATCCCACATAGTGTTCATATCTCCGCTACTACTCCAAGCCATCAAATTACTCAACTTACCCCCCATCTCCTGAGAAAGGGTAGGAGTTAGGCAACCCCATCTAATCCTCGGTTGGACATAAATAACCTTTTTCTTCTTTCCCCTCTTAATCTCTAAGTACATCACTAGACGCCTATGTTGAGTGGAAATATACCTCACAATTTTTACAAAGGCTTCTATTACCCTTCTCGATGGGTAAGTAATTAATTTAGGTCTTAGCTACCGTACTATGGAAGGTAACCAAGTGATTTTATCTCTTCGAGAAACATGAGTTAGTAATAACCAACTTAAAGGCTTTATCAAAGTCCAAGAAAGACATCTCACCTCCATTCCTCTCCCCAAAATCAAAGCCTCCATGGACATTGTTAAAACCACTAGAAGTAACACCGATATGCTCATTTAAATCTCCCCCAATGAAGATTTTTTTTGTGTCCGATATACCTCTTACAACCTCATCCAAATCTTTCGAAAAGAGTTTCTTGACTTCCTCATCCAGACCCACTTGGGGTGTATATGCACTAACCATATTCACAGTATGAAAACAACCTATAAGTTTAATAGATATCATCCTATCATTAATCCTCCTAACCTCGACCACATACTCCCTAAGGTCCTCATCTATTAGGATACCTACTCCATTTCTCCCTAGAGCCACCCGGGTACCATAATATAAATCTATCTACATCTCGAGCTTTAGTACCTGCCTATCTAGTCTCTTGAACGCACGTTATATTAATTTGTCCCCTCTTAAGACTCTCACTAGCTCTATGGACTTCCCTGTAAGTGATCTTATATTCCACGTCCCTACTCCCAACCTAAGTAAGCATGTTCCCTTCTTACTACCGCTATCGCTAGCCTTTGACCCCAACAACGCCATGACCCTTATCCACCGTCAGACGCTAACGCTACTAAGAACTACTAGTTCATCAAACTATAAAGGATGAAGAATAAACAATCTCATGAAGCCAACAGTCCAACAATACAGAATAATAAATTCTATACTATAATTTATAATAATCAACTAGACAATCCTATAATCCTATAAAATATAATAAATCAAGACAAAAAATAAAACTCCTATAAAATACTTGCAACAACCCACAACCCCAATATTTTACAAGCAAGAAATATAACAAAAAATAAAATATATTCAAAAATATGCAACAAGCAAGAAATATTGCTAGAAATATGTAATACGCAAGAAATATGTAAAAATTGAACCAAGGGAACAAGAAATGATAAAAAAAATTGAAAAAGAAGGGATAAAAACAACATATAAAAATTGAGGAAAATGAAAGATATCACCTGAATAATGGAACACAAATTCAATTTTCTCAAAGATGCTTCTTCTTTTTCTTCTATACCAATTTGCAAGCCAAGAACGGAAACTAGTTCTTCTTCTTCTTCTTCTTCAACTATTTAGAATCCAACAATGAAAACAAATTCTTTTTTCAAGAAAATATCAAACTTTTTGAAATGGGTATGTAAGGAAATTGATACAAGAACATATTTTCTGGAAAATTCTTAAATGGGCACGTTTGTAAATTGATACAAGAACGTATTTTTCTGAAAAATTCTAAAATGGGTATTAGAAACTGATACAAGAACAAAGTTTTCTGGGAAACTTTTAGCTGGGTTTTGGAGGAAGCGTTGATTTGTTCTTGATAAAGTAAGATTGAAAATTAGTAAAATCCAAAGAAAACCCATATTCCAAATTGATTTGGGATTCAATCCTAATCTAAAATTTGATGTGGAATATCAATCACTGCTGCAATTTTCAAGCGTAGATTGACCAATAATTAATTCTTCGGAGTAGACTGGAGATGGCGCAGGACAACCCTATCATTATTATATCACATAAACACACACACACACTATATATATATATATTCTTGTTGTGCATTGTGACTGAGTACCACTGATGAGATATTGAAAGAGAAATAGAGATCGAGCCATACGTTCGTGATGGGAAACACTGATATGAGATATTGAGAGATATGAAAACACCGAGGACGGGCCTCATGCGCTGGGGCAAGTACATGGATAGATATGTCCCCATGGGTTTTGAACTAATGACATCAATGAATCTGTAGCGTAGTACAGACATGCATCAGGATACTTGTCATTGCATTGCAACATTTCATTTCATATCATCTCACTTCATAAAATATCATTCTATTTTGTGCTTTTATCTTATTTTAAATATTGGATATGTGTTTATGAGACGATTAAGCCTGTATGGTATTTGTGAGCATCTGAATATATGATTGAGCTATATATTGAGATGTTGCTGTAAATCTGAACTATATCTTGTGAAAATTGTTGAGAGTAAATGGTATATAGATGTTTATGTCGGTGGTATATGGTTGGTGTGAAGGAGTATTTTGTTCTGTATGTTTTACTTGTTATTTAGATCCTCTTGCTGAGTGCCTGTTGTTTTTGGTACTCACCTTACTTCTACACGTGTGTGTAGGTTGTGAGACCGGTTCTACCTGAGTTAGCTTTCATTTATTCAGACCGAGATTCCTGGATTTTTGAGTGGTAGCAGCTTGTCCATTTTGGCACTCTCAGAGTCCCTTTCTTAATTTATCTTATGTTCTATTGGAGGACTGAGACTCAAATTTGTAGTTACTTTCTATTGTATTTGGTATTAGAGGCTTATACACATGACACAATTTTTTGGATGGTTTTATAAACTTGATATGCTAGTACATGTCCTATATTTAGGATTCATATCTTCCGCTTTAGTTTATGTTATTGTTTCGGAAAGGTTTTGGCTTCTTGTCTTTGTGGGTTAGCCAAGTGCCATCACACATTTTTGGGTCATTGCAAAATATTATATAAATTTAAAATAATACTCTAACTGGCATATTCAATCAAGTGGATTTTTAAAATTTTAAATACTTCTAGAGAAGTATTGATAGTTTTTACAACAATCGAATCTATTGAAAGGGTTTTCGAAATAATATTCAATAAAAGAGATTTAAACATTTATGTTGATACGTAATGTATAATAATTTATATATGTTTATTTTTGTCTTACAAAATATTACAAGAAATATTATACTGTCAATTAAAATAAAATATAATAAATAAATATATGAAGAAACTAAATAAATGTATGTCACGACCCAAAACAGATTGCAACTAAAAAAAGGATAAATAAAGTGGAAACAACTCATATGATATAAAAAATCTCCCAAAATCCTAGAGTCATTAGTACAAGAGCATCTATAATATAACTGAAGGGTAAATACAACTGTCTCAAAGGAAAATAGAATATTGTCTCATAATATATGGTACATAGTCAGAGAGAAGAAATAAACAGAGGGCTCAAAGATCCATGGCGACTCGAAGTCTGAGCCTCGCCGCTGAGATCTAGATGATATAGATAACACTCAGATGGAATGATCAACTATCCTATCCTAAACCCTATGCTCGATCTGCAGGGAGGAACAAAGTATAGGTGAGTACACCAAAATGTATCCAGTAGGTTCAACTGACCGGGTAAGAGAAATCGAACAAGTATGCAATAACAAAGAATCCTTACAGCTGCATCAAAAGGTTAGTATGCAATACAAATAAGCCATGAATAATGGCAAATACAGACGGTAAACTAATCCAATGATGCAATGCAATGTTATGCATTACAATAGCGTTGTTGGTCATGTATGAGATGAAATCACGATCGTCGCGGGGCCGATGTACATATCTATCGAGCCAAAGCCACAAGATAGAACCTGGGGGTGTCACAGGCCATGTACTTAAATATATAATAAGGCATCACAGGCCGTAATCAGAAGTATCTCGAGGCATTGTGGGCCTCGTAATAGGGTGTCTCAAGGCGTCACAGGCCATAACCACTGTCTCAACATGGATAATAATGTCTCGAATGATTCAAATGTGATGAGAAATATGCATAACAATGCATCCAATCGTGTATCAAATGTGTGCATACCGATGTAATTAGTCATATATAACACGTGTGCATATCAATGTAACCAATCATAAATAAGATCTATGCATACCTATGCACCCAGTCCTGTATAAGATATGTGCATAATAATACCATTAGTCAATATAATATATGTGCATACCAATGCAATAATAGAGTATAAGATCTGTGCATATCAATGCAACTATTCAATATAAGATCTGTGCATACCAATGCAACAATGGAGTATAAGATCTGTGCATACCAATGCAACTAGTCAATATAAGATATATGCATACTAATGCAACAATGGAGTATAATATTATACAACTATACCATGTATATCACTTATTATCACTAGGCCATCAATATCTCATATCATCACTATCTCATCAATGATCAAGATGTCTATGAATCAAACTCCACAAGAACCCCTAATAAGGATCATGACCCTTAGGTTCACCGCATTCATCATCAATTAGCCACAACACTACAAAGAAGTTATCTCAGGTCTCATATTATCATAATGATAATCCAATTATCTCAAATCACATGATCTCATCTAAATTAAGCAATAGGATCGCCATTTACTCAATATTCGACATAACCAACATCATATTCCCATTAAATTCAATCATATCATGTTATTGTCTCATAATTCAATCTACATCTCACAATTATCATATAAACATGCTTAATAACTCAAATTCAGTCCTCAAAAGGTTAGCCGAACCTACCGCAATGCCTAAAGTACACTCGGACAAGTTTTTAATCAACTCAAATCTCCAAACGATCATAAGATCGATCAACCACTATCAACAATAGATACTACTCATCAAGAGAAGCATTTTGATACCTATATTTGCATAATTTAGGCTTGGGGGCAAAATAGTAAAATTTAGGGCTAAAATTCAAAGTTTCCAATTTCTAAAAATAACTCTAAAACTAAGTTCTACACGAAAAATGTAGTCCATGAGTGAAAAATCTCATTGAAATCAAGCTTAAATTGAATGAGAAATTGACATTTAAAGTTTGAAAGCCATGGTCTAAAAATGCCCGATTTTGAACATTGAAAATCATGAATTTGAAGACAAAATCAAGATAAATCTTATGGAAAATACTTAGAATAGTGTTAAAAATGCTTACCCAACAAAATCTTCAAAAACGTTCTTCAAAATCGCCTAAAAAAGCTTGAAAATTCAAAAATGGACTAAGAATGGTGTTTCTCGAGTTTTAATCTGTCCACGTATAGAAAACACTCTACCATCGCGGTTGGGGTCCCAAGAATGTGGAGGAGTATAACAAAAATGACCTCCGCGATAACAGTGACCAACCTGCGAATACAGAGAGTAACAGGGGTGGAGGTCACACCAACTAATGCTCCGCGAACACGGTGAGTAAAATCTTGAAACTGCTCATGAATGCAAAGGCTTATCCACAAAGGTGGAAAAGATAAATGACTTGCATTAGAACTAAGCACCAGCAAAAAACAGCCAACATTAAAAACTCAAAATAAACACTCGAACTCATTCAAAATCACAATTTCGAAAACTTTATAAGTATCTATACCAAAAACAACAATTCAGACTTAACAGAATAATCATAATTTGATTCCAAAGTCTCCACGACACATTTACCAATGCAAGTTAAATGAACTAGTTTAAAACTCAAAATATCAAACTGCACTAGGTAAATTTAAAAATTATTCTGAGACCATTTCTAGTGTTAGTTTCACCATTTAGAACTAGTGGAACTATCAAAATTTTGATCCAAATTTTCAAACGCCAAATATTGACCAAAGTCAAACTTTGGTTCCAAAAACGACTAAAATCACAACTTTAGGCCTAAAACCTCATTTTAACTCCGAATTCAGTTCTATAACTTCATATAGTTCAGTTTTGACGTTTTGGAGCTATTGGAATTGATGGATCCTTGATCCGACTTTTGAAACTTAGAATGATATAAAAATTCACTTTTTCAATAACTTAAACCTCCCAAAATGCCAAAATTCATATTTTCAACTTTTGAAACTCAGAATTCTGATTCCAACCATTCAAATAGTTCAAAATAGGCCTAAAGCAACTTACAAAAGGGTTAAATAGTAATTTTTACATATAAGGGCAAAGTTTACTAACTATGTCATTACAATGTAATACTCTTTTGAAATTTTGGCTTTAGGCCACACATTTTGTTGAGTCATCCTTGCCTACATGAGCTTTGTTCTTATTCAACATTTCTAACTCATCAACTATTAGGTTGCATCAAAGTTACAAAAATCTAGTAGATAAACATCAAATAATGCCTCAATCTTGAAGGTAATGCTCAGGTAATCTTAGGAAACTCAGTTGGTTGTCTAATTGAACTTTCATCCCTTTTTTATGAGAGTTTGACTCCCCCCTTTGTTATTCCCCGCCCTATTTCCCATTTCGTTAATAATCAAGATAAAAAAGAGTTCTTTAGCCGAAAGTAATTTATAAAATCATATGGTGAGTATCAACAGAATCAATCAATCAAAACAAATCTTCAATCCCAAATTAACCCCGACAAGAACATACAACATTATATATTTTTGTTTTTTGAATTTTAAAGATAAAAGAACGTTTGAACGTTTAATAAGAAAAATAGTTTCTAAACCAGCAATCAACATACCTAGATGCTATAACCGTTTTAGACCAGATAGCAAATAAAAATATCGTGAGTGGTGACTGATTTTGGCTGCACCTACAACAAGACTTACATCTAGGGTTTTACCACTGTGAGAACAGAGAATGTTGAGCTTCTACCCTAAACTATGTTAGTTGTTATAAGGTCAATTGTATGTCAAGATAGAGAAACACGTCTGGTTTTGTGGTATTAAAGTGCCCTCCCACGGTACTAGCTGGGGTTTGATTCCCCGAATGGGCATCCTTAATTATTTCTTTTGTTTCTGGTTGGGGTTTGATTCCCCGAATGGGCATCCTTAATTATTTCTTTTGTTTCTAATTTTGAAATATGTTCCTGATTAGTTGTGTGGTGTTTGTTTGTCCATGAAAATATTTTCAAAAAGATGAACTATTTGAATTTTTTAAGATTATAGTTGGTTATATTTTTTGCAATAAATATTTATAATATGTTTGAAAAATCAATTAGTAATTGAAATTGATGTTATCAGCCTATTTTAAAAATAAGGCTTGAGAGGCCTCGAACGGTGCGCTACTATTAGAGAAACTTTAGCAACATATTAACCCGAATATCTTACCTGCTTTCCTGCATCCTACTTAAGTTCAAAGGAGAATGCTTGCTTTAGCTTCTACTCTCTTTTCCTATTTGAGTCTAAGAACCTACCAATTCAGTTGTAGTGTCGATGCTATATCAACCAATTCAGTTGTTCAGTTATATATACATATATATTTTTAACTAATATATAAAAAATCAATTAATCTATATTTTTTAAATTAGTATATTTTATTAAATCAATCATAAAACTAGAAGTACAAAATTTTGATGAACATCATGAAATGCATGTTTAACAAAAATATTAATATTAAAAAAAAAGAAAACGTAAAACAATAACCCTGTTTGCAAGGACCCGGACTTTGTAAGGCCTTAATGGTACATGGAGTTTTGTTCTGAAAAGTTTTTGACATAAGTGACATCCCATGGGCACCTCTATGGGCCGTGTGACTCACAACAGGTCGTGTGGAGGATCCTGAGGTGGCCCTTGGCCTTATGTATAGAGTGTAGGCCTTAAGTTGGAGTTCAAGACCAAGACTCACACCACATGAACCCTAGACGGTCCGTGTGGCACTTCACTAGCCGTGTGGTGGCTTTTGTGAGTACCCTTGGCCTTGAAAACCACATTTTAGCCAAGGCACTTAACACATGAACCTCGTATGGTCCGTGTGACCCCTTCACGGGTCGTATGACCCTCCATATGGGTGTTGGCGTGAGATTTTTATAAGTATGGAATCACCGCCTCGGAAATTTGTCAGTGAAGAATTTGGCTAAATGAAGCACCACAAAAGGCCACACGGTTCGTGTGCCTCTAGACGGTCCATGAGACCTCTCTACGGGACCCTTGCCAACTTTTTGACATCCGGTTTATTAATGACGTTCTTGTAATTTTGGCTATTCCTAAGGGTCGTTTGTGAATTTCTAATCTATCCTAAATCTCTCAAAAGAACTAAACTCTTCTTCTCTCATTCAAATTCAATTCAACACTTTGAATGATTCAACCTATCTCATAAGAACTCCTCGCAAGTGAACTAGTGAAGGCTTAGCTTGGAGCATAAGGAAGGGTCTTCTTTTTTACCGAATTCTTCTTGTTTCTTCTTGGTTAGCTAAGGTATGTTGGATTGATTTATGGCCACTTTCAACCATGAAGACCCCAAACTCTTTTACACTTGATTTTATGAAATTGAGCTTCAAGAAAATATGGGTCTTTTAAATTATTGTTTATTTGATTTAATTGAGATACAGGCTATGTTTAATTGATGTTTTTAAAGTTATTTAAGCTCTAATATGTTGGATTTCATTGATATTATGAAGATTTTAATGTGCATGTCCCTTTAAAGTTTGATTTAAGCATAGGTAATCAAAATTATGATTTAAATGTGGATTTACTTGAATTTCATATTGTATTATTAATTTAAGATTAAATCTATATTTTCCATGATATTCTCATATCATTCATGGCATATGCATACACGCGCATTGGTTTTTTGATGAAAATTACTCTGTGGGTTAAGCTCACATATGGTTTTGATGAAAATTATTCGGTAGGTTAAGCTCCCATATGGATATGATGAATATTATTCCGTGGGTTAAGCTCACATATGGTTATGAAAAGAATGTGATTAGATAAATATCTATGATATGGCTCTTTGAGCATTTTCGGTTGTTTACACCATCTTGATATATGTGAATGAGCTATTCCTATGCATGAAAAGTATGATTCGAAGTATGATTTGGCTTTTGAGCCCAATTATGAATGATTATGAAGTATGTTTGGCTTTTGAGCCCATGTATGCATTGAAATGGTTTGAAAGGACTTGTACCTCTTTTGTATGTATGTATACGTATATGTATTCTTGTGGGATGATGAATTAGCACTGATGAGATTAGAGACGTCATGGCTATCCCCAAGGGTCCTCTTCTTCTCCCTTGAACGATGTGCCAACATGGGTATTTGATATGGTAACCCTCACTAAAATGAGAGGCCCGTAAGGTGCGGTTACAACTTTGATATGATAATGAAAATCCTGTCCGAAATAGGAGGCCCATAAGGAAGGTTACTTCTCCGAAATGGGAGGTCCGTAAGAAGAAGTATGGTTTACCTTTAGCAAGTAGACCACCACTTATCCAATGCAGGGATACATTTGAATTCTAAGTAATAGCTTGCTTGGTCTAATATGTCGGTTGAGGTCTCACCCCCTCTATATTGAAGTATTATGCATTGCTTGCATCATGGATTTCATGGCATATTGCTATAATATACTCCTTTGCTTATATACTTCTTTCTATATATGTGCTCTTTTAATCTAACATCGAATGCAGGTTTAATAAGTTTATATGCATTGCATGCCTTCAGACTTAGTACATTCAAACGTACTAACACATACTTTCGCTGACATGATCTAACCATGTAGGGGCCGGAGACTACATCCATCCACCTTTTGACGGCTAGTTAGATTCATGAAAGTTGTTGTGGTGAGTCCTATCATACAAGGACAAGCCATAATCCATCTACCTTACGTTGCTTCCACTTATGTTATATTTACATGTCTTGACCACCGTCCTATTTTATGACTTAGAGGCATTATTGGACAATATGTAAACTCTTGTACAAATATATGTTATGTGTTGTTATTTGAGAATTATGGTTATATCTATCTATTAGATAATGTTATTATGATATTGGTTATGATATGATGTGTATTTATGTCATGATGTGGAAATGTGGAAGATCCTAAGTTCCATTTTCCCCACATAGTGTGAGTCATACTTACCCGTCCCTTAGTTCCTATCGCTATGTGTTATGTGAATCCATGCTAATCCCTATCCCTATGACATCCCCATAGCATGAGTCCTACTTTCCCGACCATTAGAACTATGTGTTTATTATTCCGTTATGCGTTTCTAAATCGATGATATGAATTTGGATGCTTTGAGGCTTGTTCGGGATCCTCGAGTTCCCATTCGCCATGTCACTCCTAGACCCTAGGTCTGGGCAGTGACACTGTTCAACAGTGAATTCTACTTTAATTTAAACATTTGAATACCAACAAAATTATACTAATGAAAGTTATAGTAGAATAACTATAAAAGAACATATAATGTGAAAAATTATATGAAATCACATGAAGAAGTAAAGGTTGAGAATCAAAAGTATAATCCCCCCACCTCTTATGCATGTGTTTGTTCTATTCATATGAATCAGAACATTATAATAAGGGACCAAGCTTCTTATATGAGTAGTGATGATTTGATTAGGTTGGAAGGTGTTATAACACCCCTACATGTTTTAGCGGGTATCCTTCCAAGTTAAATTCGATGAAGTATTATACTCGAGATAGTAAGGTTCTATTTGGGCTCAAAGTTTAAAGTGTAGTATTAAGTTACAGAAAAAGGGATTAATATTTCAAAAATGGAATTAAAAAAGTGAGTTGCTTGCTTGACTTGATTAAGTAGGTGCATCACCTACTAGGACTTGTTTGACCATCTTATAGGGCCCAAGTACACTCACCACTTACTTGACAATTTTGGCCCAAACTAATTAAAAAAAATAGATAAATGGGCAGTCAAGACCTAATAATATTATGTACAAAAGGCTCAAGTGAAAAGGCAAAGTAGGTGCTTCACCTACTTGATAATTATGACAAAAAATAAAGAAAAAAGTCGATCGAATCAGGTCCCTTTAAAAAAATGGAGATCGGTTCATTCCGGCCATTTTAACTTAGAAAAAATCTAATTTTCTAGAGTTCTCTTTTGCTCTCTCTTAGCTTCATATAGAAGCAATAAAAACCATTAGGTATTGAATATTCTCCCTCTTTTCAAGTCAGTATTGTAGGAGAACAACTTTGGGAGGATAAAAATTGAGAGAATAAGAATATCGGGCAAGTAAGGCAAGTTATTGCATTTTTTCCTCTCATTTTTGGGTTAATTAGAAAATTTGCTATATGTTATGAGCTTGGAGTTATTCCTTTTACATGATGTAATCTTGGGAGGATGTTGTGGTAGTTTGTGCATGTTGAGACGAGTATGGGAGAAAATCCCCTTTAACTTCAAGTATGAGTTTATTTCAGCATTTTAAATATAATATTAATTGAAACTCATGGGGTGGTAATTGGATAACATGAATTCATATTGATCCTGCAACATTATGATATTTAGGGACTGTCTTATGTGTGTTCTTATAAGAGATATGACTGGACGTGTGGAGAAATTATGGAGATGTTAAAGAACATAAACATTACCGGTGTGATGGCACACCACTTAATTGGGTGTTACACGGACTTACTCCCTACCAC
Source organism: Solanum rostratum (assembly GCA_029948455.1). Lineage (NCBI taxonomy): Eukaryota > Viridiplantae > Streptophyta > Magnoliopsida > Solanales > Solanaceae > Solanum > Solanum rostratum. The sequence continues at coordinate 53,052,237 of CM057052.1, read as the reverse complement.
ACGTGTGTATATTAATTTGTATATGTTCCAAGACTCGTGCAATTTTGAATGGATTATAAGAAGGTTGTATAGTATATAGATGTGATTAAAGGAAAAGGGAATGAAAGAAACCATGGCAAGATATATTACATGCTTACTTTTTCATTAGTCTTTAGTTGAGATTGTACAATTCCAGTTAGGTGATTATCCACTAATACTATTTATTACTTATTTCATTGTATCCTTAGTAATTTGAAGAGAAGGAGCTTAAGTCATACAATTTGAATATATAGATAAGTGTCACGCCCCGGGAGGGTACCCTAGACGTGGCCGGTACTCTGAGACTATTACTAGTCCCCAAGTGAACCACTTCGCCTCATCACATTCATTCACTCAACAATCATAGTGAATCAGCGTAAGACTAAGATAATGAGTAGTGGACATTTTAAATCTCAAAAGAAAATAGGCTAGTATGAAAGAAACTAGCTCAATATAATCTCAAACCATTATCTCGACTCCAGTCTATGGAGCCTCTATCACTATCAATTGGTGCTATTGACAGACCCATGTCTATCAAAACTCAAAATAAAAAGCTAGTTTAAAGGGTAACTCTAACAGCTAGATGAAAGTAAAATAAGGGTCCTCTAAAGTAAGGGAGGCTTTCCAACTTAGCTGACTGCAATATATCCTCAACGGTGTGCCTGTTGACAATCTCTAGTACCTGCCTCTACATCATAAAACAATATAGTCCAAATGGACATTAATACGTGGAATGTATGAGTATGTAAAATGGCTGAATGAAACAGATATAGGAAAAATAATATAGAGTAACATCAACTCATAAGATACTCAATCAGGATGTCAAATGTCTATCTAACGCAAAAATAAAGAGTAGACAAATAACCCATCAACATCAATCCAAACTCATCCAATCAACTTAACTCAGAGTACTATTAATGTGGGACCTATATGAGAGTTTCTCTTATCCGACAATAATCACTTATGATCAGTGATTGTACAACAATCCCGCTGATGTTACCACAACCATTCCGTACTTGTCAGGTAAAGAACGAATTGGATCCCAAAGGGATCTAGTCTCTGTTAGGTCCTCTATTGCTTTCAGGGACTTCAAGAGGCTGGAACCTCAAATATAATGGCTCAATTCTCACCTACGCTTGGCGACATAGTTAATGAGTGTGAATTGGATTTAAACCTTACTCATTTCAGTGCTCGATACTCCTCCCAAGATTGAACGCTAATAAGACTCTTCATCTCAATTAGTCTCGTGGAGACTCTCACCATCTCATTAACTCAACTCAATTAGGCCTTTTTGTCTATCATCTCAATCATCTTATCAACTCAAGTTTCATTGAATAGCTCAAGGATCAAATCAATCATTAGAAGGAAGTCAATTAGACAATTCTCTAGAGTTCAATTATGAATACTCATAAAACCATCAAAGTTTATCAACTCATCATTAAGCTTACATCACAATCACAATCAACATTCCCAATTCAAAGCTCTAGACTCATTTCCCTAGGCCTATTCTTGCAGTCTTTTTAAAAATCACATATACGTCTTATGAAAATAACTCATGTAAAAATATTTAATCAGTAAATCAAGTTTGTGATGATCATCAACACATGAAAATATATGTAATATATATATATATATATATATATATATATATATATATATATATATATATATATATGCATGTAGACTCATTATACTCTCAACTCCTCTATTATCATAAATGGGGGCACATGGAAGAACATTCCCATGATTTAGTTTAGCCTCACATACCTTATGTGAAGCATTGATACTCAATCTCATTATATCTCTCCTCAGTCCCTTGAATTCTCGCCCCTCTTCTCTTCTCTTTAGCCCTAGTCTTTGTTAGAACTTAGACAGACTTAGGAATGGGGATTAAACCCCTTTTTACACACAAAATGACCTATTTAGATCGTGTTTTATGTTTAGGAGGGGTTGAAAAAGTCTGGAATGCCCAAACGAAAAGTGAAAAAAAAACTTCGCCTCGGGGAGGCCTAGTCCGCATGTGGACTTGGTAGCTTTGAGGGGATTTTCGCCGAAAATTTTCTGATCCAGTTTTCTAATCTCGTAGAAAATATTACGATCATATCTAAGTATGAATCCGCATCAAGTCTTCGACGCGGACATGTCGCGCACTCTTATTGGAATGTATTTCGCAATCTTTTGATACGGTTGATCCAAAATCAACCAAGACCATTTTTCCACTCAATTTTTCATCCTGATCACATTTTCGGCCTCAGATTTTCCATCAAAGTTTGGGAAGATGTGTTATGCGCACCTCTTTCTAGGGGTACTTTGGTAATTTTATCGAGTGTTACATCATCTCCCTCTTGGAATCATTCTTCCTTGAATAATGACTAAAGATAGACATCTAGGCACGAATAGCAATCAAGGATCCTCTCAATACTGACTCAATCAATCTAACTCTCAACTCTTCATTAATCTTAAACAATCTCTATTCATACTCAAAACAAGATACATCAACTCAGGAATAAGCAAATCAATTTAAGTCGGTAAGGACATTACCTTCATCATTCTCATTATCAGGCACGAATAGATGCAGATATTTGTGTCTCATATCTTCCTATGCTTCCTACATGGCTTCATCAACAAATTGATTTCTCTAGAGGACTTTGACTGATGCAATCTCTTTAGTTGTCAACTTACGAACTTGACGATCCAGGGTTTGGACTGGAATCTCTTCATAAAACAAGCTATCCATTACTCCAATGCTCTCAATAGGGATTAGTAAGGAAGGATCTTCCAAGCATTTCTTGAACTTTGAGACGTAGCATACTAGATGAGTCGTATAGAGCTTAAGAGGTAACTCTAACTCATAAGCAACCTTCTCAATCCGTCTCACGATCTGATAGGGGCCAATACAACATCGACTCAGTTTCCCCTTCTTCCCATATCTCATGACGCCCTTCATGGGTGACACTTTGATGTATACCCAATCATTGACCTCGAACTCTAAGTCTCTCCTCCACACATCTGTATAAGATTTCTGGCGACTCTATGCAGTCTTTAACCTTTCTTTAATGACCTTTACCTTCTCGATTGACTGATCGACAAGATCTTGTCCAATCTACTCGGCTTTTCCAACCCGAAACCACCCAATTAGTGATCTACATCTTCTCACATACAAAGCCTCATAGGGAGCCATGTAAATGCTTGTATGGTAACTATTGTTATATGCAAATTTGATCAATGGAAAGTGGTCATCCCAATTTCCTTTGAAGTCAAGGACATAGGCTCTCAACATGTCCTATAATGTCTGAATTGTATGTTCTGCTTGGCCGTTCGTCTGAGGATGAAAAGTAGTACTTAGATTCACTTTAGTACCTAATCCTTTCTGAAAAGATCTCCAAAATTGGAAGGTGAAATAAGCTCCTCTGTTCAAGATGATGGACAAGGGAACTCCATGGAACCTCACAATCTCATAGATGTACAACTTGGCATACTCCTTTGCTACATTAGTCGTCTTAACTTCTAAGAAGTAAGCTGAGTTGGTCATCCTATGGACAATCACCTATATTGAATCATGTTTCTTTCAAGAGCTCGGTAGACTGGTAATGAAGTCCATGTTGATCATCTATCACCTCTATTCCAGAATCTCAATGTTCTGAACCAATCCACATGACCTTTGATGCTCAACATTAACTTGTTGATAGTTCAGGCACTTAGAAACAAACTCAGTAATATCCCTCTTCATTTCACTACACCAATAGACTTCCCTCAAGTCGTGGTAAATCTTGGTAGAGGCAAGATGAATGGAATATCTAGAGCTATGGGATTCAACTATAATTTCATATCGAACATCATCAACATATGGGACGCACAATCTACTCTGATATCTCAACACCCTATCTCCCCCTTTGGAGAACACCATCACCTTCTGTTTGTGGATAGCTTCTTTCAATTGAAGTAGGACAGGATCTTGGCCTTGCTTTTCTTTTACCTCTGCCACTAAGGATGAAATAGGCCCATTCTAAACATTGACTCCTACCTCGTCATTCTCTTCTAGCTGAACTCGTAATTGAGCCAATCTATGCACTTTCTCAGCTAACTCCTGTTTTCATTCCTCAACATAGGCCGTACTATACATTGACAATCTACTAAGAGCATCAACAACAATGTTAGCCTTACTTGGGTGGTAGAGAATGCTCATGTCATAATCCTTGAGCAACTCCAACGATCTCCTTTGCCGCAGGTTGAGCTCTTTCTGACCTAAGATATATTGCAGGCACTCATCTCCTCATTAATATTAAACGATCTCTATTCAGACTCAGGAAATAAATACATTAACTCAGGAATAGGTAAATCAATTTAAGTCAAGGGTAAAGACATTACCTTCAACATTCTCATTATCAGACATGAATAGATGTGGATATTTTGCTCTCATATCTTCCTCAACAAATTGTTTTCTCCATAGGACTTTGACTGAGAAATCTCTTTGGTTCTCAACTAGCGAACTTGATGATCAAGGATTTGGACTGGAATCTCTTCATAATACAAGCTATCCTTTACTTTAATGTTCTCAATAGAGATTACTAAGGATGGATCCCATACACATTTCTTCAACTTCAAGACGTGAAATTCTAGATAAATCGTGTCGAGCTCAGAAGGTAACTCTAACTCATAAGAAACCTTCCTAATTTGTTTCACAATCTAATAGGGGCCAATAATACAACATGGACTAAGTTTCCCCTGCTTCCCGAATCTCATGACACTCTTTATGGTTGACACTTTCAAGTATACCTAATCATTCACCTCGAACTCTAATTCTCTCCTTCTTACATCTGTGTAAGATTTCTAGTGACTCTGTGCAATCTTAACCTTTCTTTAACGACCATTACCTTCTCTATTGACTGATAGACAAGATCAGGTCCAATCAACTCGGCTTCTCCAACCTCAAACCACCCAATTGGTGATTTACATCTTCTCCCATATAAAGCCTCATAGAGATCCATCTGAATGCTTGCATGATAACTATTGTCATATTGAAATTTGATCAATGGGAAGTGGTCATCCCAATTTTCTTTGAAATCAATGACATAGGCTCTCAGCATGTCCTCTAATGTCTTAATTATACATTCTGCTTGTTCGTTTGTCTAAGGGTGAAAAGTAGTACTCAGATTCACTTTAGTGCCCAATCCTTTCTGAAAAAATCTGCAAAATTCTAAGGTGAATTGAGCTTCTCTGTCTGAGATGATGGAAAAAGGAAATCCATGCAATCGCACAATCTTACGGATGTACAACTTAGCATACTCTTCTGTTGCGTTAGTCGTCTTCACTGCTAAGAAGTAAGTTGATTTGGTCATCCTATGCACAATCACCTATATTGAATCATGTTGCTTTCGGGAAATTGGTAGACCGATAATGAAGTCCATGTTGATCATCTCCCACTTCCATTTTGGAATATCAGTGTTCTGAGCTAATCCACATGGCCTTTGATGCTCAACTTTAACTTATTGACAGTTTGGACACTTGGAAACAAACTTAGAAATATCCCTCTTCATTCCACTCCACCAGTAGACTTCTCTCATGTCGTGGTACATCTTCGTAGAGCCAGGATGAATGGAATATCTAGAGCAATGAGCTGCATCTATAATTCTATCTCGAGGACCATCAAAATATGGGACACACAATCTACTATGGTATCTCAACACCTTATCTCCCCCTTTGGAGAAGACCATCACCTTCTATTTATGGAAAACGTCTTTCATTTGATGTAGGACAGGATCTTTGTCTTGGTTTTCTTTCACCTCTACCACTAAGGATGAAGCAGACCCATTCTAAATATTGACTCCTCCCTCATCATTCTCCTCGATGTAAACTTCCAATCGGGACAATCTATGTACTTCCTTAGCTAATTCCTTCTTTCCTTCCTCATCAACATGGGTCGTACTACCCATTGACAACCTGCTAAGAGCTCAGCAACAATATTAGCTTTACCTGGGTGGTAGAGAATGCTCATGTCGTAATCCTTAAGAAACTCCAACCATCTCCTCTGTCGCAGGTTGTGCTCTTTTGGACTGAAGACATATTGCAGGCTCTTGTGGTCAGTGAACACATCCACATGTACTCCATACAAGTAGTGACACTAGATCTTAAGTGCAAACACTACCACTGCCAACTCAAGATCATGGGTTGGATAGTTCCTCTCATGAACCTTAAGTTGTCTAGAAGCATAGGCTATATCACTTTTCCCCTCTGCATTGATACACAACCCAACCCAACTCTTGACGCATCACAATATATCATAAAGTCCTCCATTCCATCAGGCAGGGTAAAACCTAGTGTAGTAGTCAGTTGGGTTTTCAACTCCTGGAAGCTCTTCTCACACTCATCGGGCCACTAAAACTAACCTTCTTCGGAGTCAATTTAGTTAATGGTGCAGATAGGGAAGAAAATCCCTCAACAAATCTACTGTAATAGCCTGCCAACCTAAGAAACCTTTTATGTTAGTTAGAGAGGTCGGTCTGGGCCATTTCTTAACCTCTTCAATCTTTTGGGCGTCTACTCGAATCCCATCAGCGAAAATAATATGGCCTAGGAAAGCCACTGACTTATGCCAAAACTCACATTTAGAGATCTTTGCATACAACTCATGGTCCTTAAGAGTCTAGAGGACAACTCTGAGGTGATTGGCATGCTCCTCCTCATTTTTAGAATACACCAAATATCGTCGATGATCATGATCACAAGCATATCAAGTATTGTCTGAACACCTTATTCATCAAGTCTATGAAGACTATAGGTGCATTTGTCAACCCAAAGGACATGACCAAAAACTCAAAATGGCCATATCTAGTCTTAAAGGTTGTCTTTAGGATATCACACTTCCTCACCTTCAACTGATGGTAACCAAATCTGAGGTCTATCTTTGAGAAGAAAGAGGCACCCTGAAGTTGGTCAAACAGATCATCTATCTTGGGGAAAGGATATTTATACTTTATCGTGGCCTTTTTTAGTTGCCTATAATCAATGCACATTCCGAGAGACCCATCTTTCTTTTGCATGAATAGGACAGGAGCACCCCAAGGAGAAACACTCGGCCTAATGAAGCCCTTCTCTAACTCAATTGCTCTTTCAACTCAGTAGGGGCCATCCTATAAGGTCCAACTCTAAGCAGTCTTTACCTATATATGCATATGATCATATATGTATATTATCTATTCCAAATTAGGTTGGGTGTTGGGAAGAACATCAATCCCAAAGTCAATCTCTCTATCAGGAGGGACTCCAGGTAGTTCCTGAAGAAACACTTTAGGAAACTGATTCACAATTGGGACTAACTCTATGTCACAACCCAAAATTTGGGCGTGATGACACTCACCTAACCCACCAAGGCGAGTCAGCCCAATACCTATTGATCCAAACATAACAATAATAGCGGAAGATAAAATAGCCTAATATGACCAATAATCATAGGAAGATCAAACTACAACCATCCCAGAACTGGTGTCACATGTACAAGCCTCTAAATACATAGTACTCGAATAAAATAAATGTATCAAATGTCTAGTCCTCAAATAAAACATAACATAATAATGGATTCCTTGAAGGTCCACCGATGAGATAAGCAACTACTATAAGGATAATCCGGAAGCTCGGTCCTGAAATGAGAAAATTCTAACTAAAGGGACCGGGCTTGCAACCTACAAAAATGTAGCAAGAGGTGAGTACGAAAAACAACATGGTACTCAGCAAATGGAACTAACCTAGAGTAAAACAATGAAGAACCAAGTAACTCCTTCACACCCAACCACATACCGCCGAACTACAAACCTGCACTCAGAAAAGTCCCAGCCCAGCAACACATAATACAAAGTAAAGATAGTTTTTCAGTATATCACAATTATCAAATCACAAGCCATAACTCACAAGTGATAACATAATCAATCACATGAGTAACACCATGCCACATAATAGTATGCAAGGATGAGATGCAATGCTTATGCAATAACTGTCGGCAATGACCTCGACATCACAATATCAATATGCAAGGATGAGATGCAATACTTATACAATAATTGCCGACAATGACCTCGGCATCACAATATCAATAACAAAGATCCCAGTATCACAATATCTCAGGTAAAGACCTCGACATCACAATATCACCGGCAAATACCTCGACATCACAATATCACCGGCAAAGACCTCGGCATCACAATCTCGACTGGTAAAGACCTCGGCCCCAATTTCGCTAATATCGCCGGCAAAGACCTCGGCATCACATCTCAACCGGTAAAGACCTTGGCCCCAATTTCTTTTTCTTTTTCTTTTCTTTTCCATCTCACTCATATCAATATCCAGAACCAATGCAAATTATGTGTGACATAAAATGAATGGGCATGAGATGAAGTCCACAAACAAATCAACTCATAATCACCAAACACAAAAATATATCTCAAAAACAGAATTCACACCACTTAACTACATTTTCAATTCAAGTGTCACAACACCACACCAACTCACATTTATATTTAATTGCCTCATTTTTTTATAATATTAAAATATTTCGTAAATCACACATAGAAGAAATTACAAGAATATGGGTATTACCCAATACCATAAATGTTGCAATATCCTTAATATATCAATACCATCACAACCTCAATAACAGTCACATCTCAAAATAAGTACCAATTCGATATCAATATCAAATAATTCATTATTTCCCCTAAAATACATTTCCACAATTAATTCACAAGCAAAATATTACCATAGGAATAATTATTCAATTCAAAATATGTTGATCAAAGACTACATTAATCCATCTGTATCCCAAAATACTCAATTCTATATATATTAGAGCATACAAGGTTCAACATATTTAACAAAAGATTAGAAACCCACTTGCCTTATATAAAGTCTTGAATCATATCAATTCCGAAGCTTTTCCCTCTCTACGATACTCCAGATCACCAAAATCTATTCAAGTATAATATCACAATCACATAACGAATCTAATGACACTAAAATAAATTAATTCGGTGAAAAGGGCAAAATGGTCCAAAACTTTTGTCATTGGAAAAAGTCATCGGAAATCTGGAAATTTATACATGAAAATGTTCTCTCAGTAATAAGGAATTCAATGGCGAAACCGTTTAAAAAATGGAGCTAAAACGAGGTAGAAATCTCATATTTAAAGTTTCCAAAAAATATCCGATGCAGCAAAACACCGCAAATTTTACCTCGAACAACGTGCCAAAATTAATTTCTGAAACTCCCATGGTATTCCTCTCAGAAAAATACACAATTTAGTCTTTTGAATCACCCAAATCGGACCAAAATCGAGGGAGAAATCGTTGATGGAAGTTTGTGAGAAACCCAGAAAATTTTGAGAAGAAATCTGCATTTTTTTAATATGTTGCGTCTGCCACGTGGCAGTGCCTAATTGGGCCACGTAATCCCCGCCTCAGCATTCTCAGCAAACTCTCAAACTTAAATTCAATGCTCCGGCCTTATCCGGAGTCGGAAAAATATATTCCGTATATGAAATCTGATTGGAAACAATGTTTCGGACTCAAAGGTGTAGTCGAAATTCCCACCGGAGGTCGTTTTATTCCACTGTGGGTCCCATTTCCCAATATAAAAAACTATCGAAAGGACTGAAACTCACCCTGAAGCTTCGAAAACCGAACGAAGTGTGCTCCTAGACAAAAATCGATATTCCGGATTCAAGGAATCATCAGAATTTGAATTTGAGGTCTCCTTGGCCAAAACCCGAGAACACTCATTTAAACTAGTTTTGGGCTCAAAAACTTAAAATATTCTCAAAAGCTCTAAAAATTGCAATGAAGTCATTTCTAGCATTAGTTTCACCATTTGGAATTATTGGGACTGACGGAATTTCGATCCGAGCCTCCGAATTTCGTCAAAAATACAATAAATAACCTTCAGGGTCGTTACATTATTCACCACTAAAAACCATGTTCGTCCTCGAACATAAGGCAAAGAGAGGAGCCTCACTAGAAGTAACTAAGAGTTTGACATACCCTTCTCAAGTCATTACTTGCTTCCAAGTGACCTTATTTTCAAGAGCCATAACATCAAAACATACCAACAAGAATAATACTTATGAGCCAAAATGAAATTCTTCCCTCTAAGAGTAGCTACCAAGTCGGAGACTAGCTAATGAACCAAACTTGAACCAATAATAGTCAATTGCAATCTACCAACCATCACAAACCTCGTCCAAGTCCCATTCCCTTAACATAATCTTCCCTGAACTTAAGCTGCGCAATTTCAATACTTCAACAATACATATTCGTAAGAGAGAATCCAATTAAATTTGACAACTAGTTAATAACACTCCCAAGATTATAAAACCTCAAATAATACTGCTCAGATGCTGGAGCAATAGCTGAATCAAGTATGGTTCCATTTTCACGAGCTACAACTATTTAATTAGAAATCAACCTCAACTACATATAACCCTCGAAGCGAAAAATGCCTCAACGTCCACTCCAATAATCATTCCCTCATGCAAATCTTAAGAAATTCTTGATCACCCTAGAAATTCTGCATACCATGAGCATATAACCTCCATTTACCACTAGGTATCAACATAATCTATCATGATAGTTTACGCCAACCTCCATCACTGAAGTAGTATCCATCTGATCCAAATTCATTAGTGACACATATCAAATCGTGAGTCCTTTCTATATTACTTCTATGAGTCACCTATTATGATTGAGCAATCCAACTTAACATGAACTGCATAATTTCTCACACATCACTGTTTGTCATTCCAACCCAAACCAAACTTTCTAAAAGAAGTTCACAGTCTCTCATAATCCGTTGATGAGTCAACCCTTCCCACATTATCACACGAACTCACAGCGAAAATCCATACAATTTACAACTCTGAACCATGGACCCATATATAATGTCTACTTTTCTTTACTTTTCTTGACTTGTATCTGTCATAAATGTTGCGAGGATGTTTGAATGCTAAACCCATATTCATGGCCTAATCCTAGGTGCTCAAACTCTTTGATGCCCAAGGCTCATGTACTCGCTTCTAACTCATTTATTGTTATACTCTCTTAGAAAAACTTTCACAACAGATTATCTTTTACTTTACACCAAACTGCTCAAATGAAACTTTATTTAGTCCCTTCACCGTCAAAAGTAATAAAATCCATAATCGAAGACAAGCTCAAAACCCTTTAAAAATGCTCAATAACCAACATAACTGATTATCTCATTAGACTAATCCATACATTGACAAAATCAATTATCGTGAACGCAACATACCATGAAACCCTGGATCCCAATTCACACTATGTAATTGATTTCCTTCTCAATCATGGTTAATATACATCTTGAAGATTTAGAGATTGCATACCCTACTTTTTCATCAATTGCTTTCTCATATACCTTGTTGTACTCGTTACTCGCAACCCAAGTCATACTAGTCACTGAATTGAATACCATAAAGAAATTCATTCTCACACTCGAGCTAACCCATGTAGACTTCTCTCTCATACCTTACCAAACAATCTCTTAACCTTGCTGATACCAGTGTAACTATCTTACCATAGTCGAATCAGGCAACTAAAGTCATGACATATAATGAAATTGTTGTTATGATTAATATGGTTGCCCAATCCGAAGTCATACCAGCAAAATTTACTAACTCAACCAATTAACCATATGTACTTTCTCACTATCATTTCCATTTCCATTTATACAAGTGAACTTGTCGAAACCTTATTAGTCCATATGCTTGTTATCTCGATATCAAAGCACTCCTCTTAGCTTATAATGAGGTCACCAATTCGCATATAGATCTATGGAATAACATCACACTTAAACATATTAATACTCATTCTATGATTCACCACTACAATTTTCCTTATAACTGATTCTAAACCCAAGCATCTATAGTAACAACCAAATGGTTCTCCCCAGATATAACGGTAATGCCAAACTCCACTACCTGAGGAAGTGCAACAATTTATAACTCCTTAGTAACTAGCGTCTGCACTCAATGGTCAATGCCTCTGTCCTTGTATATTATCCGTGCCACATCAAAAGTCCCACCATATTCACCACTAGAATGCACCATATTTTCGGAGAAGTTGGTGCTCGAATGGTCCACACTTTTGTCTCATTGAATTTATTTCTCACCAAACAATATACCTTCTTCCATAGAAAAGATGGGTAGCAGAAGCAGCACATCCCATAGCCCTATCCAAATAGACATAGACACCATCATAGCAGTTGTATCATAGTCATTCGTGCAACATATCCACTCCAAAAAGACTTAGTAGAGGTCCCAATTTTTAATAAACACAATGTCATCCTCTGTCCATACCAGTCAACCCTCATTTGAAAACTTAACAACTTGAATCCCATAATTATTATATCGATAACATAGTCATTACATTAATGATGCTATGCCACGTTTACGAATTACCCGGACATCAAGTAGACTAGGAAAACACCACCCTCAATGCTGAAGTCTCCACCCTTACCAATCTATTGGCCAATTTCTGAACATATCTAGCTAATGGGCACTCTTTAACCTGAATAGCTACAAGACTCCCCAAATATAGTTGGAATACGTCATTCATCAACTCTCTAAATGCGACAAGAGCATTGGTTATCCCAAAGGACATGATAAGGAACTCATAGTGCCCACACCTTGTCCGAAATGCTAGCTTAGGAATGTTAGAATCCCTGATCCTTAGCTAATGATATTCAGATCTCAAATCGATCTTGGAAAATATGGTTTCACCCTGAAGCTGGTAAAATAGATCATCAATTATAGGGAGAGGATACTTCTTCTTAACGGTCACTTTTTCAACTATTTGTAATCAATACACATTCTCATAGAAACATCATTTTTCTTTATAAACAAAACAGGGCACCCCTAGGAGACACACAAGGGCATATGAACTCTTAACTCAAGAGATCTTAAAGTTTCTCCTTCAATTCAACTTCTCTGTTCGATACTAACTTTTGACATACCTCATCGTACCTCATCCACACCCTAGTCATTTCGAATCAAGGGACAATCCAAGGCTGACTACACGTTCATCCCTTAAATCCACTACCTCTGAGCTGGATCGAATTCAAAACCACGCTCAGCAGGAATCGAAAGAATAAGACGAAATTTCCTAACAATCTCTATAGCCTCTCAAGGATAAATAACAGACGTCTCCGCACCGATCCTTAAGACTCTACTCGATTGGGCTTGTACACATGTGAGACCTATGAACCTTGGGCTCTGATACCAACTGTCACGACCCAACATTTGGGCGTGATGGCACTCACCTAATCCACCAAGGCGAGTCAGCCCAATACCTATTGATCCAAACATAACAATAATAGCGGAAGATAAAATAGCCTAATATGACCAATAATCATAGGAAGATCAAACTACAACCATCCCAGAACTGGTGTCACATGTACAAGCCTCTAAATACATAGTACTCAAATAAAATAAATGTCTCAAATGTCTAGTCCTAAAATAAAACATAACATAATAATGGATTCCTTGAAGGTCCACCGATGAGATAAGCAACTACCTTAAGGATAATCCGGAAGCTCGGTCCTGAAATGAGAAAATTTTAACTAAAGGGACCGGGCTCACAACCTACAAAAATGTAGCAAGGGGTGAGTACCAAAAACAACACGGTACTCAGCAAATGGAACTAACCTAGAGTAAAACAATGAAGAACCAAGTAACTCCTTCACACCCAACCACATACCGCCGAACTATAAACCTCTACTCAGAAAAGTCCCAGCCCAGCAACACATAATACACAGTAAAGATAGTTTTTCAGTATATCACAGTTATCAAATCACAAGCCATAACTCACAAGTGATAACATAATCAATCACATGAGTAACGCCATGCCACATAATAGTATGCAAGGATGAGATGCAATGCTTATGCAATAACTGTCGGCAATGACCTCGACATCATAATATCAATATGCAAGGATGAGATGCAATGCTTATACAATAATTGCCGGCAATGACCTCGGCATCACAACATAAATAACAAAGATCTCAGTATCACAATATCGCCGATAAAGACCTCGGCATCACAATATCGCCGACAAAGACCTCGGCATCACAATATCGCCGGCAAAGACCTCGGCATCACAATATCATCAGCAAAGACCTCGGCATCACAATCTCGACCGATAAAGACCTCGGCCCCAATTTAGCTAATATCGCCGGCAAAGACCTCGGCATCACATCTCGACCGGTAAAGACCTCGGCCCCAATTTCTTTTTCTTTTTCTTTTCTTTACCATCTCACTCGTATTAATATCGAGAACCAATGCAAATTATGTGTGACATAGAATGAATGGACATGAGAGGAAGTCCACAAACAAATCAACTCATAATCACCAACCACAACAATATATCTCAAAAATAGAATTCACACCACTTAACTACATTTTCAATTCAAGTGTCACAACACCACACCAACTCACATTTATATTTAATTGCCTCATTTTTTTTATAATATTAAAATATTTCATAAATCACAGATAGAAGAAATTACAAGAATATGGGTATTACCCAATACCATAAATATTGCAATATCCTTAATATCTCAATACCATCACAACCTCAATAACAGTCACATCTCAAAATAAGTACCAATTCGGTATCAATATCAAATAATTCATTATTTCTCCTAAAATACATTTCCACAATTAATTCACAAGTGAAATATCACCATAGGAATAATTATTCAATTCGAAATATGTTGATCAAAGCCTACATTAATCCATCTGTATCCCAAAATACTCAATTTTATATATATTAGAGAATACAAGGTTCAACATATTTAACAAAAGATTAGAAACCCACTTGCCTTATATAAAGTCTCGAATCATGTCAATTCCGAAGCTTTTCCCTCTCTACAATACTCCAGATCACCAAAATCTATTCAAGTATAACATCACAATCACATAACGAATCTAATGACACTAAAATCAATTAATTCGGTGAAAAAGGCAAAATGGTCCAAAAATTTTGTCATCGGAAAGAGTCATCGGAAATCTGGAAATTTATACATGAAAATGTTCTCCCGGTAATAAAGGAATTCAATGGCGAAAACCGTTTAAAAAATGGAGCTAAAACGAGGTAGAAATCTCATATTTAAAGTTTCCAAAAAAAAATCTGAACCAGCGAAAAACAGAAAATTTTACCTTGAACGACGTGCCAAAATTAATTTCTAAAACTCCCATGGTGTTCCTCTCGAACAAATACACAATTTAGCCTTTTGAATCTCCCAAATCGGACCAAAATCGAGGGAGAAATCGTTGATGGAAGTTTGTGAGAAACCTAGAAAATTTTGAGAAGAAATCTGCATCTTTTTAATATGTTGCGTCTGCCACGTGGCAGTGCCTAATTGGGCCACATAATCCCCGCTTCAGTATTCTTAGCAAACTTTCAAACTTAAATTCAATGCTCCGGCCTCATCCGGAGTCGGAAAAATACATTCCGTATATGAAATCTGATCGGAAACAATGTTTCAGACTCAATGGTGTAGTCGTAATTTCCACCGGAGATCGTTTTATTCCACTATGGGTCCCATTTACCGATATCAAAAACTATCGAAAGGACTGAAACTCACCCGGAAGCTTCGAAAACCGAACGAAGGGTGCTTCTAGACCAAAATCGATATTCCGGATCAAACGGAATCATCAGAATTTGAATTTGAGGTCTCCTTGGCCAAAACCTGAGAAAACTCATTTACACTAGTTTTGGGCTCAAAAACTCAAAATATTCTCAGAAGCTCTAAAAATTGCAATGAAGTCATTTCTAGCATTAGTTTCACCATTTGAAATTATTGGAACTGACGAAATTTTGATCCGAGCCTCCGAATTTCGTCAAAAATACAATAAATGACCTTCAGGGTCGTTATACTCTAGAGTAGGAGGCTCTATATCATCACATTTAACTCGTACGATGTGATAGATATAACCTTTGGAAATTAGCTTTCTAGCCCCAAGGTAGGAGATAAACTTTCCCTTAGATACAACAGGATCAACCTTCCACTCTAGAACTGGTTCATTTGGGAATCGGAACTTAACGGTTCAGACTCTAGAATAGATGGAGGCATATCAAGCGTGAAGCCAATCCATCCCGAGGATCACATCAAAATCAATCATATATAACTCAATCAAATCAGCAAGAGTATCCTTATGATGGATGGACACTATATAATCTATATAGATTCTCTCAGCTAGAATAGACTCACCCACTGGAGTAGAAACATCAAAGGGTTCAAGAAGACTCTCAAGGGTTCTATCAAGTCTAATAGCCACATATGGAGGCACAAATTACGATGTGGCACCAGGATCCATCAAAATATAATAATCAAGAGTAAAGACTCGAATCATGCCCGTCACAACATCTAGGGAGTTCTCCTAATTTTGGCATCTACCCATGGCATACAAACGGTTTATAGCTCTGCTTGCACCTTATGTAGCACCTTTCTGAGTTCCTCTAGCTTGTGGGCAGGTGCAGAAGATTGAGCCCTATCAGTATACTTTAGATAATCCCTCTGAAAGTGGCCCACTTGGCCACACTTGAAACATGCATCACTCCCTCACGACATCTCCCCTAGTGTAATTTGCCACACTTACCAGATGGTGGCTTACCCTGTGAACCATGAGCCACACTAACTTGTGACTGAGATCCTTAGGCTCCAAAATTGTGAGACTTTTGATCATTCCTATTTCTGGGCGCATGTGCACTAGCAGATGATGGTGCTGGCCCTAACCAAAACTTGTTTCCATTCCCATTCCCTCTCTTTCCAACCTCATAGCTGGATGTCTTGGCCCGTTTATTTCTAAACTCTTCCTTGTCGTGCTGTCTCTCCTCGTCATCTTGTTGGACATAGGCTATCGGCCTTCCAATATCTATATCACTCACAAACATAGCTCCACTTCCATCTTTCTTTGGCCCTTTGTTCAGCCCATCAACATACATTCCTATTCTCCCCTTCATATCAGCAACCATATCCGGAGCATACCGAGATAGCTGAGTGAACTTAATCCCATACTCTTGCACCATCATAGAGCCCTCTTTTAGATTTAAAAACTCTCGTACCTTGGCCTCCCTCCGTTCTCTTTGAAAGAAATGCCCCAAGAAGGCTTCCTTAAACATTGCCCAAGTCAGCATTAGGGCTTCCTTTCTCTACCCTTCTTCCACTAATCAAACCACAATCTGGATCACCCTTGAGTTGGTAGGCAGCTAATTCAACTCTATCAATATCAACCATATGCATAACCTGAAATACCTTCTGGAGCTCTTCGATGTAGTTCTATGGATCCTCATTGGGTGTAGACCGTGTGAACTCAGACAGGTTCATCCTCAAGAATTCACAAACTCTGGATATGTCCTATGCATCCTGTCTACCTACTCTTTATCTCACAATAGGTGCTGTGACAACTTGGGCTAGAGTTTGGATAGCCTAGCAAAGCTCAACATTAGAAATTTCAGCTTGTTGGGCCTGCTCAGTAATGATGGCTGGACCTATGGGTTGATTATGCCCCTGGAGTTCAGGTGGGTTAAAATTATGTCTGGGAGGATGCCCTCTTCCTCTAACAAATCTTCTTTGAGGTATGATCACAACTCTGCAAACACGCAAGGCACGAATTAGAAGAGAGTTTCAACTCTATTGCACGAATCAAATCATGAAACAAGTGTAACCATTCCTAATCTTTGATAGCCTCTTTTTTATAAAGTGTGGTGCATAACACACCCATAAATAAGACTCTACTAGACTCGACTTCGTAGACTCTCTAGGATACTTGAATTC
The DNA here is from genome assembly GCA_029948455.1 of Solanum rostratum. Lineage (NCBI taxonomy): Eukaryota > Viridiplantae > Streptophyta > Magnoliopsida > Solanales > Solanaceae > Solanum > Solanum rostratum. The sequence goes on along the minus strand of CM057052.1, from coordinate 53,034,384 downwards.
TAAGCTTTGATACCAAGTTTGTCACGCCCCAAGAGGGTACCCTAGATGTAACCGACACTCAGAGACTATTGCTAGTCCATTAGCGAACAACTTGGCCACATCACATTCATTCACTCAACAATCATAGCAAATCAATAGAATATTAAGATAATGAATAGTGGACATTCTAAGTCTCAAAAGAAATCATACTAATGAAATAGGCTAGTATGAAAGAAACTAGCTAAAGATAATCTCAAACCGTTATCTCGACTCTAGTCTATGAAGCCTTTATCACTATCAATTGGTGCTAATGATAGACCCATGGCTACCAGAACCCAAAATAAAAAGCTAGTCTAAAGTTTAACTCTAATAGTGAGATGAAATCAAAATCGTGGTCCTCCGAAGTAAGGGAGGCTCACCAACTCAGCTGACTGCAGTAGATCCTCAATGGTGCGTCTATTGACAATTTCTAGAACCTTTATCTGCTTCATACAACGATGTAGTCCAAATAGACATCATTACGTAGAATGTACATGTAAAATGGCTGAATGAAACAAATAGAGACAGAATAGTATAGAATAACATCAACTCATAAGATACTCAATTAGGATGTCAAATGTCTATCTAAAGGAAGAATAAAGAGTAGAAAAATGACCCATCAACATCAATCCAAACTCATCCAATCAACTTAACTTAGAGTACTATCAGTGTAGGACCTATTTGAGAGTTTCTCTTATCCGATAACAATCACTTATTAGCCAGTGATTGTACAACAATTCCACTAATTATGCCATAACCATTCCGTACTTGCCAGGTAATGAACTAATCGAATCCCAAAGGTATCTATTCTCTCTCAAGTACTCTATTACTTTCAGGGACTTCAACTCAAGAGGAAACCTCAAATGTAATGGCTCAATCCTCACCTACTGGGGCACATGGAAGAACATTCCATTTGCTCTACCCTTACATATCTGATGTGAAGCTTTGATACTCAATCTCGTAAGAACTCTCCTCAATCTCTTAAATTTTCGCTCCTCTTCCCTTCTCTTTAGCCCTAGTCTTTGGTATAACTTAGAAAAGACTAAGGAATGGGGATTATAATCCTTTTTACGCTCAAAATGACCCATTTAGACCATGTTTTAAGTTTAGGAAGGTTGGGAAAAGTATGGAATGCCCCACGAAAACTAAAAAAAAAATTTTGCCTCAAGGAGGCCTAGTCCGCGTCACAGACTGGGTAGCTTTGAGGGGAATTGTTGCTGAAAATTTTCCGATCAAGTTTCTAATCCCATAGAGAATATTGGGATCATATCTAAGTATGAATCTGCGAGAAGTCCGCGACGCGGACATGTCACACACTCTTACTGGAAAGCATTTTCACATAACAAATTATCTTTTTATTCAGTTTCTATAAAAATCAATCTAGACCATTTTTCCACTCAAGTTTTCATGCTGATTGCATTTCCAACCTCGGATTTAGCATTGGAGTTTGGAAAGACGCGTTATGCACACCTCTCTCATCTAGGGGTATTTTTATAATTTTACCAGGTGTTACACAAGGTATGTAAGGCTATTTGATTCCATACTCTTTGACATGAAACTTAATACTTTTGTCACTATCAACAAGTGAGCTTTCTAAGTGCTTTTTCAAGTAAAGGCTACATACTAACAACATGTAATCTATAATGTAATGGACGATATTTTCTTCACTCCCTCGTGTGTCAAAGTACATCGATATATTTTAATTATTAGATCTGTAGTTCACCCTTCCGAGCACTAACATGAAAAATGTACTTTCTGTAATAAGTATTCATAAAGTCAGTTGTGTCATTTAAATTCCCAAGTAATACGTTATGTTAGATTTGCTTTTTGTGTTGTTTGTAATGCCTTTAGTGATCATATTCATATCTTATACTACCGGTACATAGTTTCAAAGCTAAAAAAATATCATGACCATCAAAATAACAATCTCAAATATTAAAAGAATAATATGGAACAATTTTTATAGTATGGGTGCCAACCAAGGGGAAAAAAACTGGCATGGGTCGATCCTATTTTGTATATAAGGGTGGTAGTCTAGGGGCGATTGCCTAGAATGGGTCGATCCTAATTTAAATATTTATGAGGAAAGCATTCTGGGGGTTAAAATGACTAGCATGGGGCGTTATGGTTTAACATTGATAAGCTGATTATTTGTATTACATACCTTATAAAGATAATAAAGTATAGGAGACTAAAGAAAAGAATGCAATGTACATGATTTTACATAAGGGACAAAAGGTAATTTTTTTATTTTCATTTATACATTCATATATTGATACTTGATTTCATTTGAGTCCTTTTTTTCTTATATACTCTATTGTCTTACATATTCAGTACATTTTTTTGTATTAGTGACTCTCATGGGGATGCGACAATTCATGTTGTAGGTACAAGTACTCCCGTTAGTAGACCTCACCAATCGGAACATTTGACACTCAACTACTTTTGGCGAGCACCACGTTGATTTGGGGTTTATCGAGTCTTTAGTATATATGTATTTTGATATTGCATAATAATTAAGGGTAAGGCAGGGTCTATCCTGACCTACACAAAGATATTCTATCTTATAGGCACTTTGTAGACTTATGCATATAACTCAGTTATCTTGTCACTTTATTATTGTTGTCTCAACGACAAAGTCTGCATAATGACCCAAACCTTCGGGCCTAGTTATGACACGATAAATGTGGAACTTGAAGGCACCTCATCCAAATCTCTTGTTCATATCATAAGCATACATATGGTAAATATGCAATTTATATGAATAAGCAAGCAGCAACATAGTCACAAAAGCAAGCTAAAGATAAAGTCAAGAACTTCCCAATAAAGGGATTACATCATCATCATGTCCAATCATGCCTCTACATAGGTAAATCTTGGTGGGGTTTAGAACATGCTACTAGCTCACCTTCAATAAAAGAAAGAAATTACAAAGTCTCAACATATCAATGACATAAGCATGAATAAGGCTTGTCCGTGAAGCATGGGAACTCATCAAATCTTCAACACATAGGATCGAAGTCTAGTCATAAAAATGAAAAGGAGTCTTGTCGCCCCTCCCTACATGGTTAGATCATATAGGCAAAAAGTATATGTTAGTATGTGGAATGTATTAAGTATGTGGGCCTGCAATGCATCAATAAAACATCATAATATGATAACAATATATATAGACATATCAACAAAATAAGGACAAGAGATGAATGATCAATGCATATTTAAAATCATGAATAGAAGCATTTAAAATAATTCATAACCTAGTATTCATACATATGTGGAAATAGGACTATAACTGATATTAAGACCATGCATACTATTACATGAAATACCGATGTAGCCTCTATACGTGAGAAAAAGTAGTCTACGTACCAAGGTAGACTGTACCTCACCCTATTGGCTCTATCCTAGAACGGTGAGTGTCACATATGGATTCACTAGTATAATACCATATAGGCACATAACATAATCCTATGGTGGCATGTTGTTATGAGACTTAAGACTTAACATAAGGACCCATTGGGTCGAGCCCCCACCATAAGCCTCACTCAGTGCTAAGTCAAAACAAACAAAATACATAATCATGCAATAAATACATGGTCATCAACAATATTCGTAGCTCATAAGATGGAACTTTCATAGCCTTCAAGTTAAACATTTCATAAGAATAGTCTATCTATATGCTTGCATAAAGTATATGCATACTCCCCATCTTATCATCGGGCATAATCATTAAGGTCTTAGGTTACCCTCTTAATCGTGATCATAAATATATTTCCATACTTGGAATCATATTCATGAAATCATAGCTTAATCATAGGAAATTAGGGAAAGATATGGATTCATAACAATTGAAGTTAAAATCATGAAATTTGATGAAATCATATGAGATAAATGCAATAGAAATCAACTCAAATCATTAGTAAATGAACCAATATCAACTTCAAAAGCCCTAATCAACATATATTTGTAATTCCTTGTAAATTAATTGAAAATCATAAAATTCATTTAATTCATCATAATTTAAATATAATTGAGTGAAATAATCATGTAATAATCATAATTCAAGTAACTGGAGTAAAATCATGAAAAACTTATACGATTCATACTTGAACTTTAGAAAAAGGAGAGTTTGAATTTGGCTCCATCGATGGAATGAGTCCATAGATGAAAATCTACATACTTCAATGGAGACACCTTAGAGATTTAGCTAAATAGACTTTGAAATCTTGGAAAGACTTGGAACCTTAAGCTGCAATGGTGGAAATCCTCTGAGAGAGAAAAACATAGAATTTTGGGGTGAATTTGAGAGTGAATGGGTTAGAATGAGAGTAAGGTAGTTTTAGTAGGGTTGAGGCAGTTAGGGTGATTATTAGGGTCAAAATAACAGTTTAGGAGTCAAACGGGTCAAATATGATCAAAAAGTCCTGCATTAATTTTCTATCAGATCCATTCACGATTCACAAGGGGTATCTATGAGTCATAGATTAGTTTCTGGGTCATAGAACCATGGTGTCAACCTGTTGAAAATTGGTCTCTGAATATGCCTGTGCACCTCACTTTAGAACACCCTTTCTATGACTCATAATTTCTTTTATGGTTCATACTTAGCCCTCGTAGATGCCCTCCAGACTTACAAAATTTTTCATCCTTCAGGGTCCAACTACGATGTCACAACCCAAACCTACGCCTAGACATGGCATAATGAATGGGGGACCCAAAGGGACCCAAACAAGCCTCTTAGGCATACATAGCACATCCTTGGTTGCAGAAGCATAAATAAACAACAAGCAAATAGTTCTAGGGGAAGCAAGACTTTGAACTCAAGCTATGAGGATGTTATCGGTAGTAGGATTAGCATGATCACATAGTAAATAAAAACTAAGGGGCAGGTAAGTATGACTCATGCTCTGGGGGTGATAGGAACTTGGGACTTCCAACCACAACAATAACAACAACAAGCATCAACACATAAAAAAGGAATAAGGACTATGGGAAGTCTTCAATGATTACATAAGCATAAAGGAGTAAAACATATAACATACATATCCACATCCAACAACACCTCTAACATGAGTGGAATGGGGGCCAAGACATCACTCGGGCTCACCCGCATAAGGTAAATAGCCATAAATAGACAAGTCTTAACAAAAGCACGAAAGTAAGTAGATATTGTCCCTAAAATAGAGGATTCACCAATAGCAATCTTTAATCAACCATCTCACCACATGGAGGAGGAGGATGGATAGGAGTTCCATTCCCTACATGGATAGATCATGTAGGCAAAGAGTATGTGTTCATATTTGGAATGTACTAAGTATGCAGGGTGAAATACAACAAGGAAACATAACCCATAATTAAACATTATGCATAATTATAGTCAATAGATATAGGCTCAATCTGACATGAATGATAAGTGCTTAGTCAAAACATGCATTAGAAAGCGCCAAGTCACATGACGAAATATACATAGGTGAGGAGGACCATAACCGACATGTAAGATCAAGCGATCTACTACTTGGAAACTCGATGTTCATTCCACACTAGACAAGAAGTGATCTACTTTGTCAAAGTAAACCAAACACTCACCTTATGACATAGCCTTTTCGGGAAGTATCACCACAAACCCTTACATTACAGCATGACCTTTTTGGGAGGTTTCACAAATATCCTTTACCTTACGACATAGCCTTTTTGGTAGGTACAAGACCATATAGGGAATCAATAACATAAATCTATGGCGGCACATAGTTTTGGGACAATGAGAGACTTCAAAGATCCTCTCGGTGCCAGGTCACAATTCCATAGAGTACTTAAATCGTAATCTTAGTCATAATATGATTAGTCTCAAAAAACATAATATCATTCTTGGAGTATCTCATTTCATGGTATCAAAGATAGGGCTTTATACCGTTCATAATATTCATGACATACTTGTTAGCCCTTTTAATATTCATAACATACATTATTTACATATCTTACCACAAGGCTTTCATCACATAAGAAGCTTGGCACATAAATTTTATAAAATCATGGTGGGTATATGTACATTTGCTTAAAACCATGGAAATTCGAGAGTAAATAACATGAATGGAGTAAATTATAGTCATTTGAGAATTATTCAAAGTAACCCACCAAAAACAAGGTAAAACTTAGTTAGGGCATCATTAAACCCTTATTTAAATCATATATTTCACATGGAATCTCATTTTATAATAGTGCTCAAAGGTAAAATACCATAAATTACTTCATAATATAATCATATAAAAGAGTTCATACAACTACCATAAGTTACCCGTGACTTGAAAAATAGATTAAGAAGAGTGTTGGTTAAGATTTGCGAAGGAAAGATCTCGATAAATTAAAACCCACATACCTTGTGTGATTGGAGATGGAAATCTTGTTTGAGAATGAAGAAAATTCAAAACCCTATCTTGCACCTTTTACTTGAATGTCTTGAGGAAGCTTGAGAGTATTTGGGAGGAGTTTAGGATTTAGGATATCTTGAACGAATGGGAATGGACTAGTTTAGGGTCGTATAAGGCTGGGAAGGGCTTAATTGGGGGCTACATGACGTACCGTTGACTTAGGATGTTAGGAAATGTTGAAATTTCCCTTTTGAAAAATTAGCCTGACCATACCACAAGACCCTGATATGGGTTGTGGTCTAGTCCAGGGGTCGTGTAAGAGGGGTCTCTTCTTGTTACTTTTTGGACCCCTCCGAAACCATCTCTAGAACTCAAACCATGACGCCATCTATTACCCGTCAACCAAATCTATGGGTCGTCCTGTTGTTCATGCATCGAATTTTAGAAAGCCATTTTCCCACCAAGTCTGCCCATCATTCCATGAGCATAAGTTACGGCTCATGGAACAACCTAAAATTCATGGTTTCCCTTGTACATTAGTGACCCTGCAAAGTTGAGCTATTGAAATTGCCTCCTTAGGACCTATTAAACCATGTATGACTCATACGTCATTTCATAGTCTGTATACCTCTTTGTAAATCCCACTTACACTTAGAAAGATTTCTAGACTTCATTTCTTTTGCACTTTCATACCTTCCAACATGTGGGGCCTTACAATATCTCCACTTAAGGAATATTCATCCCTGAATGTGCTAAATGTAAGCTCTAAGGAATAAAACATATGTATCATATGCAAAATGCAACATATACATCATGATAATTTTCAAACCATGCTTCAAATAACATTTACAATGCAACCTCAAAATCACTTAATCATGTATAAAAGACATAAAAATGATATCCAAGGAAGGGGAGGTACTTAAGTAGGAAATCATAGTACCTCAAGCTTTATTAGAATGGAAAATAAAGAGGTATCACTTCTTCATGTCTACTTGGGCTCCCAAGTGGCACTTTGGGCTTGTTGGTTCCTCAAAAGGACTTTGATTGATACTATGTCCTTGTTTCTCAACTGCTTGACTTGCTTATCCAATATTTCCATCGGAACTTCCTCATAAGTTAAGTTCTCTTCAAAATTCACCACCTCTTAGGGCATAAAGGAGCTAGGGTCTCCAACACACTTCCTCAACATGGAGACATAGAAGACTAGATGAACCATGCTCATCTCCATGGGAAACTCTAATTCACATGTAACTTTACCAATACGCCTCATAATCCGGTAAGGCCCAACAGACCTAGCGCTTAACTTTCCTTTCTTGCTAAAATAAACCATGCCTTTCATTAGCAAAACCTTAAGTAAATCCAATCATCAATCTCAAATTCAAGGTCCAGGTTGGTCTCTTCCACTTCCATGTGAGAATCTCAATATCTTTGGCTAGGCCACCCGGTCTTTGATACTCGGCTTTGACTTGTTGAAAATTGTGACAACCAGCTTAAAACCTTACAATATCTCTTTTCATACTGCACCACCAATACACTTTTCTCAAATCTCTATACACCTTCATATAGTCGGGGTGGATAGAATATGATGAATTATGTGGCTCTTTCAAAATTAATTCCCTCAAACCATCAATATTTGGTACACACAACCTACCTTGATATCTAAGGACACCATCTCCGTTCTGGGAGAAAAACCTCCACCATGCCATCCTTCACCAATGACTTAAATTCCACCAAAGTGGGGTCAAGGTCTTATTTAGATTTAACCTCTTCAATCAAGGAAGACTTGGAACCATCTACAACCATCACACCTCCTTTTTTGGCTTTACTCAACCTAACTTCCAATCTAGCCAATCAGTGAACTTCTCTAGCCAAATCCTTCTTGCCATCTTTAATATGAGCCATACTCTCCATGGACACTCTACTTAGAGCATCGGCCACGACATTAGTCATTCTCAGATGATAATGTGCACTCTTGTCGTTATCTTTAAGGAGTTCTAACCACCTTCTTTGCCTTAAATTGAGATCACTTTGGGTGAACACATATTAGAGACTCCTGTGGTCAATGTGGTCAATGAATATATCTACACAAACCCCATATAAATAATGAAGCTATATTTGTAAAGAAAATACCACAACAACTAGCTCAAGATCATGGGTAGGATAACTACGCTCATGCACCTTTAGTTGCCTAAAAGCATAGGCAATGACTTTACCACTTTGCATCAATACAAACCCCAAACCGATTCTTGAAGCATCACAATAGACCGCAAACCCCTTTAACCCTTTCGGTAGAGCCAAAATAGGAGCTGATGTAAGCTTTTCTTTCATAGTTTAGAAGCTCATTTTGAATTCATCGATTCAAATAAAATTTGCCTTCTTTTGTGTCGATTTTGTCGAATGGGAAGAAATTGTAGAAAAACCCTCAACAAAACTCGAGTAGTACCCCACCAAGCCTAAGAAACTCCTAACATCCATCATAGTCAAGGGTCTAGGCCATTTTTTTCACCAATGATCCTCTTCAATTCGGGAATAAATCAAAATATCATCAATAAATACCACAAAGAACATGTTAAGATAGGGTTTGAAGACCCCATTCATGAGGTCCATGAATATCGTCGGAGCATTGGTTGGGCCAAAGGACATCACCACAAATTTGAAAATGCTCACATCTTGTCTGGAAGGCCAACTTTGGAATGTCACACTCCTTCACCCTAAATTTATGGTACCTTTAATTACCTCCATTTTAGGAGCCTGAATACAGGAAAGTTAGCCTGAAATATGACCTGGAGTCTGGTTTATAGGACCACTTATGACCCATAAGATGATATACGATCCATAGATTTGGCTTTTAAACATAAGACTCAGGAAGGGAAAAGGTTTCCAAGTGTGGGATAACCCACAGACCAAGTGACGGCCTGTAGAATGCTTTATGGCCCATAGATGGCCTCGTGAGTGGGATCCTATACATCAAGGGAATTCAGAGTTTTTAGGAAGGTAGTATACAAGTTATTAAATGACTCATGGAATGTGTTCGCAATAACTCGGGATTTAATCCCATAGAGATGATAAATCTTTGGCCTGTAAATTCAATGAATGAATATTACCTCTCGATGATCTTGAATCAGATCAATATCATGAATAACAATATCTGAACTATCAAATCAATTCGTCGTCGAGAATTGAATAGTATAACATAGGAAGTTCTTTTATCCATACCACCCCAAACTTGGATTGCTGACCTAATCCAAAATTCTTTTATTTATTTATCATTTTTTATTATTTGTTCTTTTTTTCTTTCTAATCTATCTAGTTCCTTATTTTATTGTACAATTATCTGATGAAGTTTTGAAAAATCCAAACATCTCAGAGATAGACAGAGAGGTAGGAATTTCTCAAACGTACCGCACTCCTTCGTATACGTCAGGAGTCCATTGATGAGAAGGGGCTGGGGAAAGCTTGAACCCAATTCCTACGGTAATGAATATGAGCGCAATTGAAATTCCTGGGGAGTTATACATTTGTGTATAGATAAGACCGTTTACTATTTCTTGAAGCTCAATCTCTCCCCCGGATGAACCATATAGCCAAGAGAAACTATGAACCGAAATAGAAGAGCTTGCCCCACCCATGAGTAAATATTTCATAGTATTACGACCCGTATAGACCTTTTGTGAGTAGGTCCAAGGAAGTGAGGGAAAATGGCTAAGTATAAAGGAACTCTATGAGTCCAACCACGACCTATAAGAAGTTTCACAACCCTTACTATTTTTTGAGGTTTTTAATTCAACAAAATTCGGTTTTCAGAATTTTTAGATGTATCATCAAACAACGGGACTTACGGCCTGTAAGTCAACCTATGACTCATAATCGGGGTTCTGTAAGTCACTTCTGACAGTTTTTAATAAGGGTCAATTTGGTCATTTCTCACAATTTTATTCATATACTATGTCATTTTGGGGATGATAAAGGGGACCTATATTAGTCTTCAATCCCTAGAAACACCTCTCATTCTCTCATTACTTTAATTCCAAAGATTCTAAGGCAAGGGCTCTCAAGAACAAGGCTAGGGTTTCCGAGCTTCTTTCCTAAATGTTTCAATTCCATTTCTCATTAGTTCTCCAAATATGTGAGTTGATTTATGGGTACCCTTTCACCCATAAAGTTCCCTAGTATGTATTTTTACCTTTTCTTTAAGTTCTTCAACTTAAAATACATGCTTATGATGATTTCATGATGTTTATGTTATTGTATGATACTTATGAAGTTCAATGACTATTTCTGTAATTAAATATAAGCATATTTGAAATATGATGTTGATTCCATGATGAGTTTCAATATGATCAAGGTAGGTTGGGTGATTTCGATGTTCCTTTTTAAAGAAATCTCCTAAGACTTGTGTGATTTTTGATTGTTCCATGCATTAACTAAGCCCATCTTTTTTATATGAAAGTTTCCTATGAATTATTACTATGATCAAATTATTTATGAAGAGCTTTAAATCTAAGTTTACCAAAGATATATATATGATGATCATTGCACTACAAGATGTTTAAGAAAGATTCTTAAGTTCGAGCTACTCCTATAATTGATACTTATGATTCTAAGAGTATGGTTTAAAGATTTTCGTGGGATAGCTTAGCACTGAGAGAACTAGAGATCGGGACTCATTCCATTAGTTGAGGCATGAACCCTTGAAGCTAAATCTCAATGTCCCTAACTATGTGCCACCATAGGAGCCTTATAAGCTAGGCTAGTGGATCCACGTAGGCCCAAAAGTTATGAAAGATGCAACTGTCAAAGTTACTAAGTTTTGGACATCTACTTTGGCAAGTAGATTCCCCTTTTCCCAATAGAAGGAATGTATTGGCCTTTTTTCCATTGATAGAGTTCATTGGATTCCACGTAGTAGCTCACATGGTCTTATTGTCAGTTATGGTCCATTCCCACAAGTTTATATGATCTTATGATATGTTTTTACTTTATGTGTTTTCTTATACATTGTCTTATATTGATTTGAGCCTTATTCCTTGTGTTTGTTTAAGCTTATTTTCATGACTCTTTAATCTTATGTATACCCATATGTTATGTTTAGTTATAATGGCATTACAATTTTATTCGTGCATTGCATCTCACATACTTAGTATATTCAAACGTATTAACACATATTTTCCTGCATGATTTAACAATATAGGGATAGGTACTCCCCCACCGGCTCGTGACTAGTAGTTGGCATTCAAGACTAGCTTATTATTGTGATGAGCCCTTAGTTCGGGACTCCACTATTTTCCACTGTTCTATACTTTTGTTTTAGTCGATGTAGGCTTTTACTTTCTATGTTGACTGTTATGATTTTTTTTCTATTTGATAGAAACCAGTCATACCGATTTCATTCGTTATGTAAGTAGTAACCTTAATGGACAAATGATGTTATCTATCATCAATGCTTTTTAATGTTGCTTCATTGCATAAAATGATCCATATTCCCTTTCCCTTAATTTTTCTGCATAAAGTTCCAATTTAATGCCTATGAATGATTAAGATGCTTAAATGGCTTGGGTGAGGTGCCTTTGGATATCTCATTCGCTGTGTGATGACTAGGCCCCCAGGTTGAGTCATTACAAACTTGGTGTCAAAGCACGAGGTTTTATAAAATTCCTTAGATGTCCATGCACACCCCATATTATAGTCTTATTCAAGGTTGTGAAGCGCGCCAGTATCTTGAGTGAGGGGTTAAGAGAAAGTTAGGAAAGTCTTCCCTTCTTTCTTAATCATGTTGTGCCTTAGACTAGAGTAAAATTTTCTACTAAATAACGGTGGGCTTTTTCATGTTTCTAGATCATGCCATCACAAAGAACTCCCCATCAGCGAGGCACTCCCGAGGAATAAGTCTCTCCACTCTAGCAAGTCGATGGAGTGTCTTATGCGGAGTATAGAGCCACGTTCACCTTGTTGGCACAAGCCTTAGCCAACCAAGCCAATAGGGAGGTAGTTGTTCCTCCTCAAGTTCCCGCTCTAGCCACGAGAGTACGTGACTTCATGTGGATGAACCCACCAGAATTTCATGGGTCAAAGACGGACAAGGAACCTATTGAATTTATTGAGGAAGCTTATAGGGTTGTGGTACTAATGAGCATTCCATTTGAAGAGAAGGTTGAGTTAGTATCCTACCAACTTAAAGGAGTGGCGAAGATTTGGTTCGAGCAATGGGCTAGTGAGAGAGGCCAAGGAGCAAGTCCTATTGTTTGGGAGGAATTCAAATGTGCCTTCTTGTATCAGTTTCTTCCCCATCGAGCTTAGGGAGGCAAAGGTCAAGGAGTTCATCAACTTGAAGTAAGGAAGCATGAGCGTCAGGGAGTATGCCGTCCAATTTACCAAGTTATCATAGTATGGTCTATTTATGGTCACGGATCTGACAGCTCGCATGAGCAAGTTTATTTTGGGTGTTTTTGAGTTGGTCTCCAAAGAGTGCAAGATGGTCATGTTGGTCAAGGAGATGGACATTTCCCGCTTGATGACATATGTGGAGCAGATTGAGGAAGAGCAGCTTTGTGAAAGGGCAAGGGAGTCTAAGAAGGCTCGTGTAGATGGTGGGGACTACTCTCGCCAACAAAGCGGTGGTCATAAATTCCAAGGTGGCCAAAGGTAAGATGGACAAGGATACACTAATACTCTTCCTTCCTGGAAAGACAAAGGGGCAGCTTCCAAGCCCCAAAGTCCTAATTTCCCTAAGTGTGGGAGGTCTCACAAAGGAGAGTTCTTAGCCAGGTCCAGTGCTTGCTTCACTTGTGGAAAGCCCGACCACCATGCTAAGGATTGCAGGAGTGGAGTCACAAGGCCTTAAGACCAAAAGGGTCCAGTTCAAGGCGCCCAAAGGACCAATTAGTGCTATGCTTTTCATGGTTGCAAGAGGTCTAAGAGGCTCCGGAGGTAGTTACCGATATGTTAAGAGTTTTTGATTATGATGTGTCACCCCACATTTTCGAACCCGATCGAAATAGTTTGCAACATCATGTGGTCGTGCTCTCTGGTTTCAGAAAAAATTGTTTAGAATTACTGCCTAATTTTAAGGAAAATATTAGAAAACCATTTTAAAAAAAATATAAATGTAGACTCTGTTGTGATTTGCGGAACCAATAAATTCTAGGTAAGGGTTTTGGTAACTCGAGGGGAAGGTGTTAGACATCCCTCAAAGTCTATCCGAAGATAGTCCTTAACCTTACAACAGTAATAACAACATACCCAGTAGAATCCCACAAGTGGGGTCTGGGATAGTCCTTAACCTTAGCTCAGAAAAAATAACTAGTGATGAATTATTCATTTATTTTCCTAAAAATTAGTAACTAGAAAATCTTGATTAGTTTGAGTAGAAAAGGGAGCAAAATACGAGCTATGTCATATGTATTGTCTATAACATTCGTAAAAATCTTTAATAATAATATATTATTTGTTATATAATAAGAATAAATAACTAAAATAATAGATAAATAAACTTGAAAAGTGTGAGAATTTACATATATTAAAAAAACATAAACGTATGTTTAAAATTATATAGAATGAATGAAGCAATAAAAATTTATCGCAAGCCATTCATAAGAATATTAGGTATGGAAACTTATTACTTTATTTATATACGTGCAAAATTAAGATATAAAAATAGAAAATTAAATGAATAAATGAGATAATAGAAGGGGTGTAAATATATAGACATATATATGTGACATGCAGTATAAGAATCTCAACAAAATAAAGCTGTGTGAAAAAAATAAAAATGTCAAGATATCAAGAAAAGTTTGTAACTGTAATCATATAAAATTTATCGAAATATAAATTTTATAAAATGATTCAAATTATATTAAATTCAAAATATATTAGTCCAAACAAATATTATGGATTAATATAATTGGATTAATTAATTAAGTCCAATAAAGTACGAATTTAATTAAAAGACCAAATTCAATTATTTGGGCAACAAAAGATAACCCAAAAAATATATTAGTCCAAGTAAATATCATGGTTTAATATAATTGGGTTAATTAATTAAGTCTGATAAAGTATGGATTTAATTAAAGGCCCAAATTCAATTATTTGGGCTACAAAAGATAACCCATTTTATTAGGCCCAATATCCTCTCATCCAAGAGGCCCATCTTGGTGCCACGTGTCAAATGATGTGGCACGCCAAGTCAAACAAAGAAGCTCCCATCTTGGTGCCACGTGTCATATGACGTGGCACGCCAAGTCAAACAAAGAAGCGCCCATCTTGGCGCCACATGTCAAATGATGTGGCACGCCAAGTCAAACAAAGAAGCGCTCATCTTGGTGCCACGTGTCAAATGACGTGTTACGCCAATTCAAACAAAGAATCCGATGAGATCATGCCATGTGTCAAAATGACAAGCCCATTTCATTAAAGCCCAATATGCCATGTCACTTAAATCTGATTGGCTGAAGGGAAGTCTTTCCTATTATAATTCCTCTATTCTACAATTATAAATAGAGGTCTTCATAATTCAAAAAAGGGAGAAGAGAATTCTAACAAAAAAAGCTAGAGAGAGCTCGTGGATCAAACGCCACAAATTTCTCTACAAATTCAAGAATTCAAACTTTCAAGTTCAAGAACAAGCTTAAAAGCTCTTGAACTCAAGAACAAATTCAAGTTTGAAGAACAAGATCAAGAACAAATTCAAATTCCGAGATCGACATCAAGAACAAATTTCAAATCCAAGAACAAGCACAAGATCCCTTGAATTTATACTTGAAAAGGCGAATCAGAGGATTCATAGAGATTGTAACACTCGCATATTGAAATCAAATACTACGATTGTTGCGATATTTTCGTTCTTGATTATTATTTTTGCGATACGAATTTTATCATCTAAAAATTCTGGCACGCCCAGTGGGACGATGGGACGACCTCTACCTCTCATCTAAACATTTTAAGCATCAAAGAACATTCAAATAGCTTCCAAGAAGATTAATTCTCGATCAACTTTCTCCAACGCTACTCACTCCAAGTTCTCTGCCGAAGTGGAGGGAATTCTTGGTGTTACCTTTAAGTGTTTTGGTGTTGTTACGAGGAGAAACGCTACCATGCTAGGAAAACAAACACTTCATGTGTTGTCCACATCAATTCCTATCTTGGGGTCTTCAACTCCGAGAGGAGTAGGATCCTCTACAATTGTTACGAATGGAGAAAGCAGTATTGCGGAGAAGATCAAAAAGACTTTAGCTTCACTTGAGCTTCCCGGTTCTAATAACTCTATCATGAAGAAAGACTCACGTGATATGATCCCTTTGAAGGTTAACTCGCATGAAAGTCCATCACCAATGGTCATTCAAACAATGGTAACTGATGCTTCATCCATGGAGGAGCTACTTATGAATCTGTCAAAGATGATTGAAGGATTGACGAGGCATGTGCAAAGTCAATCTCGCATCAATAAGCTGATGGATAGGATAGATGGTTTACTAGGTGGAGAATCTAGCCATGCACCTGGAAAAGGCGTTGAAGTTAAAGAGCCTGAAAATCCGATGAACCAAGCATCACGTATCAAGGAGATGCCAGTCTCCTCTAAGGGGACTATCCCACTTGATCAGTTAAAGGAGTTCATCGAATGGACTATTAAAGACAAGTATGAAGTCTCCACAAGGTCGTCCCATACATACGCTAAGCCTTACACTGCAAGGATTGATAGCCTCAAAATGCCCGCCGATTATCAACCCCCTAATTTTCAACAATTCGAAGGCAGAGGAAATCGAAAGCAGCATGTTACACACTTTGTGGAGACATGTAATAATGCTGGAACCTATGCAGACCAACTCGTCAAACAATTCGTCCGCTCCTTGAAAGGAAATGCCTTTGACTGGTACACAGACCTTGAGCCTCATTTCATTGATAGTTGGGAGCAACTGGAGCATGAGTTTCTTAATCTCTTCTATAGCACAAGACGCACAGTGAGCATGGTAGAACTCATAAATACTTGCCAAAGGAAGGAAGAACCTATCATCGACTTCATAAATGGATGGAGGAACGCAACCCTTAATCGCAAAGACAGACTTAGCAAAGCTTCTGCTATAGAAATGTGTATCCAAGGGATGCACTAGGGGCTTCTGTACATCCTACAAGGGATCAAACCTAAGACTTTTCAACATCTAGCGATTCGTGCTCACAATATGGAGGTGAGCATGTCTTCTGCCAGAAAGGATGGAATGCTGGCTCACGATCCTCACAAAGGAAAGGACAAACATGAACCCAAGAAATGGAGCAAATTTGTGTGTGGAAATGCCAACAAAGATCCATGAATGTCAATATGTCACCTGTGAAGTTTACTGTGAAGGAGAGTAGGAAGCAGAGCGTAAAGACAACTTTTCAAGAGCGTCCAAATCGAAAGCTAACCCTGAGAGAGATGCAAGAAAAGGAATACCCTTTTCTAGATTCTGATGTTCCTGATATTTTTGAAAAATTGGTTGAGCTAAAGCTCATTGAGTTGCTAGAGATGAAACGACCCGGTGAGGCTGGAAAAACTGATGACCCAAATTATTGCAAGTATCATAGACTCATAAGTCACCCTCTTGAAAAGTGTTTTGTCTTCAAGGACAAAGTCATGTAATTGGCTAATGAAAAAAAGATTGTCCTTGATGATAGAAAGGCAAGCTCTAATCAAATCTCTATCATGTTCGGCTCGCTTGACCCAGTCCAAGTATGTACACTTGAAGAAGAAGGGACATTAGATAAAGAAAAATCCCAAGTCGGTATGGATGATGATGAAGGTTGAATTCTCGTGACTAGGAAGAGACGTAACAAAACAAGTCCATGAAAAGAATCACTTGAACAACCAACCAGACAAAGGGTAGAAAAGAGAGTGAAGAAGCAGAAGTCGGTCAGACGTCCAAGGGGGCTGAAGGTAGAAATGCATCACCGCCAGAAACCGCGATGCCCTGTGACCTTGGGGGAATTTTTACCAAGTTGGTTCTGTGTGGAGACCACTCAAGACAATGTTGGGGCATCATGTTTCAATGCTGACAAAGGGGGAACAACGAATGGAACTTCATTGAAGGTGTCCCCTGCTAACAAAGACGAAGTAGTGGGTGAAATTCCATCAAAGGCATAACCGCCATCTTCTGAAAAGCCTGTGGGGCCCTCTTTTCAAGAAGTACATGCATGTGACACAAAAATTACATTTACGAAGGATGATCCTCTATTTGGTGAAACTCTAGACAATCATCCTTTGTATATGGTGGGCCACGTGCTAGAGAAGAGGATCAATAGAATTTTAATAGACGAAGGGTCTGGGGTCAACATTCTACCCATCCACACGTTGAAAGAGCTTGGCATCACAATTGAAGAGCTTAGCGAAAGCCGTTTGTTGATACAAGGATTCAATCAAGGGGGCAAAGGTCTATAGGCTCGATTAAGCTAGATATTCACATGGGTGATTTCCGATCAAGTGCATTGATGCATGTGATTGATGCAAAGATTCATATAATATATTACTGGGAAGGCCTTGGGTGCACGAGAACAAAATTGTCTCATCTTCTTACTATCAATGTCTGAAGTACCTAGAAGATGGAATTGAAAGGAAAACAGTTGCTGACAATAATCCTTTCACAGAAGTGGAATCACATTTTGCCAATGCAAAGTTCTATTTGAAGAGCTATGTCATGAAAGGGAAAAAGCTTGAGGGTGTCAAACTGACCAAGTCTGATAGGCTTAAAGGCAAAGCAACCAATGCAGTTATTGAAAAGGCCAATGTTGATACTGAGGAGCCTAGTACTTGTCCAAATAAAGGGAAGACCATGCCCTAAAAAATAAAGCCATCCCCTACACTCCGTTATGTCCCAAAGGTGAAGAAAGAGGAAGGACAATCATATGATGTACAAGAGAATGTATTGGAAAGGTTGACTCTTCCTATCAAACGCATCGATGCAATAAACTTATCTTTAAAGCTATTAGGAAATTTTGTGGCTCAAAATCTGCCACAAAAATTACATCACTTCCCACGAAACGTACAAAAGGCTTTGATCTAAATGCTTACAAGTTACTTGCAAAGGCTGGGTACAATCTTGATGAGCCGTCTAGGCAAGGGAAACTCCTATCGGAGGCCACGACTAGGCATACATGTGAAGGTTTAGGCTATAGCCAACCACCACCGGTGCGCATCTCCATAAGAAGGGCAAGCAATAACTATGTCACTATAGAAGATGGGTGTTCCTCTTCTAATAAATGACCTTCTGTCTTTGATCGTCTTGGAAAGTCTACTGCAAGAACTTCTATGTTCGAGAGGTTAAGTCCATTGAAGGAAAAGAATAATAAGCGTCGAAGAAGTCACCTAAGGGTAACAACGCTTCCTTCACCTATGACCCAAAAGGATTTTGAAAGCATAATTCCTTCCAAGATGAAGCGACGAGTGGAACTCATGGTTTCATGTAAAGAGGTACTAAAGGCGAAGGCTCACACTGTGGTGTACACCAAAGAGCGCGAGGAAGATGAAGAAAGCGTAGGCTCCTCATGTCATGTTATGAGTCAAATTGATAACGATGCCTTGTGTCAACTGAGAGTTGATATAGAGCTTGAAGGTATTGTTTGGTGCCATCATATATCTCTTTAATGATAATGACCCACAGGAAGAGGAGGACGCTAAAGATGCTCTGCCGAAATTTGAAGAGGGAGTGAAGACCACGATCGATCCCTTAAAAGAAGTTAACATTGGCACTGATGAAGACCCAAGACCAACCTACTTGAGTGCTTTCCTAGGAGTTGATGAGGAAATGGCTTATATGAATATACTCAAGGAGTACAGGGATGTCTTCGCTTGGAGCTATAAGGAAATGTCTAGTTTGAATCCCAAGATTGCGGTCCATCAATTAGCAGTCAGGCACGGTGCTCATCCTGTCAAGCAGGCTCAAAGACGCTTCAGGCCGAACTTGGTTCCATTGACTGAGAAAGAAGTTAACAAACTCATTGAGGCGGGCTTTATTCGTGAAGTGAAATACCCCATGTCGATTTCAAGCATTGTTCCCGTGAGGAAGAAGAATGGCCAAATTCGAGTTTGCATTGACTTTAGAGATCTCAACAATGCATGTCCTAGGGATGAATTCCCACTACCCATTCCAGAGTTGATGATTGATGCTACAACTGGCTATGAAGCAATGTCATTCATGGATGGTTCTTCTGGCTATAACCAAATTCGCATGTCACCAAAGGATGAAGAACTCACAACATTTCGTACGCCTAAAGGCATTTATTGCTACAAGGTGATGCCTTTTGGTTTGAAAAATGCTGGTGCCACATATCAAAAGGCTATGCAAAATATATTTGATGACTTACTCCACAAAAATGTTGAGTGTTATGTAAATGACTTGGTGGTGAAGTCAAAAAGAAGGAGCGACCATTTGAAAGACTTGAGAATGGTATTTGAGTTGCTTCGAAGATATCAACTGAGGAAGAATCTACTAAAGTGTGCCTTTGGGGTTGCTTCTGGAAAGTTTCTTGGCTTTATCGTGCGACATCGAGGAATTGAAATTGATCAAGCCAAAGTCGATGCAATTTTGAAGATGTCCGAGCCTCGAAACATTCATGAGTTGAAAAGTCTCCAGGGATAATTAGCCTACTTGAGGCGGTTCATCTCGAATCTAGCTGGAAGATGCCAACCATTCAGTCATCTCATGAAGAAAGGTGTCCCTTTCAAATGGGATCAAACATGTAGCAAAGCCTTTGAAAGTATCAAAGCATATTTGCCAAAACCTCCGATCTTAGCAGCTCTTATACCTGGAAAGCCACTGATACTTTATATTGCGGTGCAAGAAAGGTTTGTGGGAGCCTTACTGGCCCAAGAGAATAATGAAGGCAAAGAAAATGCCCTTTATTACTTGAGCAGAATGATAACACCAAATGAACTGAATTATTCACCAATTGAGAAGTTGTGTTTGGCGCTGGTCATCTCGATTCAAAAGATGAAACACTATTTTCAAGCTCATACTATCCATCTTATTTCTAGAGCAAATCCCATAAAATTTGTTATGTTGGAACCAGTCCTTAGTGACTGACTAGCAAGGTGGTAACTTCAGTTCCAACAATTTGAGATTGTGTACATCCCTCAAAAAGCTATGAAGGGACAAGCATTAGTGGACGTTTTGGCAGATCATCCTATACCAGATGAATGGAAATTAACTGATGAGCTTCTTGATGAAGATGCAATGGCCATCAAGATCCAACACCCTTGGAAAATATACTTTGATAGGGCTGCGCATCGTGGTGGAGCTGGCGCGAGCGTAGTGTTTGTCACTTCACAAGGAGAGGTCTTACCATTCTCCTTCACATTAAAACAACGTTGCTCCAACAATATTACAAAATATCAAGCGCTAATATTTGGACTCGAAATGGCCATTTACATGAAGCAATTGCAGTTGTGAGTTTTTGGTGATTCTCAATTGGCGATTAAACAACTCTTGGGAACCTATGAGGTCAGGAAGCTTGAGTTGCGCTCATATCACTATTATGCCCGAAAGTTGATAGGATGGATTGAGATGTGACCCTCCAATATGTGCCAAGGAAAGAAAATAAAACAGCCAATGCCTTGGCTGCTCTAGCCTCAACTCTGACTCTTCCTGATCAGACGCAAGTTACTATCTGTCAAAAATGGGTAGTACCATCGTTGGATGAAAACGAGCATATGGAGAATAAGCTTGAACATGTTGTCACAGTTTCTGAAGCCAATAAAGAGGACTGGCGACAAGCTATCATCGACTACTTATGTTATGGGATACTTCTAGAAGATGCTAAAAGAAGAACTGACATTCATCGTTGGGCACCTCGTTTTCTCTACTACAAGGACACATTATATAGGAGATCATTTGAGGGAATGCTCTTGCGGTGTTTGGGGGAGGAAGAAGTGACTCAAGCCTTGCAAGAGGCACATTCAGGAGTGTGTGGATCACATCAGTCTGGGCCAAAACTCCACTTTCACATAAAAAGGATGGGGTATTATTGGCCGACCATGGTAAAAGATTGCTTGGATTATGCTCGAAGGTGCAAAGCTTGTCAATTCCATGCAAACTTCATACATCAACCGCCTGAAGTTTTACACCCTACTATTGCATCTTGGCCGTTTGATGCTTGGGGACTAGATGTTGTTAGACCATTGCCAAAATCTTCTGGTGGACACTTGTACATCTTGGCTGTGACAGATTACTTCTCAAAATGGGCCGAAGCTGTAGCCCTTACAAAAGTCAAGAAGGAGAATGTCACAAATTTTATTCGAGTAAACATTGTCTACCGATTTGGCATTCCATGATACATAATAACAGATAATGGCAAGCCGTTTGATAACAAGTTGATAAATATAATATGCGATCTCTTTGGCTTCAAGCAGCAAAAAAGAAGCATATGATGCTACCGCCAATGGTCTAGCCAAAGCATTCAATAAGACTCTGTGTAATCTTTTGAAGAAAGTGGTCTCTAAGTCCAAACGAGACTGGCATGAAAAAATGGAAGAAGCCTTGTGGGCATATAGGACGACATATCACACACCGACTCAAGCAACCCCATATTTGCTTGTTTTTGGAGTTGAAGCGGTCCTACCACTTGAGCGTCAAATACCGTCCTTGAGACTGGCTATCCAAGAAGGGCTCACTGAGGAAGAAAATGCTCGACTACGTCTTGCTGAGCACTTGATGAAAAAAGGTTAGAAGCCCAACAGAATCTTAAATGTTATCAAGCTCGTTTGTCTCGTGCTTTCAATAAAAAGGTTCGGTTGAGGTGTTGTCAAGTTGGAGACCAAGTTCTCGCAAGAAGCCCCATTATCACTTCACGTAAGTCTGGGGGCAAGTTCACCTCAAAGTGGGATGGACCATATGTAGTACAAGAAGTATACTCAAATGGTGCTTACAAGCTTGTCGATGTAGATGGCATAAGGATCGGCCCTATAAATGCAAAATTCCTTAAGAGGTACTATCCTTGATGAAAATTATGCTCCTTGAAATTTGGGGTACTCTTGGCCCGCAAGAGTATAAACTGTGTATGGCGCCCTAAAAAAAACACTCCCCAAAACTACGTTGTGACTTGATTCTCTTCATTGAGGTACATAGGCGCTTGGAATTACATTCCAAGTTCAGTTGCGTGAATGTTAAAAAATCATATGTCCCTACTTGATTCCTTATAGGGGCAAAGCCCTATGAAATGTGAGCTCCTTCAATAACATGCTTAAGACTTTCAGATTTGGTCATGTTAGCAAATCAAAGTCTTCAACTTCTTCAAGTATACAAGTTGAAGCTTTCGAACTCTTTGATTTTACAAGTTAAAGTCTTCGAATTCTATGAGTTTGTAAGTTGAAGTTTTCAAATCCTCCAAGTATGCATGTTGAAGCGTTTATAATTTTCAAGTTTATAAGTTAAAGTATGCAAATTCTTCAAGTACGTGATTTGAGGTTTTAAATTAATCAAGTATGCATATTAAAGACTTTAACTTCTTGAAATCTGCAATTTGAAGTCTTCAAATTTTCTCCTTAGTAAAGTTGAAGTTTCAAGTCCACCATATTTATAAGTGAAATTCTTTAAAGTTGTTGAGTCTGAAAGTTAAAGCCTTCAAAGCCTTGACCTTTAAATTCACCTTTCTTAAGGCGAAAATGAGTAACTATCTCTTTGATCGTAAGGATTCCCTCAAGTTGCTTTCCTTGGGATAAAGACGATTATCCATCCCTTTATGCCACAAGAATCTCTCTGAATTTTCATGCCTTAAGGTGGACAAAAATTGTCCCTTTGCACCTTAAGATGGCTTCTTCACAACTTA
This sequence comes from Solanum rostratum, assembly GCA_029948455.1. NCBI lineage: Eukaryota > Viridiplantae > Streptophyta > Magnoliopsida > Solanales > Solanaceae > Solanum > Solanum rostratum. The sequence continues at coordinate 53,011,216 of CM057052.1, read as the reverse complement.
TGATTAGGCATTGGGAACATTGTAAAGCCTTGAATTGAGGGTCCCTTATGTTTAAACGTAGGGAATATTATAAAGCCTCGTGTTGTTGGTCCCATGTTTAAACATTTAGAACAGCATAAAGCCTCGCGTTGTTTGTCCCCTATGTTTAAACATTTAGAACAACGTAAAGCCTCTCGTCGTTGGTCCCTATGTTTAAACATTTAGAACCGCATAAAGCCTCACGTTGTTGGTCCCTTATGTTTAAACATTTAGAACAGCGTAAAGCCTCGCATTGTTGGTCCCTTATGTTTAAACATTTAGAATAGCATAAAGCCTCGCGTTGTGGGTCCTCTATGTTAAACATTTGGAACAGCGTAAAGCCTCGTGTTGTTGGTCCCCTATGTTTAAACATTTAGAACAATGTAAAGTCTCGTGTTGTTGGTCCCTAATGTTTAAACATTTAAAACAGCGTAAAGCCTCGCGTTGTTGGTCCCCTATGTTCAAACATTGGAACAACGTAAAGCCTTGTGTTGTTGGTCCTTTATGTTTAAACATTGGAACAACATAGAACCTCGCATTGTTGGTCCCCTATGTTTAAACATTTAGAATAGCGTAAAGCCTCGTGTTGTTGGTCCCCTATGTTTAAACATTGGAATAGTGTATAGCCTCATGTTGTTGGTCCCTTATGTTTAAACATTTCGAACAGCATAAAGCCTCGTGTTGTTGGTCCCCTATGTTTAAACATTGGAACAACGTAAAGCCTCGTGTTGTTGGTCCCCTATGTTTAAACATTTAGAACAGCGTAAAGCCTCGAATTAGTAATCTCAAGGCGAGGACGTGGAATATGTCCCTTCATACCTTAAGATCAAATTCTTGCGTTATAGAATCCGCAAAGCACAAATGTTGCTCCCTTTGATCTACAATGAAAAGGGGGCGGACAAAAACAAAGAAAAAGTGAAAAAAGGGAGAGTCATACCTCAACAAAGAAACTTGGGATTAGACTTCAGTTTTGATTGAAAAATATGAAGAAGCACATCCCTTTTTATAGGTGATGCCCAAGAAGAAAAAGGAAAAAAAAGAAGAAGGAAAGAATAGAAAAAGGAAAAAAAAAAGAAGAAGGAGAAGAAGGAAAGAATAGAAAAAGAAAAAAAGAAGAAGGAAAGAATAGTAAAAGGAAAAAAGGAAAAAGGAAAAAGAAAAGAAGACCAAATTTCTTTTTTTCAAATAAGTTTAAGTTGGGAATAATTTCGTTTTATACATAATATTATAATAATAAGGTTGTAATATTATGTCAATACTCCTTTTTAATATTATTTATTATTATAATATTAAATTAATACTTTAAGTCTAGTCATCAAATGATAAAATATTTCGACAAGACTTGAAGTAGAGGGCATTTGTAATCATACAAAATTTATCGAAATATAAATTTTATAAAATGATTCAAATTATATTAAATTCAAAATATATTAGTCCAAACAAATATTATGAATTAATATAATTGGATTAATTAATTAAGTCCAATAAAGTACGAATTTAATTAGAAGACCAAATTCAATTATTTGGGCTACAAAAGATAACCCAAAAAATATATTAGTCCAACCAAATATCATGGATTAATATAATTGGGTTAATTAATTAAGTCCAATAAAGTATGGATTTAATTAAAGACCCAAATTCAATTATTTGGGCTACAAAAGATGACCCATTTTATTAGACCTAATATCCTCTCATTCAAGAGGCCCATCTTGGTGCCATGTGTCAAATGATGTGGAACGCCAAGTCAAACAAAGAAGCGTCCATCTTGGTGGCCCACGTGTCATATGACGTGGCACGCCAAGTCAAACAAAGAAGCGCCCATCTTGGTGCCACATGTCAAATGATGTAGCACGCCAAGTCAAACAAAGAAGCGCTCATCTTGGTGCCACATGTCAAATGATGTGTTACGCCAAGTCAAACAAAGAATCCGACGAGATCATGCCATGTGTCAAAATGACAAGCCCATTTCATTAAAGCCCAATATGTCATGTCACTTAAATCTGATTCGCTGAAGGGAAGTTTTTCCTATTATAATTCCTCTATTCTACAATTATAAATAGAGGTCTTCATAATTCAAAAAAGGGAGAAGAGAATTCTAACAAAAAACGCTAGAGAGAGCTCGTGGATCAAATGCCACAAATTTCTCTAAAAATTCAAGAATTCAAACTTTCAAGTTCAAGAACAAGCTTAAAAGCTCTTGAACTCAAGAACAAATTCAAGTTTCAAGAACAAGATCAAGAACAAATTCAAATTCCGAGATCGACATCAAGAACAAATTTCAAATCCAAGAACAAGCACAAGAGCCCTTGAATTTATACTTGAAAAGGCGAATCAGAGGATTCATAGAGATTGTAACACTCGCATATTGAAATCAAATACTACGATTGTTGCGATATTTTTGTTCTTGATTATTATTTTCGCGATATGAATTTTATCGTCTAGAGTAACCTTTCATATAAAATAAATATGTTGTTTAAAAGGTATGAGGACTCATTATTTCATGTAGTGATAAAATGACAATTGTTATATGTTGTAGTAAAAATATATGATAAGGTGTAAAATTTTTATATTTTTTTTATCTATAAATAAATGTCGTTTATAAAAATGTGATGGATACATAAAAATAACAATACGACGTTTGTAAAAGAATATACCAAGTATAGAGAAAACTAAGATAAATTATATGCCTTATGTATGAAGCATAGATATATACCTTGTGTTATTGAACCTGATAAGAAAAATCTCGAAAGGTTACATAATGAAAATAGCATAATACCTAAGTTATGCTTATTTTACCAAAAGATATAGTAATAACTAATAAGAAATTAATCCCAAAAAATCTAAAATGCCCAAATACATTTTATTTTCATCATAAAAAATTCTTTAAAAGGATTTAAAATGACCCAAAATGAATTTTTTTTATTATATCTGAGAAAATCAACTTAAAACCTAAAGTAGCCTAATTATCGGGATACACTCTATAGTTATATTAATTTTATGAAATATACGGCCAACATTCATTATGATAAATATTTATTTTTAAAAGGTTATTATTAAGGCCTTTGATTAATTTGAAATACTTTTTTTTTAAAAAAAGAGGGATAACTTTCTAAGATTTTGTCATATTTCAAGGAGAACTTTTAAACAATGATCATAAAATGTTGGCAAGACTGTACAACATCTACAATAGGTTCACTACCAAATAGTACTAATCACAAAATAATTTTCAAATAATAACAAAAGGTTAGTTAGTGTATCAACATTCATACAAATATCAATCATTTAAATATGGAAAGAAATGTAATCGAATGACGATGAGAAAGCCAATGATGGTTGACCCCTAATGTACGCGACTCTGAGCGTAGTGATGATCCTAATATCTGTTGGCCCAATATTTTGGCCAAAAATGAGTGCCAAATTAGAACTCCAGCTCTCCATTTGTATATGAAACAAATGAAGAGTAAAAGATTAGAAAAATATCTTTGACCATTTTTGATGATATTGTAATGGAATAAGACAATAGAACAATTATAATGTAACCTAAGAATTTACTACCATTAGATTATCAAAACTAACCAATTGTAAAAGCCCCAAACACTTAACCATACTTTACTTGAAATAAAACTTTAAAACAAGGATAAAAAAAAAAGAACTGGCCTACACTCCAGGTGACAATATGAGAGACATAATTTCAAATGCTAAAATGCAACAGTTATGTCAAACATGTTTTAACACTGTGAGCAAGAGATAAAAGGCTAGATGCTACTAAAGAAGCATAATCAATGGAAGATAATTATTAAGAAACAACATTAAGAGGTGTTACTACTTTTATTGTTGCTAACAGAAATTAACAAGATGAGGTCATATTGTACTCCATATGATAAGTACCTAAGCACACAAAATGTACACAAGCAGGAAGAATCAATTACATCATGAGCGAGGCAATGAAGCATAATTAAAATTTCCTATTATAGGTATTCATGATGCACATCAGTAGAAACAATAGGTATCAAATAAATAAAGAAACATATCCATGACTATAGCACTCAAAAAGCCATAAGATTAAGCCAAGTGACTTGTAGGATCTGCAGCCTATTTGAGAAATTATTTGATGAAATCTTTGTCCGTTTGTAAAATCTACTTAATATTGGATAAGAATTCATAAACAAAGGCATGGAAAGAGTGAGAAAATCTTTAGCATAAGGTTGGAACAAGATTAAGAATAGATTCTAAAATTTGAAATCTTAATGACCGATATTCAATCTTAGACAAGATATATAAAAGAAACACTCTATTTTTCACTTTAAAAGAAAAATGGTCAAATCATAGTTTTCCTTCATCATCACTTGATTTTTCTCATTTTATTGTCATGTGTGACAAAGCTAGCCATAAGTTACCAACATAAAAAGGGAGGTTACCTCCATTGCAAAATATAACTACTAGCAATTGAAGAAAAACTGATCTTTTAGGCAAAACAGAGAACCTGATCACTTTTCTAGATAACGCTTTGCTACACTTAAAGGGGTAAACAAGTTAAAAAGTCGAGGATCCTCATCTCTTAAACAAAGTTTGGTAACGCGATAAGATATAGAACTTTTTAAGATGCAAGCATCAACTTAAACATGAATGACGCTTAGCAGCAGGGAAAGGGTTAAAGTTTCTTTGAAATAATTTTTAGAACTCAAAATCAGTAATATAAGCAGATCTTCATTTTTAGGGGAGATTCTAACTCAAGTTTATGTTAACAACACGGGCATCCGTGGGTTTTACACCTTAACAAGATGTGAAGTTAAGGCTTGCAGGTTCACATAAAATTAATAGGATGTAAAGTCAAGGCTTTTAGGTTTACATAAAATCAGAGTGTTTAAAATTAAAAAGAGAAGAAATGTGGAACCGATACACTACTATGATTTGCTAAAAGAGAAAGAAATAAAAAACAAGTTTAAACATCACTGCTCGTTGTTTACACTACCCTCAAACTAAGCCACAATCGATAGATAAAGTGATGAGACTAAGAAGTAATAGTATTTCAAAATTGGAAGGGTATTCCAAGATCAGTTCTAAATGTTGAACAAAATTGCTAGTGATGATGCAGATCAATACCACTCATTTTTTCAGCCATTCTTTATATGAAGCATAGTAAACATGAATAGCGAAATTTTCATACATACTGCATACTCCAATGTTAAACCACAATATCCTCATAACAAAACCAAACATTGCATACCTCAATCTTAAAACAACAATATCTCCAGAACAAAACGTCAAAACAAAATTGTATTCCAAAGCCATTTTTTTTACAGAGAATAAATAATCCTGATATGTAACTAATGCGAATTATATATTCACTAGAAGAAATATCAAATCAGACGAGGTAGAGAAAGACAGAGAGGAAATAATACATTGAATTTTACCTTATGTTGTGCAGCAAACTAAGGCTTCAACATCAAAAGGTCTCGTCCACAAATTATTTTTCAAACTCGAACTCAAGGCCAAAACGGAGCAAAGAAAAGGAATGAAACAACTCCATAAATAGAACCTTGAAAATATGTCTTTTCTGTTTCTACTGTGACTTTGAATCTCTTATCCGCCCTCTCTTTTCCTCGATTTCCTCACTTTATAGGAGATATTCGGACTTGTAAATCCAGATTTCAAATCCAAAAATTCATGAGAACCTTTGTACAAAGCAATGGTTGAAAAATCCTTTTTCTTTTAAAATCCCCTTTTCAGGATGAAGTTTCAGAGATTGCTTCGTTCTTGTGTTTGTCCTAGTGTCATCTTGATGAGGCTATAGTTAAAACGAAGCAAAATTTTAGAATCTAGCTAGTAGTGGCAGAGAAAAGGCAAAGTGGCATAGCGTAGCATGGCCACTACCATTTTGGTGGTGGGAAGAGAAGATGAAGGAGGCTACTTTTTGAGTGTTTTGGGAGTTGGAGAAGATGGGACGGTTTGGGAAGATGAAAAGCAGCGCTCAAAGTTACTTGCTTCTAGCAAAAGGTGGTGTCATGGGGAAAGGAAAAGGAGTGTGAGGGGAACGGCGAAGTGCTTTGGGTATTGGGAAAAAGATGATTTAATTTTGATTGGACGGTTCGAAATAAATCAAGAGTAAATAAATAAATTAATAAATAAAAGGCTGAATTAGTTAGGACCATTAGATTGAATTGGAGGGTCAAAATTTGAGCTGAAGAAGCACAATCCATGTACTCCTTATGTGGCACACATATATTTGCTAATTTTGAGGGGATTGGATTACCAAGTGTTTTGCTTAATTAGCCCATTCAAATTATGATAAAATTATTTATTAAATAGTCATATTAAAATATATTTTGCAAGATTAATTATTTTGAAAAAATTTGGTCATTCTTAAAATAAAATTGGTATGAGTTAGTAACAAAATCAATTAAGCACCCTATTTGGAATGATGTATGAAAAATATTTATTTTCAATGGCAAAATTATTATTTAATCAAAAATCCATTTACCACTTTAAAATGATATTCATTTGCTATAAGCCTCTCAAAACGATAAAAACAAATAGTAAGCACTCATACACATTTTTTATGTTTAATGTTTTTATAAGAAATAATATCTGTAAAATAATCGATCGAAAAAAAAGGTGGAGTTTATCAATAAAATACAAACAACAACAACAATAATAATGTAATAAATAATAGTATTAGTAGTAGTAAAATGTTTCATACTTTAAAGGAACTCCTTTTTCTTTTCTTTTTTAAGGAGGTTTAATTAAGTAAAGATGGAGAGACAAAACTAAAAACTTAAAATTATTAGAGAGCCAAAACTGAATTAAAAATGATTACTTTGTAGGATTAAGTTAATTTGAAAAAAATTAATCATTCTAAAATAAAATTTAGTATGGCTTAGTAATAGAATTAATTAATTTAGCTTTTTTATTTTTAATAATATATGAAAATAGTTATTCGTAACTACGAGGAATCGTATTTGATTGAAAATTGATTTAGCACTTAAAGTGATATTTGTTTGCCATAAATTTTTCAAAAATGCTAAAGCAAGTAGTACATAATTTATAAAAAAGTATTTAACTTTTGTAAGAAATAATATCCATAAAATGATTTGTCGAATAAAAATAATTTTTTTTTATCAAAATCCTAGTAACAATAATAATAACAATAGTAATAATAATAACAATAACAATAATTATAATAATAATAGTAATAATAAAAATACTTCGCAAAAAGTTTTTCTTATCTGTTTTAAAAGAAACTTCTTTTTAAGGAAACTTAACTAATTAAATACAGAGAGCCAAAATTTTGTATCAACATGACACATATGCACTTTTAGATTCGGGAGCAAAATTTTCTTTGTAACTCCATTCTTTGCATATAAGTTTCATGTATGTCTTGAAGTCCTACATGAGCCTTATGAGGTGAGTAACCTCATAGGTGAGTCTATAGGAGTCGTCCTATTTCTATTCTACGTATAGTGATTCCATGTGACTTAGTTGAGTTTTCCATGGTAGACTTCGATGTGATTCTGGAGATGGATTGACTGCATGCCTCTTATGCCTCCATTGACTGTAGAACGCATAAGGTTAAATTCCAATTCCTTAATGAGCCAGTTCTTGAATGGGAGGGAAACAACTCTTCATGTAGGGGTCGATTCATTTCTTTTGTAAAGGCCTACAAAATGATTTCTGTCATGCCCCGAGAGGGTACCCTTGGCGTGGCCGGCACTCGGAGACTATTACTAATCCCTAAGTGAACCCCCATTACATCATTCAATCAATAAACTCTATTGAACAGCGAAAAGTATAAGTAAGTGACTGGGCACATCTCATCTGAAGTCTCAAGGTAAATAGACAATAATAACGGCTAGTAGAAAGAACTAACTCACAATCTCAACATCAATGCTTGACCATCGTCTATGAAGCCTCTATCACTAATCATGTGATGCCAATGAAAGACCTATGGATACCCAAATCAAAATAAAAGAAGTAGTCCAAAATCAAACTCTAAAGCAAGATGAAATAATCATAGTGGATCCTCCCGAGTAGGGGAGGCTCACCAAGTCAGCTGTGAGTCTCAAATCTTCAACGGAGCGCCTGTTGACGATCTCTAGTACTTGCCTTGGCATCATAAAATGATGCAATCCATAGGGGACATCAGTGTTTGGAATGGACTAGTATGCAAAATAGTTGAGTGAAACGGAAATAGTTAGAATAATATGGAAATAACATCAACTCAAAGAAATCATCAAATAACATCAAATTATCAAATGTCTATCTATGCAAGAATAACGAGTAACAAGGGACACATCATCAACTCAAACTCATCAATTATCCTGGACTCATCTCAAAGGAGCTCACCTCCTCTCATCTCATCTCATCTCAAAGGAGCTCACCTCCTCTCATCTCATCTCGACTCAGAGTATTCAAGGTAGGAAATTTATAGGAGTTTTCTCTTATCCGACAACAATCACTTATGAGCCAGTGAATGTACAACAATAACACTGACGTTGCTATGACCGTTCCATACTTTCCAGGTAGGGAACGCTCAAAAACCATATCAACTCACTTAATATGGAGTGAAAACACAATAAGTCCTCTATTGTTTTAGGTACTGTTACTCTCGAGGGAACCATAATATATGTGATGGTTCTATGCCTCACTTACGTTTGGCGACGTAGTTTGATGAGTTCAAGTCAGACTAACTCTCACTCGTTCAATGCTCGATACTCCTCCCATAACTCAATGCTCATAAAACCTCCATCTCAACCAATCTCATAGGGACTCAAACCCCATCAATGATCGGTATCTCATAGGGACTCGAATCCCATTATCATTCAACTCATAGGGACTTTAACCTTCTCATCAATCAATCTCATCAATGACCCAAGATTTAGAACAATCATTTGGAAGCAATTGAACAGACACTTGGTAGAGTTTATTTGTAGAGACTCATCAGACAATCAAATTCTATTAACTCATCATCATTTTCTCATCATACTCAACAATCTAAACTCAAGGCTCTAGACTCAGTTCTCAATTTCGTTATACATGCTTTTAAAATTAGTCATGTAGGGTATGCAATTACTCATGAAAGATGTTCGATTCAAGAAATCAAATAGTATGATGATCATCAACATAGAAAACATGTAATTTCAAATAAAATTTTAAGAAAAGCCATCAAGGATCATGTATGTAAGCTCTCCAAATCATCAACTCATCTATGACCATCTATGGGGCACATGAGAGAACAATTTCATGCTTTTAGTTTATCCTTACATACCCGAGATGCGGCTATCAACCAAGCTCTTCTCTTCTCTACTCAAGCCCTAGCCTTAGTAGAATATTGGAATAGGACATATAATGGGAGTTTTAGGCCCCTTTTACGTCAAAACGACCTTATTAAATCATCTATAGAGTTTAGGAGGGGTAGGAAATTGACCAGAATACCTCTCGTACTTATTTAGAAATTTGCTACTCGGAAAAGACCCAGTCTGCGACGCGGACTGGTCGCGTATAGTGTATTTTTAGAAAATGTTCTTGAATGAGTTTTCTCAATGGCATCAAAAATTTTAAAAGAACACAAGTGTTGGTCCATGATGGAGGCGCGATGCGCTCCCGTCGCGTATCGACACTGTCTTGCGCTTCGGATAAAAAAATTATCTTTTGCTCGGGTAGGTCTAAAAATTGACCGAGACCATTTTCCCACTCAATAATTTGTGCTGATCACAAATCTGGCCTCGAATTTTCTATACGAGCATTGGAAGATGCATTATGTGCATACCCTCTCTCTAGGGGTATTTTTATAATTTTACCGAGCGTTACATCATCTCCCTCTTGGGATCATTCGTCCTCGAATAAAGAGTATAGGTGGATACCAAGGCACGAATACACTCAAAACTCATCTCAACACTCAACTCAATCAATCAAATTCTCGACTCTAGAATAAGAGGTAACATCAAGAATGGATACATCAATTTAGTGAAGGGTTAGAAATTTACCTTCAACACTCCTGTTATTTGGCACAAATAGGTGTGGATATTTGGCCTTCATCTCTTCCTCGTTTCTTATGTGGCTTCCTCAATGAATTGGTTTCTCCACAGGACTTTGACTGAGGCTATCTCTTTATTCCTCAACTTACGAATCTGATGATCAATGATTTGGACCGGAACCTCTTTGTAAGATAGGCTACCTTTTACCCCAATGCTATCCAAAGGGATCACCAAGGCAGGATCTCCCAAGCATTTCTTCAACATCGACACATGGAATACCAGATGGACTCCCTCTAACTCGGAAGGCAACTCTAACTCATGAGCAACCTTCCCAATCCTCTTCACAATCTGATATGGTTCAACATAGTGTGGACTCAACTTTCCCTTTTTCCCAAATCTTAGGACACCCTTCATAGGTGACACTTTCAAATACACCCAATTGTCTACCTCAAACTCTAAGTCCCTTCTCCTCACGTCGGTATTAGATTTTTCGTGACTCTGAGCAGTCTTCAACCTCTTTCTAATGACCTTGACCTTCTCCATCGATTAGTGGACAAGATAAGGCCCAATCAACCCTGCTTCTCCAACCTCAAACCACCCAATTGCTAATCTACACCTCTACCCATACAAGGCTTCGTAGGGAACCATTTGAAGGCTTGCATGATAACTATTATTATATGCAAATTCAATCAATGTTAGGTGATCATCCAAATTCCCCTTGAAGTATCAGAATAGATTACAAAGTCCTCTGTCCCGTCGGGTAAGGTAAGGACCGGTGCAATAGATAACCTTGTCTTCAATTCTCGAAAACTCTTCTCACATTCCTCGAACCACTTAAACTTGACCTTTTTCTGAGTCTATTTAGTCAATGGTGCAGATAGGGAAGAAAATTCCTCAACAAATCTGCAGTAGTAGCCTGCCAACCCCAAGAAATTTCTTATATCAGTCAGAGTGGTCAGTCTAGGCTAGTTCTTAACAACTTTAATCTTTTTGGTATCTACTCGGATACCATCACCGGAAACAACATGGCCTAGGAAAGCTGCTGACTTAAGCCAGAACTCACACTTTAAGAAATTTGCGTACAACTCATGGTCCTTAAGAGTTTGGAGGACAACTCTTAGGTGGTTAGCATGCTCTTCCCCACTTCTCAAATACACCATAATGTCATCGATGAAAACAATCACAAACATATCAAGATATTGTCTGAATACTCTATTCATAAAGTCCATAAATGCGGCAGGCGCATTCGTCAACCCAAAGGACATGGCCAAGAACTCAAAATGTCCATATCTAGTCCTAAAGGCTGTCTTTGGAATGACTTATTCCCTCACCTTTAACTAGTGGTAGCTAGATCTAAGGTTTGTCTTGGAGATACAAGAGGCGCCCTAAAGTTGGTCAAACAAATCATATATCCTTAGGAGAGGATATTTTCTTTTTATCGTGACCTTGTTCAGTTGCCTATGGTCAATACACATTTTGAGGGACCCATCTTTCTTTCGCACGAATAGGACAAGAGCACCCCAAGGTGAAACGCTGGGCCTAATGAAGCTGTTCTCTAGCAAATCGTTCAGTTGCTCTTTCAACTCGGCCGGGGCCATCCTATAAGGTGGAATTAAAATAGGCTGGGTATCAGGAAAACATCAATCCCAGTTAATGTCCCTATCAGGAGGGACTCTAGGCAAATCATCAGGAAACACTTCAGGAAACTCATTAACAATTGTGACTGACTCAAGAGGTAAGAAGTCAACATCATCAGATTTTAGTCGCACGAGGTGATAAATACATCCTTTGGAAATCAACTTTCTGGCTCTAAGATATGAGATAAACTTCTCTCAAAGTGCAACAAAATCACCCTTCCACTCTAGAACCATTTCATTAGGAAATTGGAACTTAACGGTTCAGGATTTACAATCAACAGAGGCATAACAGGTGTGAAGCCAATCCATGCAGAGAATCAAATCAAATCAACCATCTCCAACTTAATCAAATCAACAAGAGTATTTCTATGATGGATGGAACTACACAAGCTCTATAGATTCTGTAAGCTCGAATAGACTCACCTACTAGAATAGAAACATCAAAGGGTTCAAGAAGACTCTTCGGGGTTCTATCAAATCTACCATCCACATAAGGAGATACAAACGACAATGTGGCACTCGGATCCATCAAAACATAGCAATCAAAAGTAAAGACACGAATTATACCCGTCATAACATCTGGGAGTTCTCCTAATCTTGGTGACTAACCATGGCATACAAGCGGTTTGTTGCTCCGCTTGCGCCTGACATAGTGGCCCTCTGGTTTTCTCTAACTGGTGAAGCCAGCTAGTAGACTGAGCCTGGTCAGCCCACTTTGGACAATCCCTCTTGTAGTGACCCACTTGGCCACATCCATAACACACATCATTCCCGTCACGACATCTCCCCAGGTGCAATTTGCTAACTTATTATTCTGCCTGGATTGCATCACGGCAAGCTCTAACTCTTATCCCTCCGTTAGCCTCGCATGCAACCTCACTACATCTGGATTATCATTAGGGTAGGGCCCTTCCCGTCGGAAGGATGTGATGGCTCCTCAAGAGCATACAAATCCTCCATTGGCACTGGAGGTGTAGTCAGTGGTAATGCCACTAGTGCAGCCAACGCTTTTGTCATGTTGGCTCGACCCTACTGCATCTCCTTCTATAGGGCCTTCATATCTTCTAGCCATGTTGTACTAAGGCTCTATGGGATTCGCAACTTAAAAGCATCGATGCAGGAATCTACAGTTGTAAGTAAGTCCAGAATAATCGCAACTATGAATTCCTGCATGCACCCTCGAACTCTGTAGTCTCCTGGCAGACCCTAGGGCCTAATCTACTGAAGTAACTGAGTCAACTCGGACTCAGTGTGGGCTAGCCATTTCTCCATGGCCTGAATGGATGTTCTTGACATATAAACCATGTTGATGGGTGTTGTATATATAGAATATGCGGTAGGAGTAGCAATAGTGGGCCCCCTTTCTACATCTATCTCAATCTGTGGGGGCCTCTCGTTGGTGATGGCAGCAGTAGTGGTGAGCGAAACCTCAGAAGGTGGCTCAGTCGCAAACATCTTGGGCATCTGAGTTGGCTGGTGCAGTGCTTGCGCAAGTGCCACCAGATTACCCTCAGCTTAGATCAAGATGGCATCTATAGTATGTTGGACCTCAATCAATGACTCTCCACCTATGAATCTAAATAGAGTCTGTAGATCAAGAAAGGAAATGGGATAGAGATGGACCTCTTCAAGGTTATCTCGTGGATCTGATCTGCGATGAGGCTGGCCTAATAAATCTCATAGCCAGCCAAGATGCTAGCAACCAGAATAGCATGGTCTGGCATCAAGGTTTTATCCGCAAGCAATGACCAGATCCGTGACCTCACGATTGCCTACCAAAATTTGGCAGAGAAGCTAAAGGAGGCCTTCAGCGTAGCCTCAGAAGAAGTGGCTACCCATGCAGGGTCCGAGCCTTTTTTAATAATCTGCGCTGCCACCTATCTCATCAAGCCAACTCTGTGGTTCTGGTCTCTCATCAAGGTCTTGACCCTGGTCTGCCCCATCATGCGGTCGTACTTTGCTGTGGATTCGAGGGCTTTGAACTCGGGCTCGAAAAGCATACGATGGATGATAGTATCTAAAATGTCCACCTGCTGGCCCCTCACTCTAGTGTGTGTTAGCCTGGGATGACTAAAGGGATTCTTCCCCTTGGGAAGAGTGCTGAGTACTGTGGCGGCATAGGATGCATGAAACTCCTAAACCATGGTTGATATGCTACCAAAATACAACACTTCTGATGCTTAAACCTTGAGATTTTGTGTGTTCTAAATGCAATGTTAGTTGGTTTTTATGTTTATTGTGTGTGGCTGGTAGGATTTCAAGGTTGGCAGTGATTTTGGGAAGAATATGCAGAAGTTGCTGAGTTTGAAGAGTTACAAGACCTTTTACGGGTGGTAAAGAATTCTACGGGCCGTGAAGGAGGTTTCATGAGTGATTCCTACCACTGATGGCAACGCCACTTCCACTTTCCGATGAACTTTTCTGGCGGCATAGGGTTTCTAGTGTCTCCTCACCTCCTTCAATTTCTATCCACTAATGACACAATTTGGTAAGTTTTTGGTCAATCGAATACCATTAATTTTCCAAGCATTGTATGGTTAGGTTTAGATATCTCGTGGGGTATGGTTACGTTAGACATAAACCCATGTGTGAAGATGGACATGTTTGATAATTGATTATGGTTGCCCATGTTGAAATATGTGTTTAGGGCTGAAATTTGGTATCGTTCCCTTTGTCTATGTGTGAATGATGTGTTTTGGCGCCCATTGAATTACCCACCATTTGTGATGAATTAATTATGTGTGTCATTTGGTGTGTGTGTATCTTAGGTTCTCATTGCTATTATTCATTCGTTCATACGGGGTCGGAAGGGTTTGGGGAACCATGCTCAATTATTTTTTATGGGGTATAGTTGCTAATCATCATGCTAGGGTGTTGATTGTGTGTTGAAAATTATATGGGTGTGTGCGTATTGCTTTGATGTTATTAGAATAGGATGAAAAAGTCATAGGGTTTGTGTTGATGAACATAGAGACTTATGTGATTGAGTGTTTTGATCTACGAGTGACTTTTATGACCTATGGAACATTCCATGGGTCGTAATTGCCCCTCGTATAAGATTCATGAAACCTGAAGTGTCTGAGTACCCATCAGAGGAGACCTTCTACAAGTCATAGAAAACTTTATAGCTCGTAGAAAGGTCTTGTGGATCCCTACTGAAATTAATTTAAAAACTTGAATCATCTATGACTCGGTCTATGACTTGTAGAACCTTCTACGAGTCATACCTAATTTCGTAGATGCCATTCTAGTAAACAAAAAATTGTTGAACACTATTTTACAAAATCCTTCTATGGCTAGTAATTTCTACCACAGCCCATAGAGGTGCTTTTGTAGACCCTTCTGCAACTAAGTTTGAGTTGTTTTGCATTTCATTTTCTGATCTGTGGGGATAACCAAGGTGTGTAAATGTCTATGTTTCATGTACCATGTCCCCAAAGCAAGACGTGACTAAATTAAGGCCATGCAGTGGAGGCTAAGGGATGAACCCTCAGGGAATGAGGAGCGGACCCCCATACTGAGTGGATCACTTGAGGAGCTCGGCGTCCGACCTGACCTGGAGACCGAGAGACTACAGACTCGGGCTACCACAAGTGTAGGGTAGACCCAGGCTCTTGTCATTTTGTACTACCCAGGTTGATAAGGGAGACCACGATAAGAGCAGCTCCATTCAAATGAACTCCATCTAGAGAGGAGTCCAACTCAGAGTCAGGCTCTAGCAGCGAGTCAGAGATAGAGTCCTCTGCCGCACAGCGGGCATCACCATATCTACCAAACGCCTTTACTAGTCAATGGTGCATTGCAGGAATGCAGGATATATATGTAGAGGATGTGAAGACTACAAAGCGAGGCAAGCCATCAGGCTCTATCTATAAGGAGCCTCAGCTCATCCCAAACGGACTAGATAGTGTCCCCAATCTCCAGGACACTATGATTAGATATGTGCTCCATTGGCTGACTGAATCACTTGGGAGGTACTTCCCGACCATGGTGAGAGAGTTCTATGTATCTTATACAACCACTATTCACAATACGCTTCACAAGGAGAAGAAGCCCCTCGCTCAGCCTAGACTGACGCAGACTAAAGTGAGGGGCCGATAGGTGGATATATAGGAGACCACCATCCGCCACATATTATTTGGGCTAGAGTTCCCTGCCCCCAGATCCACAACTAAGTTAGACCACAGAGATGGGCAGTCAAGGGACTTGACAATGATGAGAGATCTAGATCACAGAGCTGACTTTATGTCATGGGTGGCTGGTTTGATTGTTGAGCAAGGTACAGAGCTTGCATGGGTAGCCACTCACTCAATGTTTAATGTCAAGGATTCTATCAGTTTTCTTGCCAAATTTTGGTGAGCAGAAGTCAGATCGCGCATCCAGCTGACAATTGCTAATAATACTTTGTCGCCGGATTGTGTAGTGCTAGTTTCCAGCATCTTGGATAGGTATGAGATAGATTGGGCCTGACTCATCGCCAAACACATCCACGGGGCTGCCCTGAAGGGGTCTACCTCCATCCCCTTTCCACGCTTTATCTATAGACTTTGTTTAGTGTTAGGGGTGGATAGTCTACACTAGCTAGACTCACAGATTGAGGTTCAGCGTACATTAGATGCCAACTTTATTAAGGCATGGGAGAACCCAGTAGAACTTCAGCAAGCGCTAAACTAGCCTACTCACATGCTAGAGATGTTTGCATCAGTGCCACCACCTAAGGTTCCACCTAACACCACCACTACTAATGCCACAGAGGAGAGGCCCCCATAGAGCAAGGTAGATGAGGAGAGGGGGCCCACTACTACTATTCCTACACCACAGGATACTTTATCACAGACTGCATCCGCAGCGATGGTTTATGTGTTCAAAGTATCTATTCAAGCCATGCCATAGAGATTATCACATGCTGAGTTAGTTGACTCAACTAGTTTAGCAGATTAGGCCTTGGTCCGCTAGGCCATCACAGAGTCTGAGGGCCACATGCAGGCATTCACGATCATTGTTTTTCAGACTGTCTTTCTGTCATGGATGCTCGTATTGATGCCTTCAAGAGAAGTGTACAGTAGAGCCTGAGCACGACCAGGCCCATAGATTTGACAGCCTTACATACAGAGATTCAGTGATTCTGGGCCGACATGACAGTAGCACTGGCAGCATCGGTACCACTACCAGAGGCTGCACTCCCGGTGCCAGTGGTAGATCTATTTTCTCCTAAGGAGCACAAACAGCCATCCCACGGGATAAGACCTTGCACAGATGAGGATCAAGATGTTGTACGATTACATGTGGGGCTAACTAAACATGAGGAGCTTTAGCTTGTCTTGAGGCATTTAAGGCAAGAGGAGGAGAGACGACAGGCTTGAGAGCTTGAAATGGTGAGGGGTACTGGCCCCTCCAGATATCGTGCTACTACTAAAGAAGCCACCATGTATATTGAGGGTTATCGGACTCAGTCACAGACTGGTGCTTAGGCGCCCAGGTATGTTTTTTGACCCTGGTACTTTATTTTGTTTTGATTGTATGCATTAAGGACAATGCACCTCTTATTCGATTGGGTGTGGGTAGTTATGGGCCTCAGTGCAGTCTCAGTAGCCTTGGTCCAGAACAACCCCAATTTTTGATCCTAGGGATTTTCTTGCCTGTGTTGTTTTTCCCATGGATATTTATTTTCTATTTAACTTGAATGTTTAGGATGTTTAGGTAGTATTTGTAGCATATATTACTGATATCTACGACATATGTATTTTTTTATTGTGAAAAATGATACCCACCAAATTTTGATTAGTTAGTCTAGATATCAAACATGCATGATTAAGTGTGTTGACAGTGCTTGTTTTGAGAAGTGAGGATAAAATTGAGATAAAAAGCATGATCTGAGAGTCCTTTGTTGATAATGTAATCAGTGACATGTGAGTGTGAGCTTAATTTATTAAATTCATGTATTCTGTTTCGATTCAGAACTTGCCCTGTTTCTCTAATCTAGACCGAGATTAGTTGGATTAGGAAAGGATCTTAGGCCATTATTCTTAAAAGTCCACTTAGCCTAAATAACCAACGAAATTTAGAGAAGATCCCTTGATCCTAATGTTCAAGCCTGACATATACCTATTCTTTGTAAACAATCTAAATGACCTAACCTTACTAGTTGTAAAATCCTTAAATTGGCTCTGGTCCTTCTTTGAACATTGTTCACCTTTACTAAGACAAAAATCCTAAGTTGAGGGTGGCTACTAAAAGTGTCCCTAGTTTTGAGGATGGATAACACACCTCAACTCAGGCCAAAAGCCTAAGTTGAGAGTGTCTTGTATAAGGGCGAAACACAAAATGAGGGGGCTTGAAGTTATGATACATGGAAAAGGAGAAAAATCATGTACTGGATGCAAGAAAAATAAATGAAGCCTTAGTTATGAGCTAAAAAGAAAAATGAAGTGTAAAAGCAAGGTAAAAAGCTATAATATAAAAAGAAAGCACCTAAAAAAGCTTGAAATAGGAGAAAAGGGGGAATGGAATGAAAGGAACAAGTGTTGGTAGGGAAAAAGTGTAGAAAAACTAGTGTCAAGGAGGGCCTTTAATCACTACGTTCCCAATATATCATACCAAAGCCTCCTAAGCGTACGTTACAAGCCTGAAAAGTCCTAGTGCGATCCTAGTCCAAGGAGTCAAAGGTCTTAGTCATGAGTATAGGGGCAAGCATATGATATTGGGCATGAAACATGAGTATCTTTTGTGAGGGTGAGTGATTTTGCATAGTCCCAAGCTTATACATGGAAAACATCATTGAGAGTGAGATATGAGACTTCTTTCTATGAGGGCACTTGCATTGCATTGTTAGCATTAGATCGATTATGTGATTATGGCTTGTCGATAGTACCTCACTTGTCATATTTTGATGGTCTCATGCATTAGTTATTGTT
This sequence comes from Solanum rostratum, assembly GCA_029948455.1. Classification (NCBI taxonomy): domain Eukaryota; kingdom Viridiplantae; phylum Streptophyta; class Magnoliopsida; order Solanales; family Solanaceae; genus Solanum; species Solanum rostratum. The sequence goes on along the minus strand of CM057052.1, from coordinate 52,992,673 downwards.
GGTGTTGGGGTTTGCTTGATAGCTATCTAATTTGATTTTGAAAGGTGGTGTGGGTGTGTGTGCTTAAGTTTTTTGTGATGTATTCCATTAGGTTAAGGTCTATGTGTTACTGTATTGCTTATATAGATCAAGTTTATCGCGTGAGGGCAAACAATAATTTGAAGTTGAGGGTGTTGATGTGTTGTCAAAATATGACACTTTTGATGCTTAAAACATGAGATTTTGTTTGTTCTCAATGCAATGTTGGTTGGTTTTATGTGTTTTGTATTTGGTTTGCAGGATTCAGGATTGGCAGTTATTTTGGGAAGAATATGCAAAAGTTGCTGAGTTTGAAGAGTTACGAGTCCCTTTACCAGCAGTAGGGCATTCTACGGACCATAAAGGAGGTTTTGTGCACAATTCTTGTGAGGGGCAGATTTTCTGAAATTTGATTTACGAATATGCAGACGAGTCATGAAAGAGTTTATGAGTCGTAGAGCAGGTCTCATGCGCTGAGGATCAGAGAACAAACACATTTTGAAGTTTCATTAGACGAAAACCCCTACAGGCCGTAGAGGGGTATCATAGGATAAAAATCTAGTTTTTCAAAAACATTTTACAGAAGCTTGATTACGGGTCGTGGAACACAATACGACCCATAAAGCAGTTCGTGCGGCGTGCTGACCCATTTATCCTATTTTTTTAGGACATATATTTTAAATATTATAAATAGATTTACAGGTTACTTTTCTTAGAGAGTTCGAACAATTGACAGAAAAATAGTGGGATAGAGAAGAGAAAAACATTGGAGATTTTGAGAAACACTTGTACACTTTGATTTCTTTTAATTACAATCTTGTGATTCTCATTGAAGCTTGGATTTACTTATGCTTAATTCAATTGTGTAAGTTCTCGATTATGTTGTTCAAATTCATAAGTCTAGTATCTACACAAATCATGAGTAGCTAAATCCACAACTAGGGTGGTAGGAACCATGAAGAATGAACAAGGTAAAACTAGATAAGTCATAATTCTTGAAAAGTGTGAATGCACGTATTAATAAACTCTTTTCGTTTTGCATGTTTTCTAGTGGTGGCCAACATTAAAATCCGCCTTGTGATATTGACTGGACCAAGATAGAATGAATAAGAAAAGAGATTAATTAACAGGATGGGATTGATATATTCTCGTTGAATCAACTGAACTGGGCAAATGTGAGGTTGTACAGGGACAATAGATAAGGGTTAGTAATGCACACATTGGAGATGGACCAAGTCACGTAGTGAAATTCACCTAGGCCAAAGGGTTTGGTGAACTTAACTACCATCCTACATGCTACACGCTACAACAAAATTAGGTTATCTTGTGATACTATGTTAGGGAAGCATGGGGAACAGAATACCCTAGTTTTCTCCATATTGGTTAAACACTTGTTTTAGTTATGATTACTTTTATTTGTTATTGCAAAATCCCCCCTTTGGGGAAAGAAGTTCGTTAATAACTCAAATTGCATCAATTGAATTCTTCTAAATCTACAGTATTCCCTTGAGTTCAACCCTAACCTTGGTTAGGTTCTGTTTCTTGACAATAACCGCTTTATACTAAAAAAGGAGGTATCACTCGGGCGACATCAATGGTCGGGGATTACTTCCCCAATGCTTTGTCCAGCCACAAGAGCCCATATCTGCTAATAGTGTCTTGGAGACCAGGGACACTGTCTAGTCCGGAGGGAATGATCCGAGGCTCCTAAAAAATAGAGCAGGCTGGTTTGCATCGCTCATTCCTTTGTATGCCCTCTGTGTAGATTTCCCCTTGCCCTCAATGCACCACTGTCTAGATAGAGTGTCTGGTGGTAATGGTGATGCCCGAGGTGTTGTGGCAGATGACTCATTCTCTGACTCGTCACCAAATCTTGACTCTGACTCCGACTCCTCTCTTGGTAGAGTCATCTGAATGGAGCTACTATAATTGTTGCTTCCCTTGTTAGATTGGGGAGTGCGAACAATAATAGTCTGGGCCTGGGCCTGCCTAAGTCTAGCGGCAACCCATGTCTGTGGTCTATCAGCATCTAGGTCAGGTCAAATGCTGAGCTCCTCAAGAGATTCACTAACCTCGGGGGCATCTTGCTCCCCCGAGGTGTCATCCATAAGCCTTATCTGCATGGTTCGGATCTCATCACGTCTTGGTTTCAGGTTATAGTACTTGAAACATAGACATCACCACACATGGCTAGCCCCATCGGGTAGAATGCATAAATTAGGGCTCAAATGGGGTTAAAATATTTTGGCCCTAATATTTATAGTTTGATAGAGTTAATTAAAATTGATGGGTCTGTAGTCTATGAAACCTCGATTACAGGCCGTAGAGTGTTTTACGTCTCATGATTTGTGGTTTTGTAAAATATCCAAACCCTAGTTTCAAGGATTGGATTTTACGGACCAATCTATGAGTCGTATAATGAAGTACGACTCGTAGAGTTGGTTGTAGAAACCCCTACACTTAGTCAAGCGCTCCAAAAACTTGCCTAGGGTCCGGGAGCCCTATTTTTTGGAGCGTAGTTTTATCTACGGGCCAAAAGGTTGGCTCATGAACTGGAGTGCACAACATTTTGGTCACTGGAAGTATTCTATGAGATTGTGTATGGGTAGTATGTAGATTTACATACGGCCCGTAGAACTAGTCATAGAAGCACTTCTTGATGCTTTTTCAGCCAAAGATGGCTGACTCAGTCACATTCTTCATAGAACACACTATTACCTTATATGCAACTAGTCCAATGTAAAAAAATTACAACCAAAATGCGAAAAATTAAACTACCTAAAAGTCTAAAGGCTAAAAACAAAACACAACTACAACTATTACATCAAATATCTTGGGTTGCCTCCGAAGTAGGGCCTAATTTATTATTGCGGCATGCAATAGCTGGTTACTTAGACTTCACCAAGTTCCCAAACATGCTTCTTCAAGTCAGCTGGCCTCTTCATTGACTGATAGATATTGAAGACAATTTCTTCATCATTCAAGCTAAACCTGAGTTGGCCAGCTTCCATATCCACTAGTGCTCGATCAGTGGCTAGGAAAGGCCTTCCCAAGATGATTGGGACTTTGAAGTCGACTTTGCAATCTAGAATCATGAAGTCCATGGGGAATATTAATTTCTCAACTTTGACGAGTAGGTCATAAAGTACCTCTACATACTTCCCCTACAGACTTCTTCACCTTGCGGTCAGCCATGATAAACTGCATGCTCGTTAGAGTAGGGGCTCCTAATCCTAGCATCTTGAAGACTGCATAGGGCATTAGATTTATGCTGGCACTAAGATCACACAATGCCCTTGCGAACTCAACATCTCCAATAGTGTGGGGTATAGTAAAAGTGCCAAGATCTTCTCGCTTTTGTACCAAGGACCTTATAGCAATTGCACTGCAATGTTGAAGCTCTTGGGAGAGCTCATGACTCATAGTGTGCTTCTTTGTAACCAGGTCCTTCTTAAACTTTGCATACCTTGGCATCTTCTCCAATGCCTCGATGAGAGAGATCTAGGAATGAGCTTCATCTTCTGTGGCGCCTTTGTAGCATCACTCACCCCATCCTTTGCACGATCATATCTGGTATCTACATCATTGACCTTAACTATCTCCTCTCGAACATCATCATCATCTGCCAACACAGGGGGATCAATGGTACTCTTACTACCACGAGTAGTAACTGCTATGCACTGCCTTTCATTCTTTGGGTTTTGAACTATTTTCCTTGGCAGTGTACCTCTTAGACGCTAGTTGAGTTGAGTTGATACTTGAACAAACTGTTTCTCCAGCTGTTTGACAGAAATAGAATGTGACTTGATTTTTTGATTTATGCTAGAGATGTCAGATTTCATCCCCCTCAAGGTCTCATCCTATGTCTCAACCTTCTTCAATAGACGGTCAAACATCTCCTAAACTCTGGAACTACTAGCACCGGTATCACAATTGTATAGTGCCACATAAGGACCATTTCTGTAGCCATCTCTGCGACCCCAATCTGCATCTCTGTCCTGGCCCCTATTCCTATCATAGTAACCTCCATAGTTATCTCTAAAAGCACCATCTCTATTATAGTTTCGACCTTGGTTTCCTTGACCTTGGCACTAATAGTCCTAATTAGACCCTTGGGCGGTTGTCCGGAAACCCCCCCGTCTGATCAACAATAAAGAAAGTGTCCTCGTCATAGTAGGGATTCTCTTACATAGGTTCTTGCGGAGGCTGATGAACAACTGTATTAAAAAGATTCTATGTCATCATCATCTCTATACCGGTACGAATTCGGGCTATCTCCTCTTTTATTTTAGCTTGCTCCGAACCAATACAGACAACACATGAGCTTTTAATAGATAACTTGTCTCTTTGCCCATTGCACGATTACTCTTGACCACTTTTTCCAGCTTCGCAGCAATCCTTCCAAATAGTTGATCTAAAAACCTTACCCCCATGATGGCATCAACACACGCTTGGTTATTCTCTTCTAGGGCACAATAGAAGATCTCCAACAAGGCATTATCAATGATTTTGTGGTCTCATACACTACTCAAGCACTTTGTGAATCACTCCTATGCAATACTGATCGAGTTACCAGGACGTTTCTTAAAGTTGTTGATTTGATCTTTCAATTTGAGCTTCTCCGATCTTGGGAAGTACATCTCCAAAATGGCCTTCTACAACTCAGCCTAACTGGTGTCGAACTCTGCGAGAGATAGGATAGCCATAGCACTATATTTCTTGTTAGAGATAATAGGAAGACATGAAGTCCCACAACATCCATAGACATCTTCTATTTTCCCATTACTCTCTTACAAAAAAACAAAACATTGTGTATATGCCTATACAGATCCTCTGATGGTAGGCCCGCAAACAACCCACAATTCTACAGTATCTGAAGCAACCCACTCGAGACCATAAATTTTGTGTCATCTAGTAGTGGCGGTAACACAATGGCTCTAGTAACATCCATAGACATAGGGTTCATCTGATATTGGTTCCATTGATAAGCTTTAGCATTGAAGTCCTGTGGATATGGATCAATGTCCTCAAGAGGAGGTGGTTTTTATAATTTGCATTCTCATTCTCATTTCGGTTCAGAGCTACATTCACCATATTATTTGTGTTATCTTGGCTCATCCTTCTTAGTCTTCTCTGGATCTCTGGGTCAAACGAAGACAAGGGAATGCCTCCACTCCACGTATTCGGTATACAGTACACATTTACCCTGAAATAAAACAAAAACAACAAAAAAACATAAAATAAGAGAAATAAGGACTAATGCGCAAGCTACCTGAATTAAATAAGTCTAACTGTATTCCTCGATAACAGCGCCAAAATCTTGATGTCGCCCAAGCTACACCTCCGTTTTTAGGCTAAAGCAATCATTGTCATGATATATAACCTAACCAAGTTTAGGGTTGAATCCCACAGGGAATATGGTAGACTTAGATGAATTCAATATAACTCAGGTTGATTAACCACATTATCTCCCAAAGAGGGTGGGGGGTGGGGGGTGGGGGGAGGGTTGTAACAACTATGAAAAGTAATCTTAAACTAAGACAAGAGTTAAATTAGTATGAAGAGTAACTAGGGTATTGTCTTCCCTATGATTCCCTAACTATGTATTACCTGATAATTGAATTCTCTTTCCAGTGTGTAATATGCAGAACGGTAAGTTAAGTTCACCAAACCCTTTGGCCCATGCGATAGGCAAATTTCACTACATGATTTGGTCTGTACCCATAGTGTGACATTACTAACCCTTGCCTATTGTTCCTGGACAACCTCCCCTTATCCCAGTTTGCTTGATTAGTTGAGAAACATCATTCGAATCCCATTAATTAATATCTTTTCCTATTCATTACTACCTTGATCAAGTTAGTAACACTAGGCGAGTTCTAATGTTGGCCACTGTTACAAAGCATTCAAAGTGAAGAGAATTAATTAATACATGCATGCACACTTTTCAAGAATTACGACTTATCCAGTTTTACCTTATTAGTTCTTCATGGTTCCCATAACCCTAGTTGTGGATTTAGCTACTTATGATCAATGTAGATGCAATACATATGAATTTGAGTAGCATTATTGAGAACTTACACAAGAGAATTAAGCACAAGCAGTCCAAACTCTTCACAAAGAATCACAATACTGGAATCCAAAGACAAAATAGAGTTTTACAAGTGTTTCTCTCAAGCTCTCTACTCTTCTCTAATGTTTTGTAACGTTCTTCTCTGTTCCCCTCTGAAAAATAACCTAAAAAACCTATTTATAGTGTTTAAAATACTAAACCAAAAGGATTAGGAAACTGGGTCGGCAAACTTTATGGGGGCATCTATGGGCCGTGTAATGTTTTACGGCTCATAGGCGAGCTTTTGTGGATTGCTTCTTCAAAAAAGGGCTGACTTCTACGATACCCTTCTACGGTCAGTATAAAGTTCTATGGCCCATAGGGGCTTTAGTTTGATGACTTTTTCGCAACTCTCCACTTTCTGATCCTCACGGCAAATACCAAGTCTATGACTCATAAAATCTTCTACGGCTCATCTGCATGTTCGTAGGCTTAACTTCATAAAATCACCCTTCACCAGAATTGTATACGAAACCATATTTACGACCCATAGAATTCTCTATGGCGCGTAAAAGGTCTCATGGAACTTCTTCTTCGGTAGATTTTGCACACTTTTACTAAAAATTGTGCCAATCCTGTAATCCTACAGAAACATAAAAACACATCAAATTTACTAATACCGCATTAAAAACACACAAAATTCCAAGTTTTAAGGTTCAAAAATATTGTATTTTGACAGAATATCTATTTCCAGACATGCTTATGCCCTGATCTGAGATTTATTTTCTACCTTGCTACATTATCTACATTTGAGCTTTCTATATGTTCATTAATTCACTCAATCAGTCGATGATGCCTACTGGGTGCCTTTTTAATGTACTCACCCCATATCCTCCTACATTTTCCCATGGTGCAGGTCTAGGTACTAGCCATGATTATTGAGCTAGGAGTTCCTGACCATTCAGTAGACCTCAAGGAGCCTTAGCAGCCCAGGATGTTTTGTAGTCTCCTTCTGCTTGATGACCATCTATTGTATTCAGACGTTGTCCTTATACTTTGTAGCCATGATTTGTATTTGTAGGGTATTCCTGGCTATGTATATATTTGTTACTATTATATGTATATGTGGGTGCGTGCTTGTGTCTATTGTAATTCTGTACAGTTGACTACAAAATTTTTGGTAGCTTGTGGGGGTTTATGTTCTTATCTCTATATTTTTGTGACTAGGGATTAGAATTAGTACCCTGGGTTGGGTAATAAGCTTGCCTATGGGTAGGATCTAGCAGGCGCCATTATGACCGAAATTGCATCATGACAATAACTAAGTAAATAAAGTGTATGCTCTCTAACAATTTATATTATTAGGTTAGACGATCACACATTTATTTCAATGTGGTATCAAATCAAATAGACCATAGATGTCCTTTGTTTGAAGCTCCAAGCTTAAGATGAATTTGGTTACACATTTCAATAATAATCATTCAGTTCTTTTACTCTAAAACTTGAGACTAACTGTAGAGTAGTCATAGCCATCCAACATATTCCGCTAGAGGGGGTAGGTGTAACTCATGGTCAGATTTTAAAAAAAGTACAACTACACTCATGTTGAATCCATTAAAAATAGGTATATTTTAGAAGGAAAAGTGTCATTTTCAATCTTTTAAAACTATAGACGGTCACATATCAATTAAACATGGTATGTGAATAGGAATACATCCATAGTTTGAATCTCTAATATTTAAAATGAGACGGTCGCTCGTTCAACAATAATGCTAAAAATAATCATACAATTAAACAAAATAATAATGTAATTCTTTCACTCTACAAGTTGAAAATCCATAAACATTATAACAAGCTTTAATTTCTCTGTACACCTTTAACTTGACAGAAATTTTTCAAAAGAGAAGTTTAACATTTGGTCCATTTTCTGTTATCATTAGTTATAATTTGCCACTTATTTAGTCTCTGTCAATTTTCTTTTTCAGAAAATAGAGGAAATTCAAGATTCAAGAAAATGTTGTTGCACTTGCGTCACATACATGAACTATGTAATTTTTGGAGGATTTGACATGGGTGAGGCATTATTTACAGGAAAACACATTGTTTAGGTCCTCTAAAAATGTCATTGCACTCATGCTAGATCCATAAAACATGGAAATTTTCAAAGATTATATGACCTTTTTGAACATTCGAATAACATAACAATAATTCATCCTTCTTCCAATTCTAAAAGCCTCCTTGTTGAATAACCATTTTGATGATTAACAAACTATTGATATAATATGAGGACCAGGTCAGTATCAGGCTAAAGTGACTGCAAAGGCTAGGTTGGGCTACAACTGGGAAAGCTGCCATGGTTGGTGATACTTGCCCTTCATTGTATTGAAGGGCCAGCGGTTTCTTACATGCCCTCTCATGTGGGTATAAAAGATTTTTTTGCAAGAAACAAACGTGAACTTTTGAAGGAATCAGCCATGAAAATTCACAAGTATAAAAAGTTCTCTATTGTCACCACTTGAGAGAGATATGACATCAACTTGAAGGAACCTGATAGAAGGAGTCTATAGTTTTCTTTTAAGCTTGATGTTATATTCAGTTCTAACAATTCTAAGATCACTTCCTAATCTATAAAGAAAAGTTGATCATTACTTGCTTGTCTCTTATTTGTTATTATGGGATTCTTGGTGAGTTTTTACCTTGAAGTCCCTCGTGTAGAAGTCTATCTTTGTCTAGGTTGATGAGAGCGTACATTGTTATTTCGGAGAGTTGCTAAAGTCTTATAATTTCGATTGCAATAGGAAATGAAGAGAGGGTGGGGCAAATAAATAGCAGGTTGTTTTTGGCTACTTTGCTTTTGCATTTAGTGGATTCTTGGGCTTTTGAAAATTATGTGGGAAAGGTTGTGATTGTTCCTCCCTTGAGCAAGGAGTTTTTCCCCATTAAAAGTTTGTTTTCCTTATATTCTGTGTTTGCATTTCATGTTGCATCTAAGTAGTCTGTGTACAAGGACCAGGTCCTCGTAAGTTGTAGGAGCATCAAATCTAACAATTATTTATCAGGGTAGGGATCTCTAATTGGTTAAAACCTGAAGATATTCCAGTAGCAAATGGTTGTTCCACTCAACCTTGAAGAGGGACAATTATCCACAAGACCTCCTAGATTCAATGGTCAGTTCTGTGGTTAATGGAAAAATTGAATGAGTGACTTCCTCATGGCTGAGGATAGTGAGTTATAGGACATCGTCTTAGATGGTCCTTACATTCCCACTGTTGAATTCAAAGAAGGTGAGATAGCAATAATTGTTCAAAAAAACAAGACAACAATACACTGAGGCTGACAAGAAAAAAATAGAGAAGAACTACAAGGCAAAGAAACTAATTATTAATAGAATAGGCGCTAAAGACTACAATCGAATCTCAGCCTATGTGTCTACCAAAGAAATTTAGGACTTCTTGAGAAATGCACGCGAAGGCACGAAGAAAGTGAAGGAATCCAAGGTGGATATGTTGACTTCTTAGTATGAAGACTTCATCATGAAAGAAGGAGGGTCCATACATGACATGCATTCTAGGTTCACTGCTATGAGAAAAGAGCTGAAGTTCCAGTGTGAACCCATCAGTTAGAGTAAGCAAGTCAGGAAGATTCTCGAAGTATTGGCAAAATCTTGGGAAAGTAAAATTCATGCTATAACTGAATCAAAAGACTTAGAGACCTTGACCATGGATATTCTCATTGGAAATCTTCAAACTCATGAGTTGAACGAGCAGCATGATTCTGCAAAAAGGGAAGGCAAGAAGGATAAATCCCTGGCTCATCAATTAGCTCATAGCGATGATGAGATTAGTGGTGTAGACATGGCTTATATGACTCAAAGATTTAAGAAGATCATAATAAATAATGTATATGTAAAGAAAGGAAACACTGGAGATTTTCAAACAATGTGGAGTTGTGCCAGGAATGGTGAAAACCTGGACACTACATCAAGGAGTGTCCACAAGGCAAGGTAGAATTTTAAAGACAACTCCAAGTTTGGAAATGATAAACGCAAGGACCAGGTCCCTAAAAAATTCGAAAGGAAAGCTGTTGCAAATAGGATAGTAATGAAGGCTTTGGGAGAAAGGGGAAACTCACCAAGTAATTTAGAAGAGATAGAACAACATGAAGATTCCTCTATGATGGATCTGAAGGATGATGATGAAGTCTTTGAAAACCTATTTGCGTTCATGCCACAATCTGGTAATGAAGCAAAAGATGAGGTAAGCCTACTTGATCTAAAAGAAAACCTAGATCTCTACTTTGCAAAGAAACTTAAAAAATTTGGTTGTGTTTTGATTGATTCAATATGTGAACTTACTGTTGATAAGGATGTCTTGAGCAATAGCATTGACATATTTCAAGGTGAAAAAACTACTAGCTATTCAGATATCTGATCTTGAAGGAAAGATTTTGGCGCTAGAAGTTTAGAAAGCTGAGCTTTTGAATCTGCTGGAAAATGAGTTCAAATCTGATGTTAAGCTCAAGGGTATAGCCGATAAGATTGAACTTGCACTTGAGGAGATATTAAAAGTCTCTAAGTTGGAACTAATGTTATCTTTAGAAAGAAACAATATGTCAGAGAATGACCAAGTCAAAGTGAAGAAGGATATGAACAAATCACCAAAGTGGGTGAATTCTTTTAAACTTCTAGGAGAGATGATAAACCATAGAGGCAATTAGAAAAGAGGGCTAGAATATGTGAATAAAATTGATCCTCCTACAATCCCCATAGAGAATATGTATCTATGTCTGACAACTTGTTTTGCTTGCACTATGGTAGAAACGCACATCTAAAATATGATTATGAAGTTCTAAAAAGAACTCTGAGGAGACAACATTCTTTGTACCTTGGAAAAAATCCTGGAAGTAGGAGCTATCATGTAGGATTCGGTCCTAACGTAAAAAAGGGTAATAGAAAACTGCATTCTTAGACCAAATAGGATCTAATTGTGCCTCTATTTGCTTTTTTGGAACTCAGATTAAAGTGGGTTCCCAAGATTGACAAGTGAGCATTGAGTGGGAACAGTCTGGAGGAAGCAATCAATGTTGGTTCATGGACAGTAGGTTCTCCAAGCATATGATTGGAAGGATAAAAAACTTCCTCTTCTTAAAAGGGATGCAAGGTGGCAATATATCATTTGTCAATGGGAAGAAAGGTTACATCAAGGGAACTGGAAGAATTGGCAAATCTTTTCAAAACTCAATTGTAGATATGTACTATGTCAATAAATTAAAGTACATTCTTCTCATTGCATCTAAAGTTAGCGACAAAGGGAATAAAGTGGGATTTTTCGACAAGTGTATTATTAGAAACTTGATAACTAAAAAGTGATACTTACAATAAAGAGATGCAAGAATATGTATATTGCTAATCTCAGTATTTCAAGGGGTGATAATTTGACTTGCCTCAAATCTCAAGATGAGACGAGTGATTTATGGCATCAAAGGCGGGGTCATGTTAGTCCCTCACTGCTGAATAAATTAGTCTCCAAGGACCTGGTTTATGGACTACCCAGAATCAACTTCAGCAATAACAAGGTATTTGATGCTTGTGCAAAAGGAAAACAAACCAAGAACTCATTCAGACCAAAGAATGAAGTGAATACTTCATGACCACTTGAGGTCACCCATAGAGATCTCTATGGTCCTATGAAGGTGCAAAGTCGAGGTGGCAAAAGATACATCCCGATCATCATTGATGATTACTCCAGATTCACATGGATTAGATTTTTAAGAACCTAAGATGAAGTTGTTGATTCAAAATCAATTAGGAAGAAAGGTTGCAGGGATCAAGCCTGACCACGGACAATGTTTGTAAACCCCAAGTTTGATGGATTCTTCACTGAAATAGGCATTCACCATAACTTCTCTGCACCAAGAACTCCAAAAATGGACTAACGGAGAAAAACATTGAACTCTGGTGGAATTCGGGATAACAATGTTGATAGAGTGTAGATTGTCCAAAAACTTCTAGGATGAGGCTGTCAACATTGCATGCTATATCACAAAAAGATTTTTGATCAAGTCCGTCAAAAATAAGACTCCCTATGTACTCTTGTTTGGTCGTAAGCCTAGTATCAATCATCTAAGAGCCTTTGGATACAGGTGCTTTATGTTGATAAATGGGAAAGAAGAATTGGGAATTGATTCCAAAAGTGATGAAGATGTCTTTGTTGGATACTCCTCTAATAGCAAGTCCTACAGAGTATTCAATAAAAGAACCCTTTGTGTTGAAGAAAGTGTCCATGTCATATTTGATGAATCTAGAAATCTTGATAGTTTAGGTGATAAAGATGACTCAGAGTTGGAAGAATTACTTTAGATACAAATAGATAGTTTGATGAGTGATCCCTCAGCAGATCCTAATACTCAGAATGAAAGCATGAGCAGAGAAGGAAACATAGAGAGAAATCCCATTAAGGAACCTTGTTCATCCTTAAGTCCTACTGTAGATACTGATGATGGGAAGTCACACCATACAGATCATGAGGAACTTGATGGAAAGATAAGTCTAAATGCATCAGAAACTCAAGGACAACAAAAATGATTAGTATCCAGGTGGAAGCATCAATCATCACATCCTATGGACAACTTGATCACTCATTTAGACTCCAGCATCCAAACCAGGTCCAAGACAAGAAATCTCATGACCTTTTCTGCATTTCTCTTGGCCTTAGAACCCAAGAACTCCAGGAAAGCTCTTAAAAATGCAGACTAGGTTAATTTCATGCAAAATGAGTTCTCCAGTTTGAAAGAAGTCAAGTGCGGCACTTGGTTCCAAGACCTCCCGATAGATCCATCATAAGGACCAGGTTGGTGTTCAAGAACAAACTGGATGAAAATGGAGACATAACAAAAAATTAATCCAGGCTTTTGGTTCAAGGATTTGATCAAGAGGAAGGCAAAGACAATGATGAGATATTTGCCCCAGTTGCTATGATGGAAGCAAATAGAATTCTCATTGTATTTGCTACATATATGGAATTCAAATTGTTCTAAATAGATGTCAAAACTGCCTTTTTGAATGATATCTCAAAGAAGAAGTATATGTCAAGAAACCCCCCACTTTTGTGAACATTGAATTTACTGATCATGTAATGAAATTGGACAAAGCTCTTTATGGGTTAAAATAAGTTCCTAGGGCGTAGTTTGAAAGATTGTCTAGATTCCTGTTGAGTCATGGTTACAAGAGAGGAAATATTGATAATACTCTCTTTTTGAAGACTAGAGGCAAAAATCTGTTTATCGTCCAAGTCTATGTTCATGACATAATTTTTGGTGCTACAACAAATTCACTCCATAAAGAATTCGGGGACCTGATGAGGAGTGAATTTAAGATGAGTATGATGGGAGAACTCAATTTCTTCCTAGGGCTACAAATCAAGTAAACACCAAAAGGAACGAACCTTCATCAGTCAAGACAAGTACATCGGGACATAGTAAAGAAATATCAAATGATGGAAGCCAAGCCCATGGTACACCCATGGGAACTAGTTTAAAATTAGATGTGGACGAAGCTGGTCCCAAGGTGAATGAAACTATGTATTGTGAGATCATAGAATCACTGCTGTATCTGATTGCAAGTAGGCCTGATATAGTTTTTAGTGTGGGAATGTGTGCCATATTTTAGTCCTGTCCGAAGGAGTCCTACCTAAAAGATGCAAAGAGAATTCTGAGATACCTCAAAGGCACTAATAGCCTAGCATTATTTTATCCAATTGGTGACTCCTTTGAATTTGTGAGATATGTTGATGCCAACTTTCCCGGTACCTGGTTGATAGAAAAAGTACTTCAGGGATGGCTCACTTTCTATGACCATCTCTCATCTCCTAGGGTACTAAGAAACCAAACTCAGTGGCATTGTCCACTACAGAGGTTGAATATGTAGTTGTTGCTCTTTGTTCCAATCTACTATATATCAAGCATCAATTGGAAGATCTTGGTGTCTTGGTGGATACCATACTTCTGCTATGTGACAACACCAATGCCTTGAAGATGGCAAAAAATCCCATTCACTATAAAAAACAAAGTACATTGATATGAGGCACCATTTTCTCAAGGACCAGGTTGAGAATGGTAATATGTGTATGAAATTTTGCAGTACTGAAGATTAGTTGACATCTTCACCAAGCCCCTGCATAAGGATAAGTTTGATAGAAATCAAATGAGATTAGGGTTAATTAGGTCAAGCAGATCTGAGCAACCGTAGTGGTCAAATCTCTCTATTTTTGGCTATAATTCATGTAGAGATATCTATGTTTTGCTACATGGTATCTTGAATTCACTATTGTATCATTTCTGGCATGCATGCTCATTAACATCATAGGTGCTAAAGAAGGGACGTTGAAAGAAGTTCAACAAAATTTTTCTAATTGATAAGGACTTGGTTCCTTCTCAAAGGTTAGTATTCTAATTACAACTGCAAAGTAATTAGTAAAAGGTGTCAATACACCAAGTCTCTTCCCCTTCTCTGAATCGTTGTCTTATCAGTCTTACTCCTGAAAAGATGCACCTTCTCAAGGACCAGACATGTCTACTCACACCTATAAAAACGTCACACATCATTCTCATAAAATTTTCTCTATCTCTCTCGTTTCTTTTTCTCTTTCTCTCTCTCAACAATGTCTCACTCATCCCCTCTCTCTAAGAAACCTGCTTTCTCCGATACTGAAACACCTTCTTCACACAAGATAGATACTCCTACGTCCACCCCCATTGTTACACCCCTAATTTATTCCACCTAGTTTGAGTAGATGCACAAAGAAAACTGAGAAAACTCACTAGAAGAGAAACCATGAGGGCCATCTATGGCCTGTAGAGTGATCTATGGCCATATATGAGGCCTTGTAGATCTCTAGGTGACTTGGTAAAATTTTCTAAGTCTGAGGCCCATGTACGAGATAACATTTGGCTCATATTTTAATTCACAGCACATAGATTAGGTTTGATGAATTAGTGATCCAAAAATCAACTTTTCAGTATATTGAGTTACAATATCATATGGCCCGTAGTGTATTTACAGCCCATAAAAGAGGTTTCTTAGATCCTATGCCAATTCTAGTAACTCAAACTTTTAGACACCTTACTTATGAGAGGTCATCTACAGCCCTAATAGGATCTACGACCTGTAGACGTGGTCTTATAGATCCCATCGACAAATATCAAAAGGGGTATTTTTGTCCATTTCTATCTCTTTTTAATCTAATACTTGGATATTTAGACTTAATTAAAGATCTAAAACAAACCCTACACATATTTTCATCTTTCGTTCACACTTAGGAATTCTTGAGAGCACTAGAGGAGGGAGAATACCGAGGGTTTCAAGTTCAAACGTGAGGAATCAACTAAAGTTTGATTACTTCCTCTATTTTCAGGTATGTAAGGCTTCCTAAAGTGTTGAATTATGTTCATTCACACACCCTTTCACCTACTTGAACCAAAATTTAGAAGAAGAGTTGAGATTTGGGGAATCCTATCATCCTAATACCGAATTTGCTGCATTTATTATGAGTTCTTATGATGATATGTGAAGTACTTGTTACATTGCACAACTGCTGATATGAAATTGAGATATAATTCTATATTTGATAGCATGAACCTTAAACTACATGACTTTTATAAAATTCTGTATATGGATTAAGTTGTGGTTTGAGTTTGATTACCAGAGTTGAGTAACTTGAGCATATTTGAGAATGAGGGGCATGTCACATTTTATTTGCATGTACATATATGCATTTTGTTGCATTACATGATGAGCATGAACGACAATTTGAGTCCAAGTTGAGTCTTATTGATTTTCTTGATTGATTGAGTTAACGAGGAACTGTGATAAACCGAGTTTAGATAACCTAATAAGGTTGAGATTTATGTTGATTGATTGAGTATTATTGAGATTTGAGTTGATTGATGAGTTGAGCATGTTTTAGTCTTGGGAGGAGCATCGAGCACCAAGCTGGGAGCAAGTAAATAACTACTCTAACCATAGAACTATGTTGCCAACGTAGGATAGTCGTGCAACATGTTATGGAGACTCTTGTCCCAAAAGATGAACATTTATTATGGATCCGTGAGAGAGTTGATCGTCCTTTACCTTGATAAGTTTAGGATGGGCATGGCAAAGACGTCGCCATCGTTGAATATTACCAAGCTGAAGGTGCTGAGATTGGATGTCGCGGAAGAGAAACTCCTAAGAAAACATTGATTGAGCATAATATTTTAACACGAGTTAAACACTACTGAATCTATTCTTTTAAAAAGCATGATTTACTTTAAACTTGTATATTTATTTAGTTGAGTTATGAGTTGTTTGAGTTAAGGTGAGTGAGTTGAGCTTTACTTTCTTGAGATATTTTACATACTAGTATATTCCATGTACTGGCATCCATTTGGACATGCATCATTTCATGATGCAGATACAAGTGATAAAGTACTTCAGTCAGCACACCATTTAAGTCTAGATTAGTGAATTCTCAGAGTTGGTGAGCCCTTATTGCTTTCCAAATGAGCCCTTTTATCCTTATTATTTTTATGGAGCATTTTATTTCTTTGACTGGGGTACCCATGGCATGGTACCATCTAGATTGTCACATAGATGCTTCGTAGATATTGAGTAGAGGATTTGTTGAGTATTGTTATAGTGTTATTTCCAAACTTATTCATTGGAAACTATGTTTTAGTAGAGCTATATCCATTCATATAATGCTTTATTGTACTTGAGTATTTTCCATTGTTGATTCGATGTGACAATGAGGCCAGGTGATTCTCTTGGAGAATCAATAATAATTCTTCAAGTGCCGGCCACACCAAGGGTACCCTCCAAGGATGTGACACCCATTCACATTCCACTAAAACCAGAGGAATTGGACCCATCCATAAAACCTAGTTCCTCACTGCATATATTGTTGCTTTTGAAAGCACAAATACTAGTTCTACACCCTCACCCCATACCAAAAATGAACCACTCTTTCACCCTTTGGGTCAGGATAGTTCCTCTGATCCATCTCATGGGACTTCAGGGTTCATACCTATTGGACCATATCCTACAAACCCTGGGACTAGCATCATAGAAGAACAACCATCATCATCCCAACAAAGTCCCACATCTTCCTCTATGTCTGAAAGATGTTTTGATAGTCACCTACCAGTTGAAAAGGGGACTTAGTCAAACATTCTAGTCACTAGAGAAGAGTGGTTAGTCTAGAGTTTAACGTAGTTGAAAGGTGCAAACTTATTTTCTGAAGAAGAGACCAAATCACCAAACCTACAATTGGTGTTATCTTCTTCTTAATTTGATCAAAGTCCTATGAGTGAAGTCACACCCATCTATGTGGTAGAAGATGAATAAGATGAAGATGAAGATGACGAAGACAATGTGATCTTGATCTGGAAAGTAAAGAAGAGAATAGGTGATGATCAATCTGCACAAAACACTGAAAGGGACAAGGTCTTTGAAGGGGATGAACTAAGGCAACACGAAGTAGTCAAAGGGAAAGGTAAAAAAGTTCTTGACACAACTGATACAACCAAGGTGTATCCAATAAGAGACACTAAAAAAATAACTTCTTAGTGATGTAATGGCTGCAAGCAAGTCCAAAACCACTAGAAAAAGGAAACTCAAGTCAGTGTTAGTAATTGAAGAAGAAGAAGTTCCTAGTGACAAACTCATTAGTGTCACCAAGAATGAGAGTTACGGTGTTACAAAATAAGATGAGATTCTCATTGCTCTCAAACAATAAACTATGGATACCAAGGCTTCAAAGCAAATGGCAATAAAGGGCTCCAAAAGAAAAGCATCCAAGAGGAAGGAAGAAAGAAAAACAAAAAGGGGTGAATCTGCTTCCACTAAGGGTGATAGAATTTATTTTCAAAAGAGGTCTTCTAGATATGCACCTTCAGTGGCAAGTGCGCCTGTTCAGCAAAACAAGTATGATCAGAAATCTTATGGTCACCAAAATTTCAGAGCTCAGGGTCCTCAATCTCAAGTGAGCGTGATCCAAGGCCCGAGAGGAAAGTCACCTTGTGGCAGATGTGGCAAACGTCACCTTGGTGCGTACCATGAGGGCACAAACGCTTGTTATTCATGTGTACAGCCTGGCCATTTTTAGGGTGAGTGTTCTACAAGTAAATGAGGTGATGGGAGTAATAGAGCTCAGTCTTCTACGTCGCCCCTGCTGGCAGTCATCAAAAGGCTACTACTACGGGTGCAGGAGGCGGGATGAACCGTCTGTATGCGATGGGTCATCGATAGGAAAAAGAGGGTTGCACCAGATGTTGTAACAGGTATGCTTCGAGTCTTTTCTTATAATTGTTATGCACTGGTTGACCTTTGTGCCACTTTATCTTTTGTGACTCCTTATGTGGCTGATAAATTTTAGATTTTTCCAGAATGTTTGCTCGAGCCTTATACTGTTTCTACTCTCACGAATGAGTCTATCCCAGCTAAGAGGGTCTATAGAGATTGTGTATTATCCATCTATCATAGGGATACTTTGGCTGACTTGGTCTGTTAGTGATGGTTGATTTTGATGTAATCCCTTGTATGGATTGGCTCTATGTCTGTTATGCCTTAATAGATTGCAGGACCCAAGTTGTCAAATTCCAATTTCCGAATGAAATGATCCTAGAGTGGAAGGAAAGTTTTGTTGCACGCAAGGGTAAGTTTATTTAATACCTGAGGGCTAGAAATCTAATTTCTAAAGGCTGTATTTACCACCTCATGCGAGTTACATCTGAGGATATCAAGTCCCCTACTCTTTAAGTTATTTCTGAATGTGAATGAGTTTCCTGACGTGTTCCTTGAGGATTTACCTGGAGACCCTCCTGATAGGGAGATTGAATTCAGGATTGATGTTCTTCCCGCTACGTAGCCTATTTCAATTCCCCCATATAGGATGGTCCCCGCCGAGTTGAAGGAGTTGAAAGAGTAGTTGAAGGATTTGTTGGAGAAGGGCTTTATTAGGCTAAACGTTTCTCCTTGGGGTGCTCCCGTTCTTTTTGTACGAAAAAAGGATGGGTCTCTCAGGATGTGCATAGACTATAGGCAATTCAACAAGGTCACGATCAAGAATAAATATCCTCTCCCCATGATAGATGATCTGTTTGACCAACTTTTGGGTGCCTCATGCTTTTCAAAGATAGATATTAGATCGGGTTACCACCAATTGAGAATGAGAGAATGTGATGTTTCAAAGACAACCTTCAAGAGTAGATATGGCCACTTTGAGTTCTTGGTCATGTCCTTTGGGTTGACGAACGCACCTGCAACTTTCATGGACTTGATGAATAGGGTGTTCAGACCCTATCTTGACATGTTTGTAAACGTGTTCATTGATGATATTTTGGCGTATTAGAAGGATGAGGAGGAGTATGCCAAACACCTTGGAATTATCTTTCATACTCTTAAGGACCATGAGTTGTATGCGAAGTTCTTGAAATATGAGCTTTGGCTCAAGTCAGTGGCTTTCCTAGGCCATGTTTTTTCGGGTGACAAAATTCGAGTAGATGCCCAGAAGATTGAAATGGTTAAGAATTAGCCAAGACTGACCCCTCCAACTCACATAAGAAGTTTCTTGGGGTTGATAGGCTACTATGGCAGATTCGTTGATGGATTTTCTTCCCTATCCGTACCATTGACTAAGTTGACTCAGAAAAAGGTCATATTTCAGTGGCCTGAGAAATATGAGAAGAGCTTCCAAGAGTTGAAGACTAGATTGAACACCGCACCTGTTTTGATGTTGCCCGATGGGATGTAAGCTTTCGTGATATGTTGTGATGCATCAAGAGTTAGGTTGGGTTGTGTATTGATGCAGAGAGGGTAGGGGATAGCCTATGCTTCCGGGCAGCTTAAAGTTCATGACAGAAACTATCCGACCCATGATATGGAGTTAGCGGTGGTAGTGTTTGTACTTAAAATCTGGTGCCACTACTTGTATGGAGTGCATGTGGATGTGTTCACTAACTACAAGTGCCTACAGTATGTCTTCAGTCAGAGAGAGCTCAACCTACGACAAAAGAGATGGTTGGAGTTTATCAAGGATTATGACACGAGCATCCTATACCACCCAGGTAAAGCTAACATTGTTGTTGATGCTCTTAGAAAGTTGTTAATGGGTAGCACAACCCATGTTGAGGAAGAGCTACTGAAGGAAGTGCATAGGTTGGCTTGTTTGGGAGTCTAACTCGAGGAGAATAATGAGGGAGGAATCAATATGCACAGTAGGTCTGCATCATCCCTAGTAGCATAAGTAAAAGAGAAGCAAGATTTCCTATCATACTCAAATTGAAGGAGGTTGTCCACAAACAAAAAATGATGGTCTTCTTCAAAGGGGGAGATGGGGTGTTGAGATACCAGAGTAGGCTATGTGTTCTTGATGTTGATGGATAGTTGATGGTGTCCAAGAGAGGATCATGGCTAGCGCCCATAACGCTAGATACTCCATTCATTCGGGCACTACCAAAATGTACCACGACTTGAGAGAAGTCTATTGGTGGAGTGGAATGAAAAGGAATATTGCTGAGTTCATTTCAAAGCGCCCGAATTGCCAGCAATTGAAGGTTGAGCATGGACTTCATCATCGGCCTACCAAGATCCCCTAGGTAGCATGATTCCATATGGGTGATTGTGGACAGGATAACTAAATCAGCACACTTCTTGGTAGTTTAAACAACTAATACTACAGAAAAGTATACCAAGATATACATCGAAGAGATTGTGAGGTCGCATGTAGTTCTCTTGTCCATCATTTTGGACAAAGGAGCCTAATTTACTTCACACTTCTGAAGGTCTTTCCAGAAGGGATTGGGTACCAAGGTAAATCTGAGTACATCCTTTCATCCACAGACAAATGGTCAGGCGGAGCACAACATTCAAATGGTAGAAGATATGTTGTGAGCCTGCATCCTTGACTTCAAAGGGAATTGGGATGGCCATCTACCACAGATTGAATTTGCATATAACAATAGTGATCATACGAGCATTCAAATGGCCCCATATGAGGCCTTGTATGGGAGAAGGTGTAGATCCCCCATTGGGTGGTTTGAGGTTGGAGAAGCCGAGTTGATTGGGCCTAACATTGTCCACCAGTCCATGGAGAAGGTGAAGATATTAGAGAGAGGTTAAAGAATGCACAGAGAGAGGTTAAAGAATGCACAAAGCCATTAGAAGTTTTACACTAATTTGAGGAGAAGGGACATAGAGTTCGAGGTAAGCGATTGGATATACTTGAAGGTATCACCCATGAAGGGTGTCATGAGGTTTGGGAAGAAGAGGGAATTATGTCCTGGCTATATCGACCCTTATCAGATTGTAAGGAGGATTAGGAAAGTTGCTTATAAGCTAGAGTTACCTTCTGAGTTAGAGAAAATCTATCAAGTGTCCACATTTCTATGTTGAAGAAGTGTTTGGGCGATCCTGCCTTGGTGATCCTTGTTGAGAGCGCTGGCGTCAAAGGTAGCTTGTCCTATGAGGAAATTCCTGTCCAAATCCTTGATCGACAAGTTCACAGACTGAGAAACAAAGAGATAGCCTCCGTTAAAGTTTTGTGAAGGAATCAATTATTTGAGGAAGCCACATGGGAAGCTGAGGAAGAGATGAGAGCCAAATACTAGTACCTATTTGTGCCTGATGATGAGAATATCAGAGGTGATATTCCTATTCTTACCTTAAATTGATGTTTCTATCCTAAGTTGATGTTTCTATTCTTGATGTTCTGAGTAGAGGTATTGAGGTCTATGTAGAGTTGAGAATTGAGTTGATGAGTGAGCATCGAGATGCGTCTTGAGTCTATTCGTGGCATAATACCATCCCTACTCATCATTCAAGAATGATCCCAAGGGGGAGATGATGTAACACCCGAAAAAAATTAATAAAATACCCTTAGAGGAGAGGGTGCGCATAATGCTTCTTTCGATGCTCAGATGGCAAATTCGAGGGCAGATTTGTGATCAACACAAAAAATTGAGTGGGGGAAAAGTCTCGATCGATTTTTAGATCAACCGAGTTAAAAGATAATTTTTTGCTCCGAAATGAAAAATAGTGAGGATCCGCGACAAAGACGCATCGCAGACCCATCGCGAAGAGGGACTTATGTTTTTCCATAATTTTTAACGGGATCAAGAAAACTCATTCAGGAAATTTTTTGCCAAAAATAAACTGTTTGTGACTAGTCCGCATCGCAAACTGGGTTATTTTGCGGCTAAAATGTTTCAAAAAATTTTAGGGGCATTCTAGTCCATTCCTAACAGTTTTTAAACCCATACACGACCTATTTAATTTTTTTAACAAAGAAAGAGTCTAAAACCCCATTTGAAATCCTCTTCCTAACAATGCTAACAAGGTAGGGCTTGAGGAGAGTAGAGAAGAGTTGAGATTGAAGAGTCAAGAGGAAGTTCCTAGGGATTTGTGTTGATAGCAATCATCCTAAGTATGTAAGGCTAACTTAAAGCATGTGGTTGTTCTTCCATGTGCCCCTTTGAGTAAATTTACTCTATGATGGAAGATGATGAGTTATATGTGAAAATCCTTAAGTATTGTACTGAGATTCTTCTTAATTCATGTATTTTTCTTAAATTGATGATCATCATAACTTGATTTTCTGCATAAGTTGTTTTAATGAGTGATTTTACAAAATTCTATGTTTATTTTACTAAAGAATGCAAGAATGAACTTAGGGGATAATCCTAGAGCCTTGACGATGATAATGTCTGTGATGTCGTGATTGTGTTCCAAATGGTTGAGAATCTTGATGATGATGTTGATTAGAATGATGTTCACGAGTCTTAAAAACTTGAAACTAAATTGTAAAATAATGTTTCGAGTCCATGATATTGATGTGGATGAGATGAGTTGATGATGATGTTGATGTTGATGTACTATGTCCCCATGGGACCGATGATGAGAAATTTTGATGATGAGGTTTTATGATCATTCTGAGTTCTTGGAGGAGTATTGAGCACTGAAATGGGTGAGAGTGAGTCCCAGTCGAACCCATTAACTACGTGGCTGCATAGGAAAGGACCAAATCGTGATACGGATGTTTCCTTTGTCCCAAAAGAGGACTGATGTTATTTCTTGTGGATTCACTGATGGTGATGTCCTTTACCCTTGGCAGGGTACTGGATGGATATGGCAACCACATCGCTTTATTATATCATCACCTGCTCATAGGTGATGGTTGTCGGTTAGAGAAACTCCCAGCTAGGTTCCATACTGATAGAACTCTTATGTTGATGTGATGGTATGAGTCTTGATGGATGTTGATGTTTTTTTATCTACCCTTTTATTCTTGTTCTAGACGGGCATGAGTCCGTTCGAGTTGAGTTGAGTTGAGTCGAGTTCCTTGAGATGAGTCTGATGTATTGATGAGATGTTGATGGGTCATTTGTCTACTCTATATTCTTGCTTTGGATAGACATTTGACATTCTTACAAAGTATGATATTGAGTTGATGTTATCCCTATAATGTTCTATCTGTACTATTACATTCAACCATCTTACATACCGTACATTTCACATACAGACGCCACTCGGTGCTGCATCGTTTCATGATGAGTATACAGGAGGTGGAGGACTTCAGCACATGCATCATTGAGGTTCAAAGATTTGGTTTCTGTCATTGGTAAGCCCTTCTGCTGTTCGGAGGTGCACTTTTTCCTTTACCTGTTATTCTATGTATTGAGTTGGGTTGCCATGGCTTGTCATGGTACCCTCTTAGACTGTTTAGTTGAGTTAGAGGCTTCATAGACATGAGTTGAGGTTTGGTGTTGAGGTCTTTTCCCTCTTTGAATTTAGTTAGTAATTATCTTTATTTATCCCTAATGTTGAGACTGAGTTTATTGACCATTGGCCCCTTCTTATTGATGTAGATTGATTTATGCGCTCACAACTTTTATCCTGCCATTCACTATGCTTGATGACAAATGATTGTCCTGAGATCAAGTGGTTCGCTTAGGGACTAGCAATAGTCTCTAGGTGCCGGCCACGCCTAGGGTACCCTCCCGAGGCGTTACAAGGAAGCTTACCCAAATGAAAATCCATGAAAAATCATGCTGAAATTGCACCAACAAGCTTTTAGAACTTCAAAAATAGAAGAAAATGGCGGAGTTGTCAAAATGGGAAAGAAAGGGTATTTTTAGTATGTAAAATAAAAGAAATAATGGGTTGTTGACCCGCGTTGACCCGTCGTTGACCGCGGTCAACTTTCACCAACACCCTTCAAAACAGACTTTTTGACCCTCGAAACTCATCTGAAACCCTATAAATATGAACCAAATATGCAACCCTACTGAAAACAACACTTAGAATGCAATGAAATCATTGGAATTCGCATTAGAGCTTCTACACTTTGAATATTGACCAAGTCAAACTTATGATTCAAATTTAACTCACAATGCAACTTTCGATCCATAAACGTCATTTCAACTCCAAATGCAGTTCTGCAAGTTCTCATAGACCAATTTCGATATTCCGGAGTTAATGGAATCTACTAAATTGAATTCTGACACTCGATACTCAAAATCACTCCAAAACTCAAAATTTCAAACTTCAAGCCTTTAAGAACTCTTTCTTTAGCAAACTTCTAACCTTTTTACAAGGTTTTCAAAAATTTGAATTTTAGACTCCACAAAAATAATTCAAAACAACTTCTGGGAAGGGCAAAATAGTAATTTTATCAAGAATTCCAAAAAATGACCTTCATGGATATATTCACCTCTAAAAACCATGTCCGTCCTCGAACATAAAGCGAAGGGAGGAGACTCACTAGAAGTAACCAAGAGTCTGAAATACAATTCTCAAAGTCATTAATTGCTTCCAATTATCCTTATTTTTGAGAGTTATACCATCCGGATGTACTATCAAGAATAAGACTTAGTTCTAACATGAAATTTTGCTCTCCGAGAGTAATTTCCCAGCAAAGAATTAGCGAATGACACAAACATGAATCAATGCCCTAATATCACACATTGCATATCTGGACAAATTTCCACCCTCAAGATCACAAGGAAACTCATATCTATTTCCGTTGAAGGCCAAGAGTTAACCTAAACCAATGATAGGAAATTATAATATACAATCCATCACGAACCTCATTCAAGTTTTGTGTTCTTTACTTAATTCTCCCCAAACTTAAGCTGCACAATTCCAATACTTCGACAATACATATTCATAAGTGAGGATCAAATTAAATCTGGTCCAAAGGAAGGTAATGAAAAGGAAAGACTACCAATAAACAATACTTCCAAGCTTATAAAACCTCAATTAATTTTGCCCGGATGCTAGAATAGTAGCTGAATAAAGTGTTGTACCTTTTCCACGAGCTGAAAATTCAATTAGAAATCAGCTTCAACCACATGTAACCCTTCGAGGGGAAAGTACCTCGACATCCACTCGAATACTCATTCCTCCCATGCCAAACTTAAGAAATTTTTTATCACCCTATGAATTCTATATACCATAAGCACATAACCTTTATTTACCACTAAATATCAACATAACCCATCATGATAGCTTATGTTAACTTCCATCAACGAAGTATACTTATCCAATACAACATTATTAATGACACCTATAATGTCGTAAGTCCCCCCTATAATGCTCCCATGAGTCATCTATTATGATTGGACAATCCAACTCAATATGAAACACAAAATTTCTCATGTATCACTGTTTTTCATTTAACCTAAATCAAATATTCTGAAAAGTAGTTGATAATCTCTTGTAATCTAGTAGTGAGTCAGCCCACTTCGCATTATCACCAAATTCAAAGTGAAAATCCATATAATCTAAAACTCTGAACCATGGATCCATACATGATGTCTAATCTCCTTCACTTTTCTTAATCTTGTATCTATCATCAATGCTGCAAGGATATTTGAATACTTAACCCATACTCATGGCACAATCATAAACGCTCAAACTCTTTGATGCCCAAGGCTCATGTACTCGCTCCTAATCCATTTGTTGTCATTATTTCTTAGCAAAACTCCATAATAGATTGTCTTTTACTTTACACCAAACTACTCAAATGAAACCTTATTAAGTTATTTCACTATCTAAAGTAACAAAATCCATAATCGAAGCCATAAAGAAACCTATTCTCATACTTGAGCAAACTTTTGTAGACTTCTCTCTTATACCTTACGCAACAGTCTTTTATCCCCTTTGATACAAGCGTAACTATATTACTATATGCATAACAAGGTAAATAAGATCATGCTAAACTACAAACTAATCTTATTGTTGATATAGTAACCAATCCCAAGTCATACCAACCAAATTTAATGACTTAACCAATTATCTACATGCCCTTTCTTACTAACATTCCCAATTACATCTTTACAAGTGAATTTGTCGAATCCTCATTAGTTCATATGCTTGCTATCTCAATATCGACGTGCTTCTCTTGGCTTATAATGAAGTCACCAGTCCAAAAATAGATTTATAGGATAAAATACACAATTACACATATTAATACCCATTCAAAGATTCACCACTATGACTTTACTTATGAACGATTCCAAACTCAAGATCCATAGTAACAACCAATTGGTTGTTCCCAAATATGACGGCAGTGTCAAACTCTACTACCTGAGTAAATGAGACTGTGACACCCCATAACTCTATCCTTACATGCATCTATGTTTCAAGATTCACTCTTATATGTGGGAAGTGCACTAAGGTCATAAGAGACCTGAAGTACTTAGTCGAGTTCAAAACTTTCCTATAAATTGAGTTTCTAGTCTTAGACTATGAAAGAGTCAACTTTAAATGACTAAAACACTAAGAACAAAACGTATTAGATGTACCCTGACCTACCAAATGAATTCCCTTTAAATTATCTTTCTAACACAATTAATTTCACCTCATTTGGAATTCAGAGTCAAACATCATGGTCGTTTTACCGAAGACTGCCTGAGCAGAGTTGCTTCCACGAAACCCCTATATGGACTGTAGATTAAAGTACAACCCATCTACTAACTCACAGAAAATGTTCTGAAACTCTAATTCTTTGCCCCAAAATTTAAGGACCAATCTACGGATCGTAGAAACTACAGTGGATTGGGCTTGTAAAAGTGATCTAGAGACCCCAAAATTTGCCTAAAAGTTTAAATAAGGGTCCCTATGGGCCATAGGTGGACTCATAGATGACACAATCAATGATTTTAAAGAGGGGTATTTTCATCTATTCTCATCCTTTTAGCCTAAACTTATCAGTTTTCACTTTAGTAAACCCCTAAAACATAATTCTTCATATCAACAACACCTATACACTCTTTAAACTCAGAATGTAGTTTCAAAAGGGAAAAAGCTAGGGCTTTCAAGAACCTTCTTTAGTTTGTTCAAGAAACTAACTCCTCAGGTATGTAAGACCCTCCAAAAGTTATCCTACTATTAATTAGTATCTTTAACTACCAGTCTTTACCCAAGATCATGTTTAGGAGTTGAGATCAAGTTTCCCTATTACTAGTGAATTTCATGAAAATACTTGTTTTGTATTTTTGATAAAAGTCAAGGTCTTTACTGATTCTACTACTAAGTTAAGATATTAAATTAAGGTTTCATGGTTAAGGTTACAATTATAACAACCCTAGATATTTCATGAAAACCGTTATGTTCAAAGGTTTAGTTGAGTTTAAGGAGTACTTAAAACTTCTGTGTTTACAAGATAGCTTAGTAATAAAATTATATTTTTGAGACACTTTGCATTGATACAATTCAGTCAAAGAGAAAATATAAGTTGAGAAAAGTTTAAGAAAAGTCCCAATTTAAAAAGCATTTTGAGAACTCTTACTCTTTATGTTATGAGCATTATAAAAGTTATTCTGGGAGTAGTATTGAGCACTGATAAGAGTGAAAGTAATAATAACTTGAACTCATAAACGACATAGCCGGCGTAGGATAGGATTGTGCCAAAGATCAACCTTTCTCTGCCACTGATATGACCTATTTTGGATGGATCCACTCCCCTAGTTTTTGTTCCTTACCATGGCAAAGTACGAAATGACTCTGGCAATGTGGGCATGACGTTGTATCATCATGAAACTCATGGTGATGGTTGTTGATTAGAGAAACTCCCTAAGTTAAAGTAACCTAATTCTTACATACAGAGTTTCAGCATATGTTTTTACTTTCAGCAATCACTTTATTTATTACATATGCTATCCTATGTTGAGACATGTGTTAGCTACTTTTGAGTATAATAACCTATCCTAAGTTCTCAATTTAGGCTATTTTACATACCATATATTTCACCTACTGACGTCCTTTGGACCTGCATCATTTTATGATACAGACGTAGGAGACAGAGTTCTTCAGCAGACGCTCTATTGAGGACCAACTATTCATTTAGCTCTTGGTGAGGCCTCTTAGCAGTCATAGGTTACGGAGTCTTTATATATGTTTTTAGCATTTTTTTTCAGTTGTGGTTACCTTGAGCGTGTCGCGGTAGTTGTTTCAGATCATTCTAGTTAGAGGTTCAATAGACTGTATAACAGGAGTTCAGTTCTTATTTTCAGTTGTTATTGAGATATTTCCTTTGATTAGATTGTTCAGACTATTGTAGTTTCTTTAGTACATTATATCTAAGCCTATGTTTGTTATTTGAGTCTTGCGTTGAGTAAAGTAGCCATGCCCAGTTGTTTGCTTGGGACAAGAAATGGTTCTTGGTGACAACAACATCCAGGGAGTAAACTTGGGGCATGAAAAATTTGGTATCATAGCACAGAGTTCAAATGTCCTAGGGTGTATATGGAACTGCGTCTAGTTGAGTCTGTATTATTGGTGTGAAGTATGCCAAATCTATATTGGGGACACTACGGGGCATTAGGATGTGTCACTATCAATTGTTATCGCCTTTCATGCTTCATAGTTTACCTCTATTAAGTCCATTCTAATTCATGCATTCATGCCTTATTTTTCAGATCATGCCTCCACTTAGAGTCGTCGGACCAACCAAAAGTAGAGAGCCCCCTGCCGGGAAGAATGCAAACCAACCTAATTCACCAATTCTTAAGGGACCTAGAGGTCCAACTATTCCTTTGAGAAGCTACCGCAAGCGGATATCTCTAATGTTGAGCTCCACCACGCCATCCAGACTCTGGCATAGGCAGTCACTACACAGGGAGGTCGACAAGGAGATTGCAGACATGATGGTTCAGATACCACCAAAGTTCACAAATATTTGAGGATGAACCCACCTGAGTTCATGGGGTTTGATGTGAAGGAGGATCCTAAGAACTTCATTGAGGAGCTCTAGAAAGTATTTTAGGTTATGCACACAGGTGATGTTGAGCGGATTGAATTGGCTGCCTACCAGCTTAAGGGAGTGGCTAGACTCTGGTTTGATCGGGGAAGGGAGGTAGAGTAGAAGGGGGTCCTAGTTTGAGTTGGGTAGTATTCGAGGAGGTCCTTCTGGGACAGTACTTCCCTAGAGAGTTGAAGCAGGCTAAAATAAGGGAGTTTTTGAATCTGAAGCATGAAGTTATGAGTGTGCGGGAGTATAACCTCAAATTTACTCAGTTGTCCCGTTATGCTCCGAATATGGTGGAGGACATGTGTACGAGGATGGATGTTTTTGTATCAAATCTCTCTCGGATGACCAAGAGAGAGGGCAAACATTCTATGCAAATTGGGGATATAGACATAGCTCACTTAATGACTTATGTGTAATAAGTGGAGGAGGATTAGATCCAGGATAGGGAGGATTTCAAAAAGAAAAAGGGCTAAGACATTAGGCCAGGAGACAGATAAGAAAGGGGCTGGAGGTGTCAATCAGTCATTCTTTCAGCCTAGGAGATCTGGACCAGCACCATCATCTTCTAGTGTAGTCAGGTGGGGCACGTTTTTGAAGGATTTATCCTACAAGGATGAAGAATATTTTAGGGATAAAAAATCTCAATAAGTTCCTTTAGCACCACAGGGCAAACCGGTTCAGAGGGGTGCTATATTAGGAATAGGCGGGGGTTAAACCGTCAATATTCCATGACCACCAGATAGGAGCAGGAGAACTCCCTAGATATGGTTACTAGTATGCTCAATGTATTTACTTATGATGTCTATGCATTGTTACACCCAGGTGCCACATTATCATTTATGACTCCCTATGTAGCCACGAAATTTGAGATCAGTCCACAATGTCTTCTTGAGCCTTTTAGTGTTTCTACTCCTATTGGTTTACATTGTCTAGTGTTAGTTGTCTACATTGTCTAGTGTTAGTTTACTATAAAGTCACCTTAGCTGATCTGATTGAGTTAGACATGGTAGATTTTGACGCCATTCTAGGCATATACTGGCTTCATGCTTGTTATACCTCCATAGACTACAGAACTAGGATGGACAAGTTTCAATTTCCTAATGAGCTAGTCTTAGAGTAGAGAGGTAGCTCAGGTTTTTCAGAGGGTAAATGTTTCTCATATCGCAAAGCCAGAAAGTGAATTTCCAAAGGGTGTATATATCTTGTTAAAGTCAAAGATTCACGTGCCGAGACACCATCTCTCCAATCTATCTAGTCGTGAATGAGTTCCTAGAAGTCTTTCCTAATGACCTACCTGGAGTCCCTCCTGATAGGGAGATAGACTTTGGGATAGATACCCTCCCAGATACTCAGCCTATATCTATTCCTCTGTACTCTATGGCTTCTTTAGAGTTGAAAAAGTAGTTGAAAGACCTCCTAGATAAGGGTTTCATTAGAACGAGCGTCTCATCCTGGGGTGCTCTAATTCTCTTCATACGTGAAATGATGATTCTCTTAGAATGTGCATAAATTATCGTCAGTTAAATAAGGTCACCATAAAGAGTAAGTATCTTCTTCCCCGAGTTGATGACCTAGTTGACCAACTCCAGGGTGCTACTTATTTATTTAAAATATACCTTAGATCTAGGTACCATCAACTCAAACTTAGAGAAAGTGACATCCCTAAGACCTCTTTCAGAACCTGCTATGATCATTATGAGTTCTAGGTCATGTCATTTGGACTGACAAATTCACCAACGACTTCCATAGATCTTAGGACTAGGATGTTGAGGCCATACCTAGATATGTTCATCATTGTATTCATAGATGACATCCTGATCTACTCTCGTAATAAGGAGGAGCATGCCAACCATCTTAGACCCTTAAGGACCAACAGTTGTATGCCAAATTTTCCAAATGTGAGTTCTGGTTAGCACCCGTGGAGTTTTTGGGTCATATTGTTTTTGGTGAGGGCATTCAAGATGATTCTCAAAAGATTAAAGTAATAAAGAACTGGCCAAGGCCCATAACGCCAATAGAGGATAAGGGGTTTCTGGGGTTTGACAAGTTACAATGGGCATTTTGTAGAGGGGTTTTCTTCTATCTCAGCTCCCTCGACTAATCTAACTTAGAAGAAGGTTAAGTTTGCATGGTCTGAAGTATGTGAGAAAAGTTTCCAGAGTTGAAAACTATGTTGATGATAGCTCCGGTCTTATCCCTACTCGAGGGAGCTGATGGCTTTGTTGTGTACTATGATACTTCTAGAGTTGTCTTGTGATGCATATTGATGCAAAAAGGAAAGGTAGTAGCATATGCCTCAAGATAGCTTAAGGATCATGAGAAAAACTACCCAACTCATGATCTTGAGCTTGCTGTTGTGGTGTTTGCTCTCAAAATCTGGAGACACTATCTTTTGTTTGGGCATCTAGATGTATATACTGACCACAAGAGCTTGCAATATGTATTCAGGAAGAAGGAGCTAAACTTGAGCTAGAGGAGATGGTTGGAGCTGTTGAAGGATTATGAGACGAGCATCATCTATCACCTAGGTAAAGCTAATATAGTGACTGATGCTCTTAGCAGGTTTACCATGGAGGGAACTACACACATTGAGGATAGAAAGAAAGAACTAGCTAAAGAGGTGCACATACTGGCTTGCTTGGGAGAAAAAATTGAAGATTCTGACGATGTTAGTAGGGAAAACTCATCCTAAGTGGTGGAGGTGAAAGAAAAGCAAGACTGGGAACCTATCCTCCTTCAGTTGAAAGAAGATGTTCAAAAGCAAAAGTTATTACTATTTGCAAAAGGGGGAGATGGAGTCCTGAGGTACCAAGGTAAACTATGTGTACCAAGTGTTGGTGGCCTTTGAGACAGGATTCTAGCTGAGGCTCATAATACTAGATACTCTATTGACCCAGGTGCAACAAAAATGTATAGATATTTATGAGCAGTTTAATGGTGGGGTAGCATGTAGAAGGACATTGAAAAGTTCGTGTCCAGGTGCTCGAATTTCCAGCAAGTCAAAGTTGAGCCCCAAAAGCCTTTTTGTGTGGCCTAAAATATTTAAATTCTAGAGTGGAAATAGAAGATGATTAACATGGATTGTATAATAAGCTTACCTCGATCTCGTAGACAACATGATTCGATATGGGTAATAGTAGGTAGGATAACCAGGTCAGCTCACAATCTACTTGTCGAGACGACTGATACAACTGAGGACTATGTCAGACTTAACATTAAGGAGATCGTTAGATTGCATGGGGTTCCCATATCTATTATCTTAGATAGAGGATCCCAGTTCACGACAAAAATTTAGAAGTCCTTTAAAAAAAGGCTAGGTACGAAGGTGAATCTTAGTACAACCTTCAATCCCCAGACAGATGGGCGAGCAGAGTGGACCATACTGACCCTTGAAGATATGTTGAGGGCATGCATTATAGACTTTAAAGGTAACTGAGATGATCACTTACCCTTGGTTGAATGTTTATATAACAACAGTTTCCAAGATAGCATACAAATGGCACCATATGAGGCCCTTTATAGGAGGAGGTATAGGTTGTCTATCTGGTAGTTTGATGTTGGTGAGGTAGGATTGATAGGAACTTATTTAGTCCAACAAGCTATGGAGAAGGTGAAATTTATTCAAGAACGACTAAAGACAACCCAAAGCCAACAAAATTCTTATACTGATGTTAGAAGGAGATATTTGGAATTTGAGGTAGATGATTGGGTATACCTAACGGTTTCACCAATGAAGGGAGTTATGGGATTCAGGAAAAAAGGAAAGCTTAGTTCTTGATATATTATCCCGTACCAGATTATATGGAGGATTGGTAATGTGGCGTATGAATTGGAATTGCCACAATAGTTAGCTGCTATTCATTTAGTATTCCACATTTCTATGATTTAGAAGTGTTTGGGAGACCGTGCCCTGGTTCTGCCTTTAGAGAGTATTATAGTCAAGGACAACTTGTCATATATCTCCCAGTTAAGATACTAGATTAGCAAGTTCGTAAATTAAGGACCAAGGGAATTGCTTCTGTTAAAGTACTGTTGAGGAACCGGTTTGTCAAGGAAGCCACTTAGGAAGCTGAGGCTGATATGAAAGCTAGATATTCTTTATGGAGGTAATATTCTTTATTCCACCATTGAGTTGAGATGCCTCCTTAAATATGAGTAATAAGATATCTGGATAGCTTTCTATTGATAAACTAGTTCATGAGTAGCAAACATGTGTATATTCCATAGTTTCACCTTCATTCAAGGACAAATGTATCCAAGGGGGAGATATTGTGACACTTCATAAATCTATCCTCACATGTACCTATGTTTCAAGACTCACTCTTATATGTGGGAAGTTCACTAAGGTCATCAGAGATCTCTAGTACTTAGTCGAGTTCAAAACTTTCCCATAAATTGGGTTTCTAGTCTTAGATTATGCAAGGGTCATCTTTAAATGATTAAAACTCTTAGAACAAAAAGAATTAGATGTTCCATGATCTACCAAATGAAAGCCCTTTGCATTATCTTTCCAACGCTACTGATTTCACCTCATTTATAATTTGGAGTAAATAATTATGGCACTTTTACTGAAGACTGCCTAAGCAGAGTTGCATGTAAGAAACCCCTTTACTGGTCGTAGATTAAAGTACAGCCCGTCTGCTAACTCGTGGAAAGATCCTTACACTCTAATTTACTGTCCCAAACTTCAACGACCAATATATGGGTTGTGGAAAGCTTTACAGGCTGTAGATTAGGCACGTGAAAGTGATCCAGAGACACCGAAATTTGTCTAAATGTTTATGGAAAATCCCCTACGGGCCATAGATGGACTCGTAGATAATATGATCAGTGATTTTAAAGAGGGATACTTTTATCTTTTCTCACCCTTTAAGCCTAAACTTATCAGTTATCACTTGAGTAAATCCCTAAAATGTAATTCTTCATATCAATAACGCTTAAACACTCTCTAAACTCAGAATGTAGTTTCAAAAGGGTAAAAGCCAGGGCTTTCAACAACCTTCTTAAATTTCTTTAATAAACTAACTCTCCAGGTATGTAAGGCCCTCTAAAATATATCATACTATTATTTTAGTATCTTTGAATACCAGTCTCTACCCAAGATCATGTTTATGAGTTAAGATCAAGTTTTGCCAATACTATTTAATTTCATTGAAATACTTGTTACTGATAACACTAAGTTCCAAGAGATTAAAAAGGCATTTTGAGGATTCTTACTCTTTAAGTTATGATCATTATAAAAGTTATCTCGGGAGTAGTATTGTGCACCAGTATGAGTGAGAGTAGTAATAACTTGAACTCACAAACTATGTAGCCAGTGTAGGATAGAATTGTACCAAAAGTACAACTTCTCACTACCATTGAGATGGCCCTGTTTTGGGATGAATCCACTCCCCTAGTTTTCGTTCCTTACCCTGGCAAAGTATGGAATGACTCTGGCAGCGTGTGCAAGATGTTGTATCATCACGAATCTCATAGTGATAGTTATCGAATAGAGAAACTCCCTAAGTTAAAGTAAACTAATTCTTGCATACAAAGTTTCAGCATACGTTTTAACTTTCAGCTTGCACTTTAGTTATTACTTATACTATCCTATTTTGAGACATGTGATAGCTACTTTTGAGTATAGTACCCTATCCTAAGTTCCCAATTTGTCTATATTACATACTGTACATTCCACGTACTGATGTCCTTTGGACCTGCATGATTTTATGATGTAGATGTAGGTCACAGAGTTCCTCAGCAGATGCTCCATTATGGACCAACTATTTATTCAGCTATTAGTGAGGCCTCTTACCAGTTAAAGGCCTTGAAGTGTTTATATATGTTTTTAGCATTTCTTTTCTTTTGTGGTTATTGTAGGCCTGTCAGGGTAGTTCTTTCAGATCATTCTTGTTAAAGGTTCCATAGACTGTATGACAGGAGTTTCAGTTCTTATTTTCAGTTGGAATTGAGATATTTCCTATGTTTAGATTTTTCAGACTATTGCAGTTTCTTTAGTACATTATATCTAAGCCTATGATTTCTTATTTGCAGACCCATGGAGTAAAGTAGCCAGGCCAAGTGGTTACAGGATGATCTCCACGTTCACAGAGCACTCTTTGTACCTTAACAATTTTTAATTCAGGATACACCCTTTTTAATCTATCTTTGAACTTCTAAGCTTTTTGGGGTGATTTTGAAGAAGGTTTTCAAAGATTTGTGTTGGATAAGTGTTTCTAACACTAAACTAAGCTTTTTCTATAAGTTTTGTCTTGATTTTAGCTTTAATTGCATGAATTTAATCACCCAAAATTGGGGTTTTTTGGACTATGTTTTTCAAACTTTAACCATTGATTTCTCATTCTACTTAAGCTTGATTTTAATGGAATTTTCTCCCATAAACTCTATTGTTTGAGTAGAACATGATTCCAAAATTAATTTCTAGATTTAAGAATTTTAAATTTTAGTCCCAATTTTACCATTTTTCCCCAGGCCTAAATATGTCCATATGGGTATCATAATGCACCTCTTGATGTGTAGTATATGTTTTTTATAGTAATTGATCGTTTTGTGGATCATTTGGAGGCTCGAGTTGATTGAAAGATTGTCTGAGTGTGGTTTCAACATCGAGATATGTTTGGCTAACCTTTTTACGACTGATTTTGAGCTATTGAGCATGCTATTGTGATAATTATGAGATGTAGATTAAATTGTGACCCGATATCATGACATGATTGAATTTCATGAGTATATGAGATCGAGTATGCCAAATATTGACTAAATGGCAATCCTATTAATTAATTGAGATAAAATCTTATGTTTTGAGGTAATTGGGATATCATTATGATAATATGAGACTTGAAATAGTTCTTGATTAATGTTTTGACTAATTGTTGATGAGTACGATTAGTGTAAGAGTTATGAGTCCATTTCGGGTACTT
Source organism: Solanum rostratum (assembly GCA_029948455.1). NCBI lineage: Eukaryota > Viridiplantae > Streptophyta > Magnoliopsida > Solanales > Solanaceae > Solanum > Solanum rostratum. Next base: position 52,956,395 of record CM057052.1, on the reverse strand, counting down.
GTGAAGCTTGGTTCAATGACATATGGTTATTTGTGAGTGGAGATGAGTTTAGACATGGTATAGCCGTATAATGTTAATACTGCATCATCGCATTGGTATGCACCTATCTTATATCGACTAGCTATATTGGTATGGACGGATCTTATGCTCCATTGTTGCTTTGTTATGCCTATATCTTTTACTAGAATGGGTACATGCACAGATCTTATTTCTGATTAGGTTGCATTGATATGCACACATGTTATATATGAATGATTACATTGGTATGCAAACATTTGATACATGATTAGATGCATTGTAATGCACATTTATCACTACATTTACATCATTTAAGATTTTATGATGCATATGGTTATGGCCTGTGATGCCTTATTATATTTTTAGTACATGGCCTACGATGTCCCCGAGTTCTATCTTGTAGCTTCTACTCAATAGATGTGTACATCAGGCTCCATGACAGTCGTGATTTCACCTTATACATGACCTACAATGCGATTGCATCCTTGCCTTTGAATTGCATTACATACTTGGATCGGCTTACCATCCATAATTGCCATTATTCCAAGATTTTATTGTATTGTGTACTAATACATTTGATGCAGGTGATAGGATTCTTTGTTGTTACATACTTGTTTGATTTCTCTTACCTAGTCGATTGAACTTATTGGGTACATTTTGGTCTACTCACCCCTACTTTGTTTCCTCCCTACAGATCGTGCACAGGGTTCATGAAAGGGCAGTTGATTGTTTTATCTAAGAATTATCGATACCATCCAAATCTCAATGGTGAGGCTCAAACTCCGAGTCATGGTGGATCTTTGGGTCTTCTTTTTATTTCTTTATCTTTCAGATATGTATCAGATATTATGGGACATTATTGTATTTGCTTTTGAGACGGTCGTATTTACTCTTCAGTATCGTGTTAGATGCTCTTGTACTCATGACTTCAGGTTTTGTGAGATTTCTTATATCTTATGAGTTGTTTACCCTTTATTTATCTTTACTTAGTTGCGATCTATTTTGGATCGTGACAAGTTTGGTATCAAAGCTCTAGGTTTGTTGGGTTCATCAGTTACGAGCAAGGTGTCTACTAGAGTCTCGCAGGTCGTTGTGTAGACGATACCCATCTTCGGGAGGCTACGAGATACCTGTTAGGAAAAGTTTTCACATCTTGCTTCCGTTCATGCAATCATTTACATTACCCATTTTGAAAGTGTCTACTCTACTCCTTTTACGCAGATGCCGACTACTAGATCCCATCAATTAGTGGGAGAGCTCAAGGCAGCAGATGTGGCTCCCACCCGAGGTCGAGGTAGAGTTCGAGGTAGGACCAGGGGCAAAGGACATGTTAGAGCGGCAGCTCCACCATGAGGGTAGACTAGATCGGCTTCTCCAGAGTCTATTCATGATTCCTGGGCGCAAACGCAGAGAGTAAATGAGGGATGCACCAGAAACTTGGACTAGCAAGACACAGATTTAATAAAAACTCGGAATGGGCATTTGGAACTCATCCAAAATCAGAATTTCACAAACTAAATATGTATCTATACTAGAAACAACGATCCGGACTCAACAAAATCATCAAAAATCAATTTCAAGGCTTCTTCAGTACTTTTACCAATGTAACTCGTATAAACTAGTTTAAAACTCAAAATATCAAAAGTTCTCTTGATAATTCTAATAATTATGTCAAGACCATTTCTAGCTTTAGTTTTACCATCCACAACAACTGGGATTATCAAAATTTCAAACTGAGCTTTTAAACTCCGAATGTTGACAAAGTCAAACTTTTTTTCCAAACAGCTGAAAACAGAAAGTTTGGCATAAAAACCTCATTTTAACTCCAAATTCAGTTTTATAATTTCTCATGGATCAGTTTTGATGTTCTAGAGCTAATGGAAATGATAAATCTCTGATCCAATACTCGAAACTCAGAATGACACAAAAACTCACTTTTTTAGCAACTTAAGTTTCTAAAAATGCCAAGACTCATATTTTTAACCTAAAAAATACAGGACTTCTGTTTCAACCAGACATATAGTTCAAAATAGCTCCCAAGCATCTTATGAAAGGGTAAAATAGTAGTTTTTGTAGATAATGCCAAAAATAACCGACCAGGTCATTACAACATGATCTAGGGTTCATGATATTGATTATGTGTCTTTTTTATTATGATTTAATAAGTAATGTATTGCATGAATTATGCATGAAGTAATGTTAAAATAGATAAATTTCAAGGTTTTACATGCAATTTTTCTTAAATTCTATCTTGGGTTCATGAAATTTAATATGGGTTTCCTTAACTATGATTTCAATTAATCTTGTTCTTCCTGATTAGACATGATTTTATTCAAATATCATGATTCCAAGTTAACTTGTGAACCTGTCATTCCCCGAGCCTACACTCTGGACGTGGCTGAAACTCGAAAAATTATTTTTGGCCCCTAGCGAACCATTTGGCTTTGCTAATTACTCAAAGAAAGGCTCAAATATCATATAAGGTAGGATGCACTTAGTAATACTAGAACTCAATCTTTAAAGAAAATCAATGCCGAACATTTAGTAGTACAAAATCTTAACTCCAAATAAGAAAACCTAAACAACACCAAACTAGTCTACAAAGCTTGTAGAGTACTATTTTTGAAATAGGTACCGTGATAGGACGCGACTACCACAACTAAATAAAAATAAATGAAACAGAAGTAATGACATCAAATTCCCTTAGCTGCAAAGAGGCCTCACCAATAGCTGGGTAGAGATCTTTATCATCAATAATGTCTATTGAGGAACTCAGCCACCTATGTTTGCATCATGAAATGATGTAGGTCCAAAGAAAGCCAGTACAAGGAATGTATGAACATGTAAAATGTCCAAACCAGGAATTTAGGGAAAGAATACTTAATTAAAACTTAACTTAGAAAATAACGCAATAACAGGAGCAATGCACTATAAGTAAATTGTCCGTTTCAATGCATAAGCATAAGTACTCAAGTATGTTAAAATAATATGCTTCAAGCAAACTATCTGTTATACTTCACTAATGCAAGTACTCAAATATCTGAAAATAGTGTATTTTAACTTGGGGAGTCTATCTAACTAACAGCTATTACTATGAGCATCGTGATGGTACAACATCATGCCCACATTACCAGAGCCATTCTATACTTTTCCATGATAAAGGACAAACATTACTTATGGATCCATCTAACTTGGCCTTTTCAGTTGCAAATGAGGAGTCGTACAATATTAGCATGATCCTATCCTATGCTAGCTATGTAGTTCATGAGTTTGAGTTGTTATTATTCTTACCATATTTGTGCTCAATACTTATCACACCCTAGGCTTATGGCCTAATTGTAACATAACGAATGAGAAATCCAAAGGCACCTCACCCAAGCCATATATCAAGCATTTCATAGGAATTGAACATAAATAAAATGCAAAATTTAAATGAAAATAGAGCTAAGGGAGAATCCACATAAAATCCATAAAGGAAAGTTAAAACATAGACTCTTAATACTTTGTCCAACTATACCTCTAGCACAGACTTGGTGGGGGCTAAGACATGTTCAAATTCACCCTCAGGTAAAATGTAGCAAACGAAATACAACTAGATAATCCAAAGGTCTTGATGCATCAATCATCAAAAAAACTAAGATATTGTCCCCAAACTAGAGGACTCATCTGTGGGACCCGTGTTTCTCGTCTTCCATTATATAAATAGTGTGGCGTTATATAAGACATATGTGATTTTTGCTAGAACCTATGAATAGTAAGGCTGAAAATAAGAGGTTATATCAAGGACATAATGTTTCAAGTCAAAGGAATCCCCTAAATACACATTTGGGATTTAAAGAAATGGCGCGAGTGGCACCTCGCCCTTTTTGGAAGGTTTAAATTAGGTTTCACATTTCGAATGGGACTAAAAGTGTATAATTTGCTAATAATGGATTTTTAAAAGTTATAATATCACAAAGATCATATATTATGTTTTGGAATTAAGAAAATTGCAAGATAAAGATTGGCCAAAGTTACTGTAAGTTTCTTTAAGAAATCTTTCTAAAATTTGGGTCAAATGTGTCAGTCTATATCTCCCAAAATATATGGCGTTAGAAAGTCCATTATAATCAAATTTAAGATCTATGAGTCTAGTTTGTAACGCACCAAACCGCCCATCAAACGGGCCTCAGAATAAAAAGTTATGACCATTTTACCGCGACTGCCTGAGCGGGAAACTGGGTCATGGGTCAGGTCGGGTCGACCCACCTTAATGTCGGCCAATTTGAGCTTTTTAAAACTCAAATAGTGTCATTTCATTCCCAAACAGCTTATAAACTGAAGGAAAAGTTCCCTCAAGGTACCAAAGGAATTTGAGTAAGTTGTTCTTATTTTTACCGTTAAAATTTATCCGTGTGCCTAGAAATGTGTGCCTTACGCTTTGCAATTGTTTCCCCCTCCTATTAGCTGTGTTTGCAGTTATTTTTGGGCTGAAAAAAATGTTATTCTTGCTAGTTATTTTTAGTTTGCAACTGGTGTGTTCAGGTAATAATTTTGGGGATCCTTTACGGTCATTTTCACAAAGTTTTACGGACATCTCCTCGCGTAAATGTGATATGGAAAATCTATCGATTAATGTTAATTTGTGGACTGTTTATAGGTGGTTATAAGTTGTGTATATATAGCTGTTCGAAGCTTAGGACTTAAGGAACTACTTTCATGAAGGAACTTTGAGCAATTGGGCGATTATTGGGGAGGTATGTTAGTTCTAAGGTTCGTCCCTCCTTTTAGCATGAAATCCGGGTAGTTCCCCAAAACGTCAAATGCAATATCTTACTATTTTATTGCTAGAAAGACCTTCTATGAAAGGCATTGGATTTATAGTTAAGTTATTTTCATGATGGTATTAGGTTGAAATTCCATTCGTTCGCTTAAACTGAACATTCAATATCTATATATCACTTTGTCGATTTTTCTGGCTACCAATCCATATGTTTGCGATGCTTCTCTTTTTGGTTTAGTGCTATCAGAATAAATGTAGACTACGAAGGGAATATAGTATTCATAATCAGTCATTCTTCTATACAAAAAATATTATTGAAGCATTTAACTAGTGTCACGTTGGTTTCCAATATTCTCCAGTGAAGTGCTCCTATTCAAACGACTAAGGCAGTTGACCCTATTTAAATACTTTCTTTTACTAATTGACATGGGACCAAGTATACCATTATGTAAAGCACCTTTATGAACATTTTCAAACTTAAGGCTTCACTCAAAATATTGGTTTAAGTTCCCAAACTTGCTAAAAACGACATATAAGATCCCACGAGTCATGTGTATACACTATGCCAATGATTATAATGTTATGAGAATAAGTGTACCAATGAGCTAAGATTGGCTAAATGACAATGATTATGATGTTATGAGAATAAGTGTACCAATGATCCAAGATTGGCTAAGTTCTTTCTATGGCCTACTATGTGCATTCAACATTCATATCATACATTCCACGCTATGCATGGACTTTGAGCTATAATCGAAGGTATGGGGCCTATTTTGCCAAATGATTATATATATATACACACACATATATACATATATATGTATATATGTATATGGTATAGATGGCCACAGGTTGGCAGATATGATCCGGGTTAGCTACCGGGAAGGACCACCAATGCTAGCATTTGGTTGGGTATGTCATACATGTGCATCTATATATATGTATTCATGACATGCGATACTCGAGCATACCATGCATATTTGATCGCTAGGAGGTTGCTTATTGGCCAGTAAGGCTACTTGAGTTTTGGTTATAGGTGGTGTTTTGATTAACCTTTTTTTATTACTGTTATCTATGATTTTACTTCCTGCCTTACATACCAGTACATGTTTATTCGTACTGATGTCCCTTTTCCTGGGGACGATGCATTTTATTTTGTGCGTGCAGGTTCATGTAGGGGTTCTGATTTACCCCTCCACTAGGAGCCCCGTTCAACTATGAGTTCGTAAGCTCCACCTCTTATGGGAGCTTTCACATAATGCTTACTTTTTGTTGTAGAGTTGGGTTTAGTCGGGGCCCTGTCCTGGCAGTGTTAGTAATTCTCTTAGAGGCTATTGTATACATGTTATTGTAGGTTGATTCTATTGTGCCTTTTAGTCTCCACTCATCCGATTGGCATGTATATATAGTGCGTGCCTGTACTTCTATTGTAGTAGCCTTATCGGCTAACTAGTACTCTATCGTTTTGGTTTACCTATCCTGATATACATGATTTACTGTTGACCAGGTCATGACCTAAAATATCCAGGCTTAGTCTTTCAGATGTCATGCTGCCCGATTTTCTTCTGGTCCCGAGTTTAGTTAACTACTATGTTTAGCAGCTTACCCAGACAATACAGTATCGGGTGCCAGTCGCGTCTCCCCTCTCTTTGGGGCGTTACATCACCAACTTTAATCTTCAATAATCCAAAGCTAGCCGTATGGAGGAGGAGCACCGTACCCTACATGGTTAAATCATGTAAGAAAAAGAATATGTTAGTAGTTTGAATGTACTCGTACGTGGGTATTGATGTCACCCAAGCTACACCTCCTTTGGAAGCCTAAAGCGGTCATTGTGAAGAGATATAACCTAACCAAGATTAGGGTCGAACCCACATGGAATATGATAGACTTAGAAGAATTTAAAGCAATTCAGGTAGATTTACCTACTTATCTCCCCAAAGAGGGGAGGGGTTTGTAACAACTATAATAAGTAATCCTAAGCTAAGACAAGTGTGAAATTAGTATGAAGAGTAACTAAGGTATTGTGTTCCCCATGAGTCCCTAACTTGGTGTTACTACATAATCGATTTTTTTTCTAGTGTGTAACATGCAAAATGGTAAGTTAAGTTTACCAATCCTTTTGATCAAGGCGAGAGGCGAATTTCACTATGTGATTTTATCTATCCTCGCATTGTGACATTACTAACCCTTACCTATCGTTCCAATACAACTTCTCCTTGGCCCAGTTTGGTTGATTAGTCAAGGAACATCAATCGCATTCTGTTAATTTATCTCTTTCTTATTCATTACTACCTTGATCCAATTAGTAACACTAGGTGAGTTCTAATGTTGGCCACTATTAAAAAGCATTCAAGTTGAAGAGAATTAATTTATACATGCATGCACACTTTTCAAGAATTACAATTATCCAGTTTTACCTTATCAATTCTTTATGGTTCGTATAACCCACCCTAGTTGTGACTTCAGCTACTCATGATCAGTGTAGATGAAAGAATCATGAATTCGAATAACATAATTGAGCACTTACAAAATAGGATTAAGAATAGTAAATCTAAGCTCTTCAACAAGAATCACAGGATTGAATTAATGACAAAAAATAATGTTTCACAAGTGTTTCTCCCAAGCTCTTTACTATTCTCTACTATTTTGTAATGTTCCCTATGATAAATAACCTAAAAAACATATTTATATCTTTAAAATACAAAACCTGTTTTCACATCATTTTTTGTTTTAGCTTATTGATTAGGTATCACTCATTTTTCTTACACCCAAAACACATTTTTACCCCCTTTTTCATGTATTACTAGTTTTCCTCCTCATTTTTTGTTTACCCTTACACTAGCCACCCTCGACTTAGGCTTTTGGCTTGAGTCGAGGTGCACAATATCCAACCTAGGAACCAGGGCCACTTTAGGTAGCCTCCCTTAACTTAATCTTTTTTCTTTAGTCAAGTTGCATAATGTTTAGGGAAGGACGAGCCAATTTTAGGATTTTAAATCTATCAAGGCTAGGTAACTTAGGTATTTACAAAGAAAAGGGTACATGTAAGTCTCTAACATTAGGATCAAGGGATATTTCATACATTTGGTTTGTTATTTAGGCTAAGTGGACTATGATGAACAACAACCGGAGATCCTTCCATAACCAACTAATCTACAGTCTAAGTGAGAGTAACAAGGCAGGTTCTGAATTGAAACATAGTATATAAATTTAGCAAAGAAACTCATACTCACATGGCACTTACATTATCCACAAATATTCTCAAATTATGCTTTTCATCTCAATTTCATCATTACTTATCAGAACAAGCACTGTCAACAATCAAACATGCAAGGTTGCTATCAACACAAACTAACAAAATTTTGAAGGGTATCATTTTTCACACAAAAACCAACATATGCCATAAATATCAGTACTACATGCTACAAATACTACCTACATATCCTAAACCTGCTGCATCTGTATAAATTAAATATCCTTGGGGAAAAAGAACATAGGCAAGAAAACTCCTAGGATTTGAAATTAGGGATATTTATAGGTCAAGATTACTCAGACTTCACTGAGGTCTATAACTACCCATACCCCATTGAAAATGAGTTGCATTGTCCCCAATGCACAAAATGGAATATAAAGCACAGGGGTCAAAAAGAACATACATAGGTGCCTAAGCGCCAGTCTCTACCTTTTGTTGCCTCCAGAGTAATGCTTGATTTATTGTTGCAGCATGACATAGGCAACTTGGTTACTCAGACTTCACCGAGTGTCCATGCTTCCATTATTTTTATTTCCTCAACATTGCCAATATACGATTTGACTCTTTGGCTATTCACTTTGAATTTTCCACCATTTCTCTTCTCCAACTTGATGGCCCCATGGTCGAAGACATGTGATATCTTAAAGGGTCCCAACCATCTGAACTTGAGTTTCCCAAGGAACAACTTTAGCTTGGATTTGTATAGAAACACTAAGTCCCCTAGTGTGAATTGGTCAATGATCATGCTGCAACTCATTCTTTGTTTGTATAAGGCGACCTCTCATATTCCGTCAAATAAAATTAATTAAGATTATTGAGTTGGCTCAGCATAAAGTTTGCCGCAACATTCCAGTTTAGATTCAACTTCTTCATCGCCCACATCGCCTTATTCTCAACCTCCAAAGGCAAGTGACATGCTTTCATAAAGATAACTTAGTAAGGAAGCATGCCTATGGGGGTCTTGAATGTAGTCCAGTATGCCAATAATGCGTCATCGAGATTCCACGACTAATTTGTCTAGTTTGCATTCACAGTCTTGGATAGAATCTATTTGATTTCTCTATTGGACAACTCCACTTGCCCGCTTGTCTGAGGGTGCTAAGGTGTGGCCACCTAATGCTTTACCCCGTATTTTTCAAGAAGGGGCGTGAATAATCTATTGCAAAAATGAGAGACAACATCGCTAATGATCGCATGAGGGGTTCCAAACTTTGAGAAGATGTTCCTTTTCCAAAATGTTATGACAGTTTTGCCTTCATGTTGGGGAGAAAAACTGTCTCCACCTATTTTTATACATAGTCCACAACCACCAAGATATATTTTTTCCCACGTGATCTAGAAAATGGACCAATGAAATCTATTTCCCACGAATCAAATAATTTAATCACCATAATAGGGTTTAGAGGGAGCTCGTGCTTGTGGGAAACACCCACTTCTCTCTGGCATCTATCACATGCTTTGGCATAGTCGCGAGCATCTTTGTGGATGGTTGGAAAATAGTAGCCACACTGCAAGATTTTGTGTTGTTCGGACTCTACTATGATACCCACCAACTAGAGACGAGTGGCATGCCTCTAGGATACTCATCATCTCTACCTCAGGAACCCAATGAAGAATAATCCCATCTGCACAGATACAAAACAAGTATGGATCATCGTAAAAGAATTTTCTCACATTAGATAAGAACTTGCAGCGCTAGTGGGTATTCATGTTTGGAGGTACAATATCACTAACCAAATAGTTTGCATAGTCTGCAAACAATGATATCAAATAATGGGATGCTGCCAACACTCTCTAATTTGGGAATGAATCATGCATCTCCAATCCTTTGCAAAACATTGCCATGGCCCTATTTTCTAATATGGAAAGATGATCTGCAACTTGATTTTCGATCCGCTTTATGTCGATAATATCAAAGTCGAACTCTTAGAGAAGAAGTACCCATCAAATCAATCTTGGTTTTGCATTCTTCTTCACTATCAAGTACCACAATGCGGAGCAATCTGTGTGCACAATGACTTTGATCTCCAAGAAATACAATCGGAATTTTATGAACGCAAAGACCACTGCAAATAACTCCGATTCAATGACAATGTAGTTCTTCTGGGCTGCATTTAGGGCTTTTCTAGCATAGTATATGGGATATAATATCTTCTCTTGGGGCTGTCCCAACACTACACCAAGCGCGAGCCCACTTTGATCGCACATGATTTCAAAAGGCTTTGACCAATCTGGAGCTACAGTGATAGGAGCCGAAAAATAACCTCTTGCTTCAACCTGTCAAAGGATTTTAGGCATGCATCATTAAAAACGGACATAGAATTCTTCTCAAGTAGTTTGAAAAAAGGACGTGCAATTTTAGAGAAGTTCTTTATCAAGCGCCTGTAGAATCCCCCATGGCCTACGAAGCTCCTCACACCCTTCACAGAGATGGGTGGGGGAAGCTTCTTAATAACCTCCACTTTAGCTTTATCAACCTCGATTACCTTTGTAGAGATTCTGTTCCCTAATACAATTCCCTCCTTCACCATGAAGTGACACTTTTCCCAATTCAACACAAGATGGCATTCCTCACATCTTCTAAGCACGACATGTAAGTGCTTCAAGCAATCCTCGAATGAGTCACCAACAACGCTAAAGTCAGCCATGAAGACCTCGATAGTGTCCTACACCATGTTTGAGAAGATTAACATTGTGCATCTTTGGAATGTTGCTAGCACATTACAAAACCCCCATAGCATCCTCTTGAAAGCGAAGGTGCCATAGGGGCATGTGAATGTTGTCTTTTCCTGATCCTCTGGAGTAATGGTGATCTGGTTGTAGCCTGAGTAACTATCCAGAAAGTAGTATCAACTCTTTCCACACAATCCTTCTAGCATATGGTCCTCCATCAACGATGCATTGAGCTTTCTGTAATCTATACATACCCTCCACCCAGTGACCAGTTATACGGGAATGAACTCGTTACTAGTATTTGGGATCATGGTAATACCCCCTTAATTTGTAACACATTGAACTGAGCTCACCCTTCACTATCGACAATTAGATAGATCACCCCTGCATCTAGCCACTTGATGATTTCCTTGCGCACGACCTCTTGCATAAGGGGGTTGAGATGCCATTGGTGCTCAATACTTAGCTTGTAGTCCTTGACCACTTGGATTTTATGAGTACATGCCCCAAGAGGGATACCAATGATGTCCGTAATAGTCCACCCAAAGGGCTTGTTGACCTTCTTAAGCACTATGACCAGTATTCACGTGTTTGTCATTCAGGTCCATAGCAACTATGAATAGCAAGGAGTTGTTGGTGCCCGAAAATATATATCTCAGATTTGATGGAAGAGGATTCAACTCTAGCACCGGTGGCTCTTCAATGGATGGTTTAGTAGGTGGTGGCTCTCGATTCTGTAAATCTAATTCGAGCTTAGTTTGCTCCTCATTCTCATTCTCATTTTGGTTTTGATTCAGAGCTTTATTATTCGAATTGTTTGCATTATCTTGGGTCATCCTTCTCATCCTTCTCTGGAACTCTAGGTCAAACAGAGTCAAGGGAATACCTCAACTTTACATGTTGGGCATACACTACACCTGCACCCTGAAATAGAACAAAAACAACAAAAACATAAAATGAGGGAAATGACAAAAAATTCCTAAACTACCAAAATTTAACAAGTCTAGCCGTACTCCAAAGCAGTAGTGTAAAAATCTTGATGTTGCCTAAGCTACACCTCCTTTTTTACGGCTAAAAAGGTTATTGTCAAGATATATAACATAACAAAGGTTAGGGTCAAACCCACAGGGAATATGGTAGACTTAGAAGAATTTTAAAGCAATTCGGGTGGATAACCTACTTATCTCCCCCAAGGGGGGGGTTGTAACAACTATGACAAGTGATCCTAGATGAAGACAAGTGTGAAATCAGTATGAAGAGTAACAAGGGTATTGTGTTCTCCATGAGTCCCTAACTTGGTATTACTAGATAACAAATTCTATTCAAATGTGTAGCATGTAAAACATTAATTTATGTTTACCAAACCCTATAATCTAGGTAAGAGGCAAACTTCACTATGTGATTTGATACATCCCTGAAGTTTGACATTACTAAACCTTACCTATTATTCTAGTACAACCTCTCCTTGGCTCAGTTTGGTTAATTACGACAACAACAACATACCCAGTGGAATCACATAAGTGGGGTCTGGGGAAGGTAGAATGTACGCAGACCTTACCACTACCTCATAGAAGTTGAGAGGTTATTTCCTGGGATCCCTGGTCTCAAAAACCCATAAGCAAAATAAGCTAGATATTATGAAAAAAAGGAAAGGTAATTAAAAGAGCGACTATTAACGAGAAGAACATGTCAATATGTAACACACCTATGACAAATAATGACAACACATCCAATTTGGTTGATTGGATGAGAAATATCAATCAAATCCTGTTCATTAATCACTTTTCCTATTGATTACTACCTTGATCAAGTCTATAACACTAGGTGAGTTCTAACGTTGGCCACCATTAAAAAGTATGCACACTTTTCAAGAATTATGAACTATCTAGTTTTACCTTGTTAGTTCTTCATGGTTCCCAGCATCCTAGTTGTGGATTTAGCTATTCATGATCAATGTAGATGCAAGAATCATGATTTTGAATAACATGTTTGAGCACTTGAACAATAGAATGAAGATAAATAAATCTAACCTCTTCACTAAGAATCATAAAATTGAATTAAAGACACAAAATTATGTTTCACAAGTGTTTCTCTCAAGCTCTCTACTATTATCGACTATTCTGTAATGTTCCATATGAAAAATAACCTAAAAACCTATTTATAGTCATTAAAATATAAAACTAAAACAAAATAGGAGAACTACGTCGGCAAGTTCTACGGGCCGTATAATGTTTTACGAACCATAGCTGGGGCTTCGTGTATTTCATCTTCAATTCTAGGGTTGAGTTCTACGACACCTATCTATGGGACATATAAAGTTCTACGACCCATAAAGGGTTTTGTCTGCTAACATTTCAGCAACTCCCCACATTCTGATCCTTAGGGCATGATACCAAGTCTACGACTGGTACAATTATCTATGAATCATGTTCGTGTTCGTAGACTTAACTTTAGAAAATCACCCTTCACTGGAATTTTGTATGAAACTAGATCAGCAGCCCATGGAATTTTCCATGGTGCGTAAAAGGTCTCGTGAAACCTTAACTTCTGCAAAATCTATGCACTTAACCCAAAAATCAAGCCAACCCTGTAATCTAGCAAAGCAAACATAAAAACACATCAAATTCTACTAACATCACTCTGAGAACACACAAAATTTCTTGTTTTTAAGCATCAAATATGTTGTATTTGTATAGAACATTAGTTATGTAATGCAAAGGGGTACATGCCATTAGCTAGAAAATTATATGATCACTTTATACATCACTTAAGTAATGGAACATAATATAATACATGTGGAAAGTAAGGAACACACATTTAACTGAATGCATGATAAAACACTTAAACTTTGAATAATGAGACCTTGCTAGGCACAACTATAGTAATACCTTTAGGAAAACAATTCATTGCTCTAAGAAAAAGGACATCTAACTAGGATTGAGACATTAGTAATCATAATTAAGAACACCTAGCATACCTGAAGATAAAAACCTATACCTTTATGAAAAATAACATTAGTTGTAGCAAGGGACCATAAACATATTTGAGAGCAACCTTTATTGACATAAGCCATGTGAACTAAACCATGGAGTCTCGATATTTCTCCTACATCAAATAAAGGGGGAGATCACATGCCATGGTGACCTCCTAAGTTGCCTAAGTGGATCCACTAAAGCTAAATAGTGAGCAAGCCTTTTCTAACGGGTGGTTTGGAAATCAACTTTTACAAATGTGTGTCCCCTATTTCCTATGGTGCCACGTAGTTATGAGATAACATGGTTCTACTAATGATCTCATGCCTCTTCTAATGGGAAGCTTCCTCATACATCCCAAGGTTCACTTGATGGTAAATAAAACTCTCACGGAATAATCATAAGCATGAATTATAGAGTTATTTATTATGGATTGGCATTCTACTAACCCATGCGATAAATATTTAAAACGTTAATCATCATGATAAATGAGAGAACTCACATTTCAATTATTGATTCATTCTTGACTTAAATACCATTCTAGGAGCATGTCATGTCATGTCATGGGATATTTTATGATGCAATGTAGTAATACATATAAATTCAGCTTTAAGATTTTGAAACTTGAAGAAATTATGCATATTCAGATATATCCATGACAAACAACCAATACTTGAGGCAATCCATAAAAGAATTCACAAAACCCATTACTTAAAATTAATCGGATACACGAGACAACGCATCAATTCATGAAATTAATGTGATTTAGACTTGATTTACATACAATAATAATAAAGGAAGTATGAATTTAAGTACAACCAAGCAACCCTTCATCAACTTCATAAGCCAAAATTCCATAAGGAGAAATCATAAATATATTGGAATCATGAAAATTACTAGCTATTCATATGTAAGAGTAGTAGGATTCATCAATTTGAAAAATAATTTAAGGAACCTATATCATAATCTTCATAACCCTCAAATTATCTTGTAAAGAAACTTCAAACAAATTCATGAATTTCAAGTAAAACAACTTAGTTTATAGATTTTCATGCATATAGGTAGGAGAATCCATAAATTTACAATCAAATTTAGGAAACCCATCCATAATATGGGAATTCAAGACGTAACACCCTTCCCATGAAATTAAATAACACTAATAAATCCATAATATAAGCATTTGAAATCATAATATGAAAAACCATGAAGAATTGCATACTTTGAATTAAGGAATGGAGTAGAAAATTATTTGGATCTCCGTGGGTTAAAGGAACCCATGGATGAAAACCATGTATCTTAGTGTAAATTCTATGGAAGATCCTTAATTTGTAAACAGGAACTTGAACCCTAGGTTGGTCTTCTCTTGAGCTTGAGCAAGAGGGAACTTGAGAGTTAACATATTTTGGGGTGAATGATTTGTCAATGAAGGGTAAAAGGGTAGTATAGACACATTTTAGTGACCATATAGGCTTAAAAAGACATAGCTTAGGAATAAAATAGATGGGAACCTACCAAAAATCCCTTCGTTGAAATGGTCGTACCAAATTACAAATGCCCTTTTACGGGCCTTAAATGAAAGTAGGACTCATACGTAGGTCTCGTATAACCCAGGTCACACATACACACACCCGCACACACACATGCACATACACACACATATATATATTCCATCTTCTGATCTTCATTCTACGAGCATCTTCTACGGTCCATAATTAAAATTACAATACATCCTGTTGTTCATAAACGATGATCCAGAACCTATTGACTCAGCCTCGAACACTATTTATGATCCATAAAATCGACCACGAGCCATAAACACCACTCATAATCCCTTATAAAACTTAAGCAATATTCCAACTTTCATGACCCTACTTACGACCTCTTATTACTAGCCAAAAATAATACTACGACTAATGTGATGTCTAAATACATCAGTTTTGATGGTTAATACTTGGAATTTAATGTGTTCTCAATGCGATGTTAGTAGGTTTTATGTGTTTTTATGTTTGTTTTGCAAGACTATAGGATTTGGCATGATTCTAGGGATAAAGTCTGCAGAAGTTAAGTTGCTGAAGACTTACGAGACACTCTAGGGGCCGTGGATACATCCACGAGCCAGAGGGAGGTTTTGTGTGTTAGTTCCAGTGAAGGGCATAGTTTTAGAAGTTGCATCCACGATCTGTTAGATGAGCCAAAGAAGTTTTCACGAGTTGTGGATTGGGTTCGTACCAAGAGGATCAGAGTTTGAAGAGTTTCTGCAAAGTTATCAGATGAAATCCTGTAGGAAGTTCTCATAGATGGGAAGCTAGTTTGCGAAGAATGCAGAGTACGAAGCCTAGGTACGGCCTGTGGATCTTTATACGGCCTGCAGCCCAGTTTGTAGAAGCTGTCAAATCTTGTTTTCTGATTCAATATTGGATTTTTTTTAATTATTATGAATACCTTTTTAGGTCTTTTTGACAAAGAAATGCACGAGAGGATTGAAACACTTTTGGGACTTCATAATTTGTGATTTTAACTTTAAAAAACATTACATTATGATTTCTTGTGGAGAATTTTGGATTTATTGTTCTTAATTTCATCATTGTAAGTATTCAATTACGCTATTCCATAACATGATTATTTCATCCATAATGATTATGCATAGCTAAATCCACAATTACGGTTGTGGGAACCATGAAGAACTAACAAGGTAAAGCTAAATAATTCATAATTCTTTTAAAGTGTGCATGTATGCATTGATTAGTTCTCTTCATTTTGATTTCTTTTTAATGGTAGCCAATGTTAGTTACTACCTAATTCTTACTGACTGGATCAAGGGATTAATGAAGAGGAAAAGAGATTAATTAACAGGATTCGATGTGATCCTTGTTGTCCAATCAAGTTAATTGGATCAATGGGAGATGTAATAGAATAAAAGGTAAGGGTTAGTAATGTCACGCCGTGGGAATAGATCAAATCACATAGTGAAATTTACCTCTCTCTTAGATCAACGGGTTTGGTAAACATAACTTACCATTCTGTATGCCAAATACTAGAAAAGGTTTGATTATCTAATGATACTAAATTAGAAATTCACGGGGAACACAACACCCTAGTTACTTCTCCCACTGGTTTCATAACACTTGCTTGGAGTTTAGGTTTATGTTCTTGCAATTAATAACCCCCCTTTCGGGAGATAAGTAGGTTAATCTATTTGACTATCTTGAAATTATTGCAGGTCTAGACCACATTCCCTGTGGAATGCGACCCTAACCTTGGTTAGGTTATATGTCTTGACAATGATCACTTAAACCTTTTAAAAGGAGGAGTAGCTTGGGCGACATCAAGGTTTTTGCACCATTGTTGCGGAATACGACTTTTCAGTGGTATAATTTGAGTAATTCGGGAATTAATCCTTCTTTTTCTCATTTTTACATTTATTATTGTTTTTCTTTTGTTTCAGCATGCAGTCGTAGTGTATACACAACACTTGTAGTCGAGGAAAACCCTTGACTCAGTCTTACCCAGAAGAAACTGAGAAGAACGACCAAGAATAATGGAAACAACGCTACAAATGATGAAGTGAATGCAAAACTGAATCAGAATAATAATAATAACCCACTATTATTTGAGGGTGCTAATCCACCACCACAGGATCTTCTCACCGTAGCTAACACATGGAATCAATACAGGCTTGATCCTAGGGTGATGGATGTCACTGGAGCTATTGTGTTACCTCCATTATCGAATGCCACAAAATTTATCTTTTGAGTGGGTAACTTCAAATACTGTGAAACCGAGGGTTGTGCACAGGCCTACTATCAGAGGATCTGCAAAACCATCTACACAACATTATCTTCATCTGCAAGAGTGGGATAGGAAGCCAAAATCTATCTATAGATACGGTTGGGCTCCGTGTCTTCCCAATGTCTCTAACAGGTGAAGCGATACTATGGTTATCTAAGCTCCCACAAAGTCTAATCACCCGCTGGGCGAGAATACAAAAAGCCTTTTTGGAGAGGTTCTTTCCTAGGTCAAAGAAGTGATGTTGAAGGATCAAATTAACAACTTCTAGCAATTGCCTGGGTATTCGATTAGCACTACGTGGGAGAGTCGATGTGCTATTAAAATACAATATTTTTTATGCTTAAAACATGGGATTTTGTGTGTTCTCAAAGCGATGTTAGTGGGTTTGATGTGTTTATATGTTTATTTTTCGAGATTACTGGATTTGGCACAATTTTGGGATATTTATAGGCCAAGGTTAATCAGACTTCATTGAGGTCTATAACGACCCACACATCATTGAAAATGAGTTGCTTTGTCTTCAATGTAGAAAAATGGAATATAATGCACAGGGGTCAAAAAAAACATACATAGGTGCCTAAGCGTCGGTCTCTACCTTAGGTTGCCTCCAGAGTACTTCCTAATTTATTGTCGCAGCACGACATAGAACTTGGTTACTCAAACTTCATCAAGTGTCCATGCTTCCATCATTTTTATTTTCTCAACATTGCCAAGATATGGTTTGACTCTTTGCCCATTCACTTTGAATTTTCCAGTATTTCTCCTCTCCAACTTGATGACCCCATGGTCGAAGACATGTGATACCTTAAAGGGTCCCAACCATATGTACTTGAGTTCGCCAAGGAACAACTTTAGCCTAGAGTTGTATAGAAACACTAAGTCCCCTTGTATGAATTGGGCAATGATCATGCTGCAGCTTCATCCTTTGCTTGTATAAGGCGAGCTCTCATATTCCCTCAAATAAAATTCATCAAGATCATTGACATGTATCAGCCTAAAGTTTGCCGCATCATTTTAGTCTAGATTCAACTTTTTCATTTCCCATATCGCCTTTGCTCAAGTTCCACCGGCAAGTGACATACTTTCTTAAAGATAAGTTAGTACGGAAACATTCCTATAGGGGTCTTGAATGTAGTCCAGTATGCCCATAATGCATCATCAAGCTTCCACGACTAATTTGTCTAGTTTGCATTTACAGTCTTGGATAGAATTTGTTTGATTTCTCTATTATACAACTCCACTTGCCCACTTGTCTAAGGGTGGTAAGGGGTGGCCACCTAATGGTTCACCCCATATTTTTCAAGCAGGGCCTTGAACAATCTGTTACAGAAATGAGAGCCTACATCGCTATTGATCACTCGAGGGGTGCCAAACGTTGCGAAGATATTCCTTTTCAAAAACGCTGTGATAGTTTTTCCTTTATTGTTGGGGAGAGAAACTGCCTTCACCCATTTTGATACATAGTCCATAACCACCAGGATATATTTGTTCCCAAACGAGCTAGAAAATGGACCAATGAAATCTATTTCCCACACATCGAATAATTCAATCACCATAACGGGGTTTAGAGGGGGCTCATGCTTGCGAGAAACACCCTTCTCTCTGGCATCTATCACATACATTGAAATAGTCACGAGCATCTTGGTAGATTGTTTGTCAATAGTAGCCACATAGTAAGATTTTATGTTCTCTTTGCACTCCACTATGATACCCACCTACTAGAGACGAGTGGCATGCCTCTAGGATACTCATCATCTCGACCTCAGGAACACAGTGACAAATAATCCCATCTGCGCAGACACAAAACAAGTATGGATCATCCTAAAAGAATTTTCTGACATTAGGCATGCACTTGCAGTGCTAGTGGGTATTCAAGTTTGTAGGCACAATATCACTAACCAAATAGTTTGCATAGTCTGCAACTTATGGTATCAAATCATGGGATGCTGCCAACACTCTCTTATCTGGGAATGAATCATAAATCTCCAATCCATTTCCAAACTTTGCCATGGCCCTATTTTCTAGTCTGGAGAGATAATCTACAACTTGATTTTCAGTCCCCTTTCTTTTGATAACATCAAAGTCGGGCTGTAACACCCCACATCTTACATGTACTAGTCCAACACAGATGAAACATGATATGGCGGGGTCAAATCCGCACACATTTTAAAAGTGCGTGAATTTTAGATTAAAGGGGTATATGTACGTCTAACACTTAAGATGATCGAGTGTATATAATTTGTAAGTCAAGTTAAGGAGATTATGAACTTAAATGAAGTGAAATAAGTGAGGTGCTTGTGAGACTTAGGAAGCTAGCAGGTGAGTCACCTATGCGCTTAGCTAAAACAGGCTAGGTAAACGGAGACAAGGCCCAACACTGAATTTGTTCAAGTCCGACAACGAATGAACCCCGAGTTAAGGATGTCATTTGGGCCCATGGTTTAGCATCATAAAAGGACAACATTTTTCAGCCCAAGTTGAATAGGAAAAGGGCCAAATTACATTCACAACCCAATTCACAACTAGGGCCAAAACTAAGTGGGTATAAAGGAGGAAAATTTGCAGCAAAGCCCATCCAATTGAAGCTCAATAAGGCCAAAGTGAAAAGGCCAAGTTGCTGCATAATAACCTAAATAAAGTAATGCTGGAAATACAAAAGAAAGTAGGCGAAAAGTGGCCATATAAATGGGGGAAAAAACCAGCAACTTTTAGTCATTTTCTCAAGCCAAAAATCAGATTTCTCTCCAAGTTTCTTCTTGCTCTCTCTTCATTTTCTAAAGCCGCCAAGGCTCACCTCTAGGGTTCTTGAAGAGCACATAATCCTTGAGGGCTATGGTAAGTATAAATACCTATGGTTTGGTGTAATTCTTCCATGAGAAACATGAAGAGTATGCTGGTTGTACTTGTGCAGGAATTTGGGACAGCATGTGTTTCAAAGATTGTTGTCCACTTTTCTTATTAATTAAGAGGCTTTTATCTTTTTGGTTTGATGGATTATGAAGTAATATGTATGTTTCTAACAAGTTTTGGTTCTGTAGTGGTGTAAGAAGGCTGTTGCACCATTTGTTTCTTCCGCGAAAATGAGTTCTTATATGATACCTAAATTGCGCTCTTAGTAGTAATTTGTGGACTGAATATTGGGAATGGTTATCTCATGTATTCCATCCACTTGGGGGACTGTTTTTGTACTGTTTTAGGACTGTATTTGTATGTAAAAATGTTGAGGACAGTTTGGTTGAGGTTTGAAATAGATTTGGAATTGTTGACGCCGAAATGTAGCGAAAGGATGTAATGTTACGTTGCCTACTTGTGTGTCGTGTAGAATTGTTGTATGTTGTACTTTATGAACTATGGTAACACTGTTGTTGGACTAAAACAAGCTGGATAAGACATGTATATGAGAACATGTATTAGAAAATACGATTAGGGGTGGAAATGTTGAAAGAATACTCTTTGGTTGCTAATTCCGAGCTTGCTGCCCGGATATTATTTTTGGGTGAAATTGGATTACCGAGATGTGTTTATTGGCTGATAATATTAATTTTATCACCTACTATATTGTAGATAAGTGTTTGGAGGAAAATGATACTACTCCGAGGTAATAACGACATAGTACAGCGAGGTATGTAAGGCAACTTGATTTTCTATTACTTGGCATGAAATCTAAGTTCTTCCTTAGCACATAAAGGCACATACAAACTCCAACATGGCTGCTAACCGGGTGTCCACTCTTTACCATGTTCAAATGTTCCCATACATAGCCATGGTCAAACCTGCATATATACTTGGATACCAAGGATACATGAGTTCCTTTTACCCAAACAAAGTCCATGTGTTGTTTAATCTCCTATACGGTTCATTAGTTGTGTATCTCTCTTTTCATTGTGGTATTATCTTGTATGGTTGTTTATATGTCACATGTCTATATTCATACAGTTCTAAAGGTTATGACCACCAAAAGAATTATTTGGAAAGTAAATAAAAGATGACTCGCAGTTGCTTATTAATGGGTGGTATCCCAGGTGTGGAAGAATCACCTAGCATGGGTCGATCCCATATTACGGGGGGGAATTCCAGGGGTTAAAGGAAAGCCTAGCATGGGTAAATCCCGTTATTGATTTACCATTGATCAGTTGGTCATTTACATGATATATTGTGCACAGATTATACAATAATGAAAGGTAAAGTAATAAAAAGACATAAAGTACATGATTCCACAGTATGACTAAAGGTGGTCTTTTCATCCTTACACACCAGCGTGTGATATCATTTGAGTTTTTATTTCATATATATAGTATTTCCTGCCTTACATATTTTGTACATTATCTCATACTAACGTCCCTTACAGGGGACCTGCATTTCATGCCGCAAGTAAGGAGTTACTAGATCTCCCCAGTAAGAGTACAAGACTTTCCAGCTGCTATAACTAAGCTCCAGGGTTCTTCGGGGCTTGTGTGTTTAGAACTTGTATTTTGTATTGTATAGTTGGTCATGAGGCGAGGCCTATCCCGACCCATGTGGATATTGCTCCTTACCTAGAGGCTTTGTAGACTATGTAAATTAAAGTGTGGTCAAGTAGCATACTATAGACATCGTGGCTCCAACGACCTAGTTTTATGCATTTACTTTTGGCTTGTTAGTACAGTTTACTTTCTTCTGACAACATATTGAATATAGAAACCTCTTAAATGTTCATAGCAGGTGCATAGTTATATGTTCGTTCTCCCGAGCCTTGTCGTCAACGGGTGCCAGTCCGCCTTAATGTGACTTAGGGCGTGACAAAAGTGGTATCAGAGCGGATCGTCCTAGGGAGTCTACAAAGCCGTGTCTATGTAGAGTCTTTTTTATGGATGTGTTGTGCACGATATTTATAAGCAGGAGGCTACGTGGCATTTAGAAGTTGTCACTTTCTTTTCATTCTTTAGATCGTGTCATAGAGTCAAGTGTTGTAGGTTGATTATTTCTAACCTCTAAATCATTTTGTACAACAAGTATGCCTGAAACAAGGAAAAGCAAAGGCAAAGGGAAGGAAGTGGAAGTGGTAGTTGGTGTACCCAGTCGGATGAGACGACAAAATGAGGCCCCAGATGGGTCTTTATCACAAATATCTCCAACTCCTCCAGCTCCTGATGAACCAGGAAGTAGTGAAACTCCCCCAGAACCACCTAACGATGCTGCCGTGCAGCATCTGAGAAATGTTGTCCAATTATTAACTCGGATAGTTGCTGGCCAGAGTCAAAGACAAGAAGGTCCAGCTATAGGTACAGGTGGTGCAGATAGGGCAGCTACCACGAGGATACGTGACTTCCTTAATTTGGACCCTCCATCTTTTACCGTGTCAGATGCTAATGAAGATACACAAGGCTTCATCGATCAGATCCAACGCACTTTAGATGTTATGTACATAAGTGGCACATAAGCTATGGAACTGGCAGCATATAGATTGAAGGGTGTGGCTATATTGTGGTGTGAAGCTTGGAAGCAATCTAAGGGTATAGATGCACCTCCAACTACTTGGAAGGAGTTCAAAGAGGCATTTCTTGACCATTACTTGCCATACGAGATTTGAGAGGCCCGGACAGATAAGTTTCTAAATCTCCACCAAGGGAATATGAGCGTGAGGGAGTATAGCCTTCAATTTAATTCACTATCCAGGTATGCTCATAATGTAGTTGCTACTATGGTAGATAGAGTTCATCGATATGTGGATAGGTTGGATTCGTATCTGGTCAGAGACTGCACCATTGCTTCTTTGAATAAAGACACGGATATTGCAAGGATGCAAGCATTTGCACAAAAACTAGAGGATCAGAGGCAAAGAAGAAGGACACAAGAGTTGGAAAGAGGGCAGTCCAAGAGGGCCAGATCTACAAGGCAGTTTGTACCGTCCCAAGGTGAGTTTAGGCCCCGATTTCCTAATAAACCACCTAGACCATCATCCTCCTACTCTGCAGTTAGTGCTCCACCACAACTTCAAGGGTCTAAAGGTAATTAGTTCAGCCAAAGAAGTTAGGGCCAAGGTGCACGAACAACATGATATTCGGCCAGCCAGCAAATCCCGCCTAGGCAGCCTTGCAAACAATATGGGAGGAGTCATTTTGATACATGTCATGTTGGGACAGATGCTTGTTATTAGTGTGGTGTACCAGGGCATATGATGAGAGATTGCCCAAGAAGATGTATAGGTGATATAGCACAAGCTACTGGGTTAGCTGTTGCATCACCATCATCTGTTCCTTCATTAGGTAGGGGTCAGCAAACACCTACAGGCTGTGGTAGAGGTAATAGAGGGGCAGCTAGCTCCAGCGGAGCCCAAAATCGCACCTATGCTCTGGGGAGTCGGCAAAATTAGGAAGCTTCACCTGATTTGGTCACAGGTACATTGTCCATCTTTTCACATAATGTGTATGCATTAATTGACCCTATTTCTACATTATCATATATCACTCCACTAGTGGGTGGGAAGCTTAAAAGAACACCTAAATTATTTAACGAGCCATTTGAAGTGTCTACACCAACCGGTGAATCTATTATAGCTAGAAGGGTCTATTATAATTGTGCAGTAACCGTTTGTGACCGTGACACATTGGCTGACCTTGTTGAGTTAGATATGGTGGAATTTGATGTTATAATGGGTATGGATTTGTTAGCTTCTTGCTATGCTACCTTCAATTGCCGAACTAAGAGAGTGTATTTCCACTTTTCAAATGAGGCGGTCCTTGAATGGGAAGGCAGTGTTGGGGCACCAAAGGGTAAGTTTATCTCCTATTTTAAGGCAAGGAAGATGATGTCAAAGGGATATATATGTCATCTAGTTAGAGTAAGGGATATGCAAGCAGAATCACCAACTCTTGAATCTGTTCCCGTAGTGAATGAATTTGTTGATGTGTTTCCCGAAGAGCTTCTAGGTTTACCTCCAGAAAGAGAAATAGATTTTGGCATTGACTTACTTCCAGGCACTCAACCTATTTCTATCCCTCCATATAGAATGGCCCCAGCAGAATTAAGTGAATTAAAGGAGCAATTTTGCTAGAGAAGGGTTTTATAAGACCTAGTGTGTCCCCTTTGGGTGCACCAGTGTTATTTGTACGTAAAAAGGACGGCACCTTGAGATTGTGTATTGACTATCGGCAATTGAATAAGGTGACAATTTAAAACAAATACCCTCTCTCCAGGATTGATGATTTATTTGATCAGTTACAGGGTGCCAAATGCTTTTCTAAAATTAATTTGAGGTCAGGTTATCATCAAGTGAGGGTGAAGGAGAAAGGTATACCCAAGACAGCCTTTAGGACACGCTATGGTCACTTTAAATTTCTTGTTATGTCATATGGGCTGACAAATGCACCAATAGTTTTTATGGACTTAATGAACAAGGTATTCAAGCCATTCTTGGATGTCTTTATGATAGTATTTATAGATGACATTTTGGTGTATTCAAGATCAGAAGAGGACCATGCAAATCACCTACGACAGGTATTACAAGTTCTTCGTGATCGGCAATTGTATGTCAAGTTTTCCAAATGTTAATTTTGGTTAAAATCAGTGGCATTCTTGGGTCATATTGTATCCGATGAAGGAATAAGGGTTGATTCACAAAAGATAGAGGCGGTGAAAGATTGTGCAAGGCCAACAACACCCACAGAAGTTCGAAGCTTCCTCGGGTTGGCAAGTTATTACAGAAGATTTGTTGAAGGTTTTCGCACCTCTAACAAAGTTGACACATAAAACGACCAAATTTCAATGGAATGATGCATGTGAAAGGAGCTTTCAAGAGTTGAAAAGCAGGCTAACTTCTGCACCTGTATTAGTGCTTCCAGAAGGCACAGAGGGGTATGCGGTGTATTGCGATGCTTCAGGGGTTGGCTTAGGGTGTGTACTGACACAACATGGTAGGGTAATTGCTTTATGCCTCGAGACAACTGCCGCCACATGAGAAAAACTACCCAACACATGACCTTGAACTAGCAGTTGTTATGTTTGCCTTGAAAATATGGCGCCATTATTTGTATGGAGTTCATGTTGACATATATACGGATCATAAGGGCCTACAGTACATTTTTAAACAGAAAGACCTAAATTTAAGGCAGCGGAGGTGGCTGGAGCTAATAAAGGATTACGATGTTGATATCCTATACCATCCAGGGAAAGCAAATGTGGTGGTCGATGCTTTGCGCCGCAAGGCAAATGTGAATATTGAGGATCAGACCGTGGGAAGTCAAGGAGTCGCTAAGGATCTACATCAACTAGCTAATTTGGGAGTTCGCCGTATTGAAACTCCAAAGGAAGGGGTTATTGTGCATAATGCTGCGGAATCTTCATTAGTAATAGAGGTAAGAGAAAAATAGTTCAAAGATCCTATTCTACGACGACTTAAGGAGAAGGTGGGTAAAGGTACAATGAAGGGCTTTGAAATTACCCAAAATGGAGTACTTTATTGCCAAAATAGATTATGCGTTCCAAACATAAATGGACTAAGAAGGAGGATAATGGAAGAAGCCCATCATTCACGATATTCTATCCATCCAGGATCAACTAAGATGTATCATGACCTGAAGGGAATGTTTTGGTGGGAAGGCATGAAAAAGGACCTTGCAGAATTTGTGACTCAGTGTCCCAATGGCCAACAAGTTCAGGTAGAGCACCAAAAGCCGAAAGGTTATATGCAATGTATAGAGCTTCCAACGTGGAAGTGGGATATGATTAATATGGATTTGGTTACTGGATTGCCTCACTCATTTCAGAAGTTTGACTCCATATGGGTGGTAGTTAATAGATTCACAAAGTCAGCACACTTCTTGCCAGTTAGGAGTGATTATACAGCTGAAGAGTATGCAAAGCTATACCTCAAAGAGATAATTAGGCTACATGGGGTCCCAATATCCATTATATCTGATCGGGAAGCTCAATTCACCGCAAAGTTTTGGAAATCCTTCCAAAGGAGCTTAGGGTCAAAAGTGAATTTAAGTACAGCTTCCCACCCGCAGACAGATGGTCAAGCAGAACGCACCATTCAAACACTTGAAGATATGTTGCGGGCTTGTGCATTGGACTTCAAAGGTAGTTGGGTGGACCATTTGCCACTTATTGAATTTGCCTATAATAACAGCTACCATTCAAGCATCAAGATGACACCGTATGAAGCTTTGTATGGAAGGAAATGTAGATCACCTATAGGATGGTTTGAAGTGTGTGAAACCACCTTGCTTGGTCCAAATCTAGTCCAACAAGCCATGGAAAAAGTCAAGGTAATACGACAACGGCTAGAAATAGCCCAAAGTCGTCACAAATCATATATGGATGCTAGAAGAAGAGGACTGGAATTCTCAGTAGGTTATTCTTAAAGGTGTCCCCAATGAAAGGTGTTATGAGACTTGGTAAGAAAGGGAAACTAAGCCCACGTTACATAGTGCCATATAAGATTATTAAAATGTTTGGACAGGTTGTATATGAATTAGAGCTACCCCAGGAGCTTTCAATGGTTCATCCAGTTTTTCATGTCTCAATGCTTCAAAAATGCATAGGTGACCCATCTCGTATTACTCCTATTGAAGATATGCAGGTTATGGAAGATCTCACTTATGAAGAGGTACCTATGTCTATCCTAGATCGTCAAGTTAGAAAGATAAGTAATAAAGAAATACCTTCAGTAAAAGTGCTTTGGAGGAACCTGCAGGTAGAAGAGATAACATGGGAGGCTGAGGAAGCAATGAGGTCTAAATACCCTTATTTATTTGAAGCTAAAGAGGAAGTCCAAGATACAGAGTTTAGGGACTAGTAGGTACGTGAATATGAATTCTTATTATGTTTTCAAAAGTCTTTTTACACGAAAGTTCAAACTTGTTTAACTTATTTAGTAATGCTTACATTCGAGGAGGAATGTTCCTAAGGGGGGGAGGATGTAACACCCCACATCTTACATGTACTAGTCCAACGCAGATGAAGCATGATATGGCGGGGTCAAATCCGCACACATTTTAAAAGTGCGTGAATTTTAGATTAAAGGGGTATAGGTACGTCTAACGCTTAAGATGACCGAGTGTATATGATTTTTAAGTCAAGTTAAGGAGATTGTGACCTTAAATGAAGTGAAATAAGTGAGGTGCTTGTGAGACTTAGGAAGCTAGCAGGTGAGTCATTTATGTTCTTAGCTTAAACAGGCTAGGTAAACGGAGACAAGGCCCAACACCGAATTTGTTCAAATCCGACAACGAATGAACCCCGAGTTAAGGATGTCATTTGGGCCCATGGTTTAGCATCATAAAAGGACAACATTTTCAAGCCAAGTTGAATAGGAAAAGGGTCAAATTACATTCACAACCCAATTCACAACTAGGGCCCAAACGAAGTGGGTATAAAGGAGGAAATTTTGCAGTAAAGCCCATCCAATTGAAGCCCAATAAGGCCCAAGTGAAAAGGCAAAATTTCTGCATCATAATCTTAATAAAGTAATGCTGGAAATCCAAAAGAAAGTCGGCCAAAAGTGGCCATATAAAAGGGGGCAAAAACCAACAACTTTTACTCATTTTCTCAAGCCAAAAATCAGATTTCTCTCCAAATTTCTTCTTGCTCTCTCTTCAAATTCTAAAGCCGCCAAGGCTCACCTCTAGGGTTCTTGAAGAGCACCTAATCCTTGAGGGCTAAGGTAAGTAAAAATACCTATGGTTTGGTGTAATTCTTCCATGAGAAATATGAAGAGTATGCTGGTTGTACTTGTGCAGGAATTTGGGACAGCATGTGTTCCAAAGATTGTTGTCCACTTTTCTTGTTAATTAAGAGGCTTTTCTCTTGATGGTTGGCTGGATTATGAAGTAATATGTATGTTTCTAACAAGGTTTGGTTCTGTAGTGGTGTAAGAAGGCTGCTACACCATTTTTATCTTTCGCGAAAATGAGTTCTTATATTATACCTAAATTGCGCTCTTAGTAGGAATTTGTGGACTGAATATTTGGAATGGTTATTTCATGTTTTCCATCCACTTGGG
Organism: Solanum rostratum; assembly: GCA_029948455.1. Taxonomy (NCBI): domain Eukaryota; kingdom Viridiplantae; phylum Streptophyta; class Magnoliopsida; order Solanales; family Solanaceae; genus Solanum; species Solanum rostratum. The sequence goes on along the minus strand of CM057052.1, from coordinate 52,927,941 downwards.
GGAATGTTTTTGTACTGTTTTAGGACTGTATTTGTATTTAAAAATGTTGAAGACAATTTGGTTGAGATTGAAACACATTTGGAATTGTTGACGCCGAAATGTAGCGAAAGGATGTAATGTTACGTTGCCTACTTGCGTGTCGTGTAGAATTGTTGTATGTTGTACTTTATGAACTATGGTAACACTGTTGTGGGACTAAAACAAGCTGGATAATACATGTATATGAGAACATGTATTAGAAAATACGATTAGGGGTGGAAATGCTGAAAGAATACCCTTTGGTTGCTAATTCCGAGCTTGCTGCCCGGATATTATTTTTGGGTGAAAATGGATTACCGAGATGTGTTTATTGGCTGCTAATATTAATTTTATCACCTACTGTATTGTAGATAAGTGTTTGGAGGAAAAGGATACTACTCCGAGGTAATAACGACATAGTACAGCGAGGTATGTAAGGCAACTTGATTTCCTATTACTTGGCATGAAATCTAAGTTCTTCCTTAGCACATAAAGGCACATACAAATTCCGACATGGCTGCTAACCGTGTCTCCACTCTTTACCATGTTCATATGTTCCCATGCATAGCCATGGTCAAACCTTCATACGTACTTGGATACCAAGGGTACATGAGTTCCTTTTACCCAAACAAAGTCCATGTGTTGTTTAATCTCCTATACGGTTCATTAGTTGTGTCTCTCTCTTTTCATTGTGGTATTATCTTGTATGGTTGTTTATATGTCACATGTCTATATTCCTACAGTTCTAAAGGTTATGACCACCAAAAGAATCATCTGGAAAGTAAATAAAAGATAATTCACAGTTGCTTATTAATGGGTGGTATCCTAGGGGTGGACGAATTACCTAGCATGGGTCGATCCCATATTACAGGGGGTATCCCAGGGGTGAAAGGAAAGCCTAGCATGGGTCGATCTGGTTATTGATTTACCACTTATCAGCTGGTCATTTACATGATATATTGTGCACATATTATACTGTAAAGAAAGGTAAAGTAATAAAAAGACATAAAGTACATGATTCCACAGTATGACTAAAGGTTGTCTTTTCATCCTTACACATCAGTGTGTGATATCATTTGAGGTTTTATTTCATATATACAATATTTCCTGCCTTACATATTAAGTACATTATCTCGTACTGACGTCCTTATGGGGGACCTGCATTTCATGTTGTTGGTACAGGAGTTACTAGATCTCCCTAGTAAGAGTACAGGACTTTCGAGCTGCTATTACTAAGCTCCAGGTTGCTTCGGGCCTCGTGTGTTTAAAACTTGTATTTTGTATTGTATAGTTGGTCATGAGGCGGGGCCTGTCCTGACCCATGTGGATATTGCTCCTTACCTAGAGGCTTTGTAGACTATGTAAATTAAAGTGCGGTCAAGTAGCATACTATAGACATCGTGGCTCCAACGGCCTAGTTTTATGCATTTACTTTTGGCTTGTTAATACATTTTACTTTCTTGTAACAGCATATTTAATATGGAAATTTCTTAAATGTTCATAGCAGGTGCATAGTTATATGTTGGTTCTCCCGAGCCTTGTCGGCAACGGGTGCCAGTCCGCCTTAATGGGACTTAAGGCGTGACACAAATTCTTTTAGAAGAAGTACGCATCAAATCAATATTGGTTTGCATCCTTCTTTTCTATCATGTACCGCAATGTGGAGTGGTCTGTTTGCACAGTGACCTTAGTCCCCAAGAGATACAATTGGAATTTTTCTATTGCAAAGACCACTACAAGCAGCTCCTGTTCAATGGCAGTGTACTTCTTCTGGGCTGCATTTAGGGCTTTTCTAGCATAATATATGGGATATAATATCTTCTCTTTGGGATGTCCCAACGCTACACCAAGCGTGACCCAGCTTGCATCACACATGATTTCAAAGGGCTTTCACTAGTCTGGAGCTACAATGATAGGAGCCAAAATCACCTCTTCCTTTAATCCTTCAAAAGCTTTTAGGGATGCATCATCAGACACGAATATAACATACTTCTCAAGTAGTTTGCCCAAGGTATGTGCAATTTTAGAGAAGTTCTTTTTAAAGCACCTATAGAATCCTGCATGGCCTAGGAAGCTCCTCACACCCTTCAGAGAGATGGGTAGGGGAAGCTTCTCAATCACGTCCACTTTCGCTTTATCAACCTCGATTACCTTGGTAGAGATTCTATTCCCTAATATAATTCCCTCATTCACCATGAAGTGACACTTTTCCCAATTCAGCACAAGATGACATTCCTCAAATCTTCTAAGCACGACGTGAAAGAGCTTAAAGCAATCCTCGAGTGAGTCACTAACAACACTAAAGTTATCCATGAAGACCTCGATAGTGTCCTACACCATTCCTGAGAAGATGGACATCATGCATCTTTTGAATATTGCTAGCACATTACAAAACCCGAATAACATCCTCTTGAAAAAAAGGTGCCATAGGGGCATGTGGACGTTCTCTTTTTCAGATCCTCCGGAGCAATGGTGATCTGGTTGTAGCTTGAGTAACCATCCAGAAAGTAGTACCAACCCTTTCCAGCCAATTGGTCTAGCATTTGGTCCATCAACGACATAGGGAAGTGGTCCTTTTCTGTCGATACATTGATCTTTATGTAATCTATACACTCGCTCCACCCAGTGACCGGTTATATGGGAATCAACTCGTTGCTAGCATTTGGGATCATGGTGATACCCCCTTTCTTTGTCACACACTGAAATGGACTCACCCTTCTTTGTCGGCAATCAGATAAATCACCCTTGTGTCCAACCACTTGATGATTTCTCTTGCACACGATGTCTTACATAGGTGGTTGAGATGCCTTTTATTCTCAATACTTAACTTATAGTCCTTGACCACTTGGATTTTGTGAGTACATACCCTAGGAGGGATACCAATGATGTTCGTAATTGTGCACCCAAAGGGATTCTTGAAATTCTTAAGCACCAAGACTTGAGCTTTCACCTTGTAGCAATCGTACTACAATGTTGAAGCTCTTGAGAGGGTTCCTGACTCATAGTCCACTTCTTTATAACTATGTCCTTAATAAACTTTGCATACCCTGACATCTTCTCCAATTCCTCAATGAGAGAAATGTTGATGGAGAGTTGTTTCAGCATGGAGAGAAATTGCTTTAACTTACCCTCCTCCTTGTTTTTGATTCTTTGAGGGAAGGAGGAGGAGGTCTAGGTACGGGATTCAACTTCTGTGGCACCTCTGTAGCATCACTCACCCCATACTTGGCACAATCATCTACAATGTCAACATCTTTGACCTCAACTGTCTCCTCAGAAACATCATCATCATCAACCGGCATAGGAGGATCAATGGTACTCTTGCCACCATAAGTAGTGACTTCCATACACTGCCCTTCATTATTTGGGTTTTGATCTGTGTTGCTAGGCAGTGTACATCTCTAATGACAGTTGAGTTTATTTGATACTTGACCAAATATTTCTCCAGCTGTTTGATAGTAACAGAATGAGACTTAACCTTTTGATTTATGCTGGAGATGTCAGACTCCATCCACCTCAAGGTCTCATCCTGTGTATCTACCTTCTTCAACAGTCGGTCAAACATCTCCTCAACTCTAAAACTACTAGCATCGGTATCGTGATTGCATGGTAGCATATGAAGATTATTTTTGTAGCCATCTCTACAACCCCAATCAGCATCTTTTTCCTGGCCCCTCTTTATTGTAGTAACCTCCATGATTTTCTCTAAAAGCACCATCTCCGTTAAAGTTTCGACCTTGGTTTCTTTGACCTTGGTACCAATAGTCCTGATTGGACCCCTATGCTTTGTTCCGGTAACCCCCGTCTGATAAGCAATGAAGAAAGTGTCCTCCTCATTATAAGGCTTCTCGTACATGGGTGCTCATGAAGGTTGATCAATAACTACATTAAATCATTCTTGATTCTTCTTCATCATCACCTCTATGTTGGTACTAATCTGAGCAAGCTCTTGCATTATCTCCTTATTTATTTTAGCTTGCTCCAAACTAATACTAATAGCACATGAGCTCTTCGTAGAGGACCTGTCTCTTAGAACCCATGCACGATTCGGCTTGACTACCTTTTCCAGCTTCTCAAGAACCTTTGCAAATGGTTTATCTAAAAACCAACAAAAAAAGAATTAAATTGCACCATCTCTATAATAGGTAAATGAAAAGTAATCCTAAAGGAAGACAAGTGTGAAATCAGTATGAAGAGTAACTAGGGCATTGTGTTCCCCATAAGTCCCTAACTTGGTGTTACCAGATAACAAATTCTTTTCAAGTGTGTAACATGCAGAACTGTATGTTAAGTTTACCAAACCCTTTGATCTAGGCGAGAGGAAAACTTCACTACGTGATTTGATCCATCCCCGCAGTGTGACATTATTAACCCTTACCTATTATTCTAGTACAACCTCTCCTTGGCCCAGTTTGGTTGATTACAACAACAACAATGACATACCCATTGGGGTCTGGGGAGGGTAGGTACGCAGACCTTACTATTACGTCATAGAAGTTGTGAGGTTGTTTCATGGGAAGCTTCATCTCAAAAGCCCATAGGAGATATGAAAAAAAAGAGAGGAAAGGGAACTGAGAGAGCGACTATTAAAGAAAAGTACATGTCTATATGTAACACACATACAACAAATAATGACAACACATCCGGTTTGGTTAATTAGATGAGAAATATGAATTGAATCATGTTAAATAATCACTTTTTCTATTAATTACTACCTTGATCCAGTCAGTAACACTAGGTGACTTCTAATGTTGGCTACCATTAAAAAGTATTCAAAATGAAGATAATTAATTAATACACATATGCATACTTTTCAAGAATTATGAATTATCTAGTTTTTACCTTGTCAGTTCTTCATGGTTCCTACAATCCTAGTTGTGGATTTAGCTATTCATGATTAATGTAAATTCAAGAATCATGAATTTTAATAACATAATTGAGCACTTACACAATAGAATTAAGGTAAATAAATCCAAGCTCTTCAATAAGAATCACAAGATTGAATTAAAGACAAAAAATAATATTTCACAAGTATTTCTCTCAAGCTCTCTACTATTATCTACTATTCTGTAAAGTTCCCTATGAAAAATAACCTAAAAACCCTATTTATCTTTAAAATACATAACTAAAACGAATAGGAGAACCGCGTCGGCAGGCTCTAAGGGCACTTCTACGGGTCGTATAATGTTTTACGACCCATAGTTGGGACTTTGTGTATTTTATCTTCAATTCTAAGGTTGACTTCTACAACACCTATCTATGGGACATATAATGTTCTACGACCCATAAAGGGTTTTGTCTGCTAACGTTTCAGCAACTCCCCACTTCTGATCCTTAGGGCATGAAACCAAGTCTACGACTCGTAAAATCATTTACGACTCGTCTGTATGTTCACAGACTTGGATTTTGGTATGAAACTAGATAAATAGCCCATGGAATTTTCCACAGTGCGTAAAAGGTCTCGTGACCTTAACTTCTGCAAAGTCTACACACTTAACCTAAAAATCAAGCAAACCCTGTAATCCTGCAAAGCAAACATAAAAACACTTCAAATCTACTAACATTACTTTGAGAACATATAAGATTCCTAGTTTTTAAGCATCAAATATGTTGTTTTTTTATAGCACATTAGGTATGCAATTCAACGGGATACATGCCATGACCTAGCAAATTATATGATCATTTAATACATCACTTAAGCCATCGAACATAATATAATGCATGTGGTAAGTAAGGAACATAAACTTAATTGAATGCATGATAAAACATCACTTAAACTTTGAACAATGAGACGTTGCTAGGCAAAGCCAAAATAGTAATACCTTTAGGAAAACAATTCATTGCTTTAACGAAAAGGCCATCTAGCTTGGATTTGAGACATTAGTAATCATAATTAAGAACACCTAGCATACTTGAAGAGAAAAACCTATACCTTTATGAAAAATAGCATTAGTTATAGCAAGGACCACAAAGATATTTGAGAGAAACCTTTCATTGACATAAGCCATGTGAACTAAACCATGGAGTTCCAATGTTTCTCCTACATCTAAAAAAGTGGGAGATCACATGCTGTGGTGACCTCCTTAGTTGCATAAGTGGATCCACTAAAGCTAAATAGTGAGCAAGCCTCTTCTAACGGGTTGTCTAGAAATCAACTTCTACTAACAGGTGTCGCCTATTTGTGATGGTGCCACGTGGTTATGGGACAATAGGGTTCTACTAATGATCTCATGCCTCTTCTAATGGGGAGCTTCCTCATTCATCCTAAGGTTCACTCAATAGTAAGTAAAACTCTCATGGAATAATCATAAGCATGAATCATAGAGTCATTTAATATAGATTAGCATTCTACTAACCCATCTTATAATCATTTAAAACATTAATCAAACCTAGGTTGGTCTTCTCTTGAACTTGAGGATGACGGAACTTGAGAGTTTTAATAAATTTTAGGGTGAATGATTTGGGAATGAAGGGTAAAGGGGTAGTATAGACACATTTAAATACCAAATAGGCTTAAAAATACATAGCATAGGAATAAAATGGGTGGGAACATACCAAAAATCCCTTGATTGAATTGGTTGTACCAAATTACAAATGCCCTTTTACGGGTCGTAAATGAAAGTACGACTCATACTTTGGGTCTCATATATATATATTCCATCTTCTGATCTTGATTCTACGGGCATCTTCTATGGTCCATAAGTAAAGTTATGATCTATTCTGTTGTTCGTAAACAATGATCTAGAACCTATAGACTCAGGCCTTGAACACTATTTATGATCCGTAAAATCGACCACGAACTGTAAACACCGCTCGTAATCCCCTCTAAAACTTAACCAATATCCCAACTTTCAGGGCCCTACTTACGACCTCTTATTATGAGCCATAAATAATACTACGATTGATGTGCTGTCAAAATACAATATTTTTTATGCTTTAAACTTGAAATTTTATGTTTTCTCAAAGCGATGTTAGTAGTTTTAATGTGTATTTATATTAACTTTGTAGGACTATAGGATTTTGCATGATTCTGGGGATAAAGTCTACAGAAGTTAAGTTTTTGAGGACTTACGAGACACTCTACGGATCGTGGATACTTCCATGAGCCATAGGAAGGTTTCGTCGGTGAGATCCAGTGAAGGGCCTAGTTTAAAAAGTTGCATCCATGAACTGTTAGACGAGCCAAAGAACTTTTCACGAGTTGTGGGTCCAGTTCATACGTAGAGGATTAGAGTTTGAAGAGTTTCTGAAGATTTGTCAGACGAAACTCTGTATGGGTCATAAGTCTAAATATGGCCCATAGGAATGTCTCGTAGATCAGAAGCTAGTTTTTGAAAAATGTAGTGTACGAAGCCTAGGTACGGCCTGGAGGATCTTTATACGAACTGCAACCCAGTTAGTAGAAGCTGCCGAATCCAGTTTTCCTGTTCAATATTGGATTTGTATTATAATTATTATAAAAAGATTTCTTAGGTCTTTTTGACAAAGATACATATGAGTGAACTGAGAAACACTTTTGGGACTTCATAATTTGTGAATTTTACTTAAAAAATATTACATTGTCATTTTTGTGGAGTATTTTGGATTTCATGATCATAATTTCATCATTGTAAGTGTTCCAATTATGCTATTCCATAATATAATTCTTTCATATACAATGATTATCCATAGCTAAATCCACAACTAGGGTTGCGTGAACCATGAAGAACTAACAAGGTAAAGCTAGATAATTCATAATTCTTTGAAAATGTGCATGCATGTATTGATTAAGTCTTTTCATTTTGATTGCTTTTAAATGGTAGCCAATGTTAGAACCTGCCTAGTTCTTACTGACTTGAACAATGTAGTAATGAAGAGGAAAAAAGATTAATTAATAGGATTCAATGTGATCCCTCTTGTCCAATCAAGTTAACTGGATCAATGGGAGGTTGTACTAAAATAAAAGGTAACGGTTAGTAATGTCACATTGTGGGGATGGATCAAATCACATAGTGAAATTTACCTCTCGCCTAAATCAATGGGTTTGGTAAACTTAACTTATCGTTCTGCATGCCATACACTAGAAAAGGTTATGATTATCTAGTGATACTAAGTTAGAAATTCATGGGGAACACAATACCCTAGTTACTTCTCTCACTAGTTTCACTACACTTGCTTCGAGTTTAGGTTTATTTTCATGCAATTAATAACCCCGTTTCGGGAGATAAGTAGGTTAATTTATTTGACTATCTTGAAATTATCCCAGGTCTAGACCATATTCCCTGTGGAATGTGACCCTAACCTTGGTTAGGTTATATATCTTGACAATAATCGCTTAAACCTTTAAAAAGGAGGAGTATCTTAGGAAACATCAAGGTTTTTACACTGTTGTCAGTGAATACAACTTTAGAGTGGTTTAATTTGACTAATTGGAGAGTTAATTCTTATTTTTTTTCATTTTTACATTTCTTGTTGTTTTTCTTTTGTTTCAGCGTGCAGGTGTAGTGTATGCACAACACTCATAATTGAGGCATATAAAACTCAGTTTTAACCTGAAGACACTGAGAAGAACAACCCAGAATAATGGGAACAACGTTGCAAATGATGACGTGAATGCAAAATAGAATAAGAATAATAATAATAACAACCCACCATTATTTGAGGGTGCTAATCCACCACCATAGGATCTTCATGTCATAGCTAACACATGGAATCAATACATGGTTGATCCTAAGGTGATGGATATCACTAGAGACATTGTGTTACCTCTACTACCGAATGCCACAAAATTTATCTTTTGAGTGGGTCACAAAACATCATCTACAAGAACGTGATAGGAAGCCAGAATCTATCCACGGATGTCATTGGGCTCCGTATCTTCCCACTATCTCTAACAGGTGAAGTGACACTATGGTTATCTGAGCTCCCGCAAAGTTCGGTCACCAACTGGGAAAAAATACAAAAAGTCTTTTTTGAGAGGTTCTTTCCTTGGTCAAAGAAGCTAATGTTAAGGATCAGATCAACAACTTCAAGCCATTTCCAGGGGATTCGATTAACACTATGTGGGAGAGGTGATGTGCTATTAAATACAACACTTTTGATGCTTAAAACATGAAAGTTTGTGTGTTCTCAAGGTGATGTTAGTTGGTTTTTGATGTGTTTTTATATTTATTTTGCAAGATTACTGGATTTGGCACGATTTTGGTCAAAATTCTACACCCACGAAATGTCAGACGAGCTGTAGAAGTTTGTACGACTCATGGGTTTGTTTTCTGCCTTGAGGATCAAAGTTTGTAGAGTTTGTAAAGAGTTGTCACACAAAAGTCTATACAGGCTGTAAGTCTAAACATGACCTATAGTAAGGTCTCGTAGATTGGGAGCCAGTTTTTAAAGAATGAAAAGTACGAAGTCCAGGTAGGGGGAGTGGTTATTCATACGGCTCGTAACCCAGTTTGTAGAAATTGTTGAATCCAGTTTTCCTACTCCATTTTTTATTTGTATATTAATTATTATAAAAAAATTTGGTCTTTAACACAGAGAGAGTAACAAGAGAACTGAGAAACACTTTTGCGACTTCATAATTTTTTATTTTTACACTCAAAATATTACATTGTGATTTCTTGTTCTTAATTTCATCAATGTAAGTGTTTAATTACGCTATTCTATATCATGATTGTTTCATCTACGATGATTATGCGTAGCTAAATCCACAACTAGGATTGCGAAAACTATGAAGAACTAATAAGGTAAAACTAGATAATTCATAATTCTTGGAAAGTGTGCATGCATGTATTAATTAAGTCTCTTCGTTTTGATTTCCTTTTAATGATGGACAACATTACCAACCTAATTTTTACTAACTGGATCAAGGTAGTAATGTATAGGAAAAAAGATTAATTAACAGGATTCGATGTAATCCCTCTGCTTAATAAATCGAGCTAGATCAAGGGGAGGTTGTACTAGAACAAAAGGTAAGGTTAGTAATGTCATACTTCCAGGATGGATCAAATCACATAGTGAAATTTACCCCTCACTTGGATCAAAGGGTCTGGTGAACTTAACTTACTCTTTTGCATGCTACATACTAGAAAAGGTTATAACTATCCAATGATACTAAGTTAGGAATTCATGTGGAACACAAAACACTAGTTACTTCTCTCTTTGGTTTCACAACACTTGCTTCTAGTTTAGGTTTATTTCGTGCAATTACAACCCCCCTTTGTTTGGAGATAAGTAGGTTAATTCATTCAACTTGCTAGCAAATATTTCAGGTTTGAACCATATTTCGTGTGGGATTTGACCCTAACCTTGGTTAGGTTATATATCTTGACAACGACCGCTTAGACCTTTAAGAAGGAGGTGTAGCTTGGGTGACATACAGATTTTGGCACCGTTGCTGAGGAATATGGCTTTAGACTAGTTTAATTTAAGTAATTGGGGAATTAATCGCTATTTTCTTCATTTTATATATCTTCTTATTTCTATTTTGTTTCAAGTATGTAGGTGTAGTGTATGCATAACACTTGTAGTCTAGGTAAACCCTTGACTTTGTTTGATATGGAGATTGAGAAGACACTGAGAAGAATTGCCTAGAACAACTCAAAAAACACTGGAAATGATTCTATGAAGGTAGCATTGAATCAGAATAATAATAATAATATTCCATTACCACTTGAGGATGCTAATTCGCCACCAGAGGATCATCAAGCCGCGACTGACGCATGAAATCAATACAAGTGTGATCCTACGGTGATGAAGTCACTGGAGCTATTGTTTTACCTCTATCATCGAATGATACAAAATTCATCATTTCAAGTGGGTTACTTCAAATGCTGCAAAATCAAGGGTTGTTCATAGGACTACCATCAGAGGATTTGCATAACCATTTACACAACATTGTCTTCATCTGCAATAGTATGATAGGGAGTTAGAATCTGTCCATGGATGTCGTTGGTTCGTGCCTCCCACTGTCTCTAGCAGGTGAAGCAACGCTATGGTTATTCGAGCTCCCATAAAGTTCAATCACCAGTTTGGCAGAAATGTAGAGGGCCTTTTCGGAGAGGTTCTTTCTTAGGTCAAAGAAGCTAAAGTTTAAGGATCAAATTAACAACTTCAAGAATTGCCCGGTGATTCGATTAAAACTATGTGGGAGGGGTTCACAAGGTGCTCGAGGAGTGTCCTTGGCCACAAGAGCATTGATAATTCCTTGGTGGAAATCTTACATCGACCCCTGAATGAAAATAGCCATATTATTCTTGACACTACATAGGAGGCTCATTTTTAGATTGTCCATTTTTTGGCGATAGCTGAAAGGTTTGAGAGAGTGGTCAAGACAAATTGTACATGGGGGAAAAGATACAAGTCAACAAATAAAAGCTCGTTCTCAATTAGTAGTAGTTTGACACAGGCAAAGATAAATAAAGAGATGATGCACGAGTTTGCTTGTATTAACACTACTGTGGAGTTGTTGATAAAACAGAGCCAGGAGCACGTGAATGCAGTGGCTCATCAGTTTCCATAAGCACCCATGTATGAGGAGCCTTACTATGAGAAGGACACTTGCTTTATAACTGATTGGATGGCGGGTTTCTGGACTAACGCCCAAGGGTCCAATCAGGACTATTGGCGCCAAGGTTGGAACTTTAACTAGGAAGAGGCTTATGGAGACAACAATTGAGAAAGCTACTATGATAGGAACAAGGGAAAAGATAGAGATGCTAATTGGGGACGCAGAGATGGTTACAGAAATGCTTCATATGTGTCATCACATAATTGAGAATTTGGTGCAGGTAGCTCTCAAATTGAGGAGATATTTGACCGACTGTTGAAGAACGCTGGCACTCGGGATGAGACCTTGGACGGGATAAAATCTGACAGCTCCAGTATTAATCGGAAAATCGAGTCTCATTCTGTTGCTATTAGAGTAACAATTTGGTCAAATGTCGACTCAATTGAACCAACGTCAGAAAGGTACGTCGCCTAGCAATACAATGCAAAATCAAAAGAATGAGGGGCAATATATGGCAGTGACAACATGTGGTGGGAATTAAGCCATTGACCCACCGATGCCTGTTGATGATGACGAGGGTTATGAGGAGATGGTTGAGAGCAAGGATGCAGAGACCGAAGATGCTAATTCCAAGGATGGGGTTAGTGATGCAGTAGTGACACCACGGAAGCTGAAACCCATTCCTAGACCTACCCCTCCTTAACCTCAGAGACTCAAAAAGAAAGAGAGAAAGGTAAATTTCAACACTTTATCTCCATGCTAATGGAACTCTCCATCAACATTCCTCTCATTGAGGCATTGGAGAAGATTCCTGGGTATGAAAAATTCATGAAGGACTTGCTGATGAAAAAGAGGACTGTGATCCAAGACCTTTCCCAAGAGCTCTTGCATTGAAGTACGATAGCAATGAGGTCCATAGTGCATAAAAGAGAATATCCCGAGGCATTAACCAGAACCTTCACCATTGGAGATATTGAACTTGCAAAGGTATTATGTGATTTAGATGCCATAATAAATTTAATTCCTATTGAAATGTTCAAAAATATAGGCTTAGAGCCCCTACTCCAACAAACATATGGTTGTTGATGGCTAACAAGACAGTGAAGAAGCCTTTCAGGATATTGTATGACGTCCTTGTCATAGTGGAAAAATTCATATTTCCTAATGACTTTGTGATCCTGGATTGTGAAGTTGACTTCGAAGTCCCAATCATTTTGGGAAGGCCATTCATAGCCACTGGGCGAGCACTGGTCGATATGGAATTTAGTCAAATCAAGTTTTGATTGAATGATGAAGAAGTCATCTTCAATATCTGTCAGTCTATGAAGAGGCCCGATGATATGAAGATGGATGTTTGGAAACTTGGTGAAGTCTGAGTAACCAAGTTCTCCATGTCATGATGCAACAATAAATGATGCGCTAATTAGGATGCAACCAAAGATATCTGATGTAACAGTAGTGTTTTTTATTATTTGTTTCTTTTTGACTTATAAGTAGTTTAATTCTGTTATTTTTGTTGTAATTTTGGACCATAGGACTGGTGGCATATAGGGTATTAGTTTGTTCTATGAAAGATATGCACGAACATAGCTAACTCAGCCAACTAGGCTAAAAAGAGACAAAAAGTTGTTCTATGACAAGTTCTAAGAGTCGTGGTTTACACTAGGACTCATACACTTCCTATATATAAAACTAAGGGTCATGAATGGGGCTCATTGACCCCAAGTAAGATTCCTGAAAACTTGCTAAGTGTTGGGGACTTCTACGACCCAATCTATGATCCATACGTCCATGTACGACTTGTAGATGGATCCTTGAGGTCAATCTCCCAAATTAGGGTTCAGGATTATTATGAAACCATTACCTATGGGCCATAGAATCTCTTATGGCTCGTAGTCGGGGTTTCATAGGGCCAACGACTAATTTTTATCCGATAAGTCAATTATTTAAAAAAGGGGTAAAATCATTTACCCCTCATTCTTGACTGCATTCCCCAAAATACCCAGAGCCCTTTTTGTCCCCCATATTTTTTGACCATCGTTCCAGCCACCCACATACATTCTGACCATCCTCCAGTGACTCTTTGGCCACCTAGGATTTCATTTGTTTCAGTTTCCACCTTCAATTTCATAGCGTTTTTTTATCAACTCTTGGTATGTTCTTTACTTTAATTTATATAAATTGCAAAAAATTGATCATTAGGTTGGATTATCGGTAGGAACGGTATTCCTAAGTTTATGTCCTAGTAAAAGGTATTACCTATTCATGTGAAATAATACATGCTTGAAACTAATTTTGTAGTCATCTTTGAATTGAACCATATATATACTGGAAAAGTGTGTTACTTGTAATTGGACACGAATTGCTTGTATGTTGCTGCTGGAGATCACGTAGTAACATGTCATTGAAAGTAAATTGAACTATTTGATTAAATATTTGGATATAATTTCGTGTGTCTGAATGATAGCATGAATTTAGGTTGTCAAAGGGTGGTCGAATCATTATATGAAAGTGGAAGTGATGTTTGACGGGGTAGTTTCATAATTGACACATGTGGGGTGTTAGGTAACTTGTTGGTATTTTGTTGAGTGCGCAAAATTTATGCTTCGATGTTATGTATAATTTCCTGGGCTTGTTGATTTCGTTATGGAACCCAATTGGTGCATTTGTAAAGACCCAAGATGTTATACTTTATAGCACGAAGGTCTTTTACCGCCCATTGAGTAATCCATAAGCCATAGTTACCCCTCATGAGTAAGTCCAACAACTTCGGAATTTCTGGGATTCCATAAGACGATACCATTTAGGGGCCTTAGTTTAGACTATAGCTCGTAACCTGATTTTATAGGTTCAGTGCCTTAAATGTTAATTCTAGCACTATACCTACGACTCAGTCTACGACCCATAGATTGTTCTACGGCCATACTTGGTCTCGTAGGTGCAGTTCTAGTAATGTTTTACTGTACCCTACCACCGACGAAATCTTTGTATGAATAGTAGTTTTTCCTATGGCTCATAGACGAGCCTTCGTAGGGCCTGACGCAACATTTCCCTAGAACACTTTTCTTTTCTTACCTGTATTTATAGGGTCGAAAAGTGTGTTAGTTATGTTGATTTCACGTATGATTGCTACCAAACCCAGAAAAAGTGAGCTTTGAGCCATGTAGCATCAATTGAAAGATGAGCCCTCGGAAACCCCCGATTCTATTAAAGTAGTGGGGTCCCTCGAGGACCTTTGTTTCTACATAGATGTGGGCGCTAAGCAACCACACACATAGGCCGCTACCAGATAGATGGGGCTGCCTCAGACTCAGGACATAGTGGTCTATCCTCCCCAGTTTGACGGGAGAGGTTGTAGGGAAAACATCTCCATTTAGATGACTTCCTATAGAGAGGGATCCAACTCTGGATGTAGATAAGAGTCTGAGTTTGAGTCTTCTTCAGCACCCCCAGCACCATTTTCACCTCCACATGCATTGTCTAGCTAGTGGTGTATTTGCACATGTAACAGATCTATAACGATGATCTCCAACATGACGAGCAGGGCTGACGGGGTCGTACTATATTTGCGGAGCCTTGGATCATCACCTATGGGCTTGATAGTGCCCTCGGACTCAAGGACACCATAGCGCATTATAGCTTGCAGTGGTCAGTAGCTTCGTTGAGAAAGTACTCCCTGCTGATTGTCAAACTTGGAATTTTTGTGTTCTCAATGCGATGTTAGCAGATTTGATGAGTTTTTATGTTTCTTTTACAAATTATAGGGTTGGCACTATTTTTGGGCTAAGTGTGAAGAATTTACTGAAGTAGAGGTTCCACCAGACCCTTTACGGGCTATAAAGATGGTTTCAGGTGAAATTCTTTCTGAAGTTAAGTCTATGAACATGTAGACGAGCGGGAAGACTTTACAAGCCGTAGAGTTGGTCTCCTTCCCTGTGGATTAGAAAGTGGAGAGTTGCTGAAATGTCCTCGGACGAAACCCCCTACGATCTGTAGACCTTTATATGGGTCGTAAAGGGGTGTCATAGAAGTCATCCCCAGTTTTGGAGAAGCAATCCATGAAAGCCCATTTACGAGTCATAAATTGTTATATGGCCCGTGTAAGCCATCGTAGATCCTGCCGATCCAATTTTCCTATTCTATTTTTGTTTTGTATTTTAATTACTATACGTAGGGTTTTTAGGTAATTTTCAGAAGAACGATACACAAAAAGTTAGAAACAGTAGAGAAACAAGAGAGAGGTTGAGAAACATTTATATATTCATAAGTCTTGAATTTACACTGATCATGAGTAGCTAAATCCACAACTGGGATTGTGGGAACCATAAAGAACTAACACGGTAGAACTAGATAATTTGTAATTCTTGAAAAGTGTGCATGCATGTATTAGTTAATTCTCTTCATATTGAATGCTTTCAAATGGTAGCCAACATTAGAACCCACCTAGTGTTAGTGTCTTGACTAAGGTAGTAATAGATTGGAAAAGATATTAATTAACATGATTCGATTGATTTTTCTCGTCTAATCAACCAAACTAGGCAAAGAAGAGGTTATACTGAAACAATAGGTAAGGGTTAGTAATCTCACACTATGGGGATGGACCAAATCACGTAGTAAAATTCACCTCTCGCCTGGGCCAAAGTGTTTGGTGAACTTAACTTACTGTTATGCATGCTACATGTTGGAAAAGAATTCGATTATTTGGTAATATAGAGTTGGAGAATCATGGGGAGCACAAAACCCTAGTTCCTCTTCATACTGGTTTAACACTTGTCTTAGTTCAGTATTACTTTTTATAACCCCCACCCCTCTTTTGGGAGATAAGTCGGTTAATCAACCCAAATTGCATTGAATTCTTCTAAGTCTACCATATTCCCTGTGAGTTCAACCCTAACCTTGGTTAGGTTATATATCTTGACAACGAGCGCTTTAGCCTAAAAAAAAAAGTTTAGCTTGGGGGCCATTAAGATTTTGGCGTCGTTGCTTGGGAATACGACTAGAATTGTCTAATTCAAGTAGTTTGAGAACTAATCCTTATTTCCCTGATTTTTATTTTTTTTGTTGTTTTTTTTAGGGTAAAGAAGTAGTGTATGCCCAACACGTGATGTCGAGGCATACCCTTGACTCCGTTTGACCCAGATATCCAGAGAAATGTAAGAAAGATGGCCCAAGATGATGCAAACAATGCCACAAATAAAGCTCTAAAACGAAATGAGATTGAGAATGCGAACAAGACAACCCACCCCCTCTTGAGGACATTGCTCGAAAACATAGGATTTCAACGCCGAAGCTTATCAGTGGAGCCAATATCGATTGAACCCTATGGCTATGGCGGTTACTAGAGGTATTATTTTGATGCCACTATCGGTTGACGGAATATTCGTAGTTTCAAGTGGGTGGCTTTAGATGCTGCAGAACCATGGGTTGTTCCCCGGCCTACCATCAGAGGATTCGGATAGTCATCTACAGAACATTGCATTTGTTCACAAGAGTGTAATGGGAACACAAAATCTATCTACAGATGCTATGGGACTTCGTATTTTCCTATTATATACATTAGGCAATGCAGTGCTATGGATATCTGAGCTCCCAAAAAGTTTGATCACTAGTTGGGATGAGTTGCAGAAGGCCTTTTGGAGAGGTACTTCCCGAGATCGAAGAAGCTCAAGCTGAAAGATCAAATAAAAAACATTGAGCAACTTCCTAGTGACTCGATCAGTACTACATAGGAGCGGTTCACAAAGTGCTTGAGGAGTGTCCTGGACCACAAAATTGTTGATGATACCTTGGTGGATATCTTTTACTGTGCCCTGGACGAGAATAGTCAAGCATTTATTGGAACCATCATAGGGGCAAGTTCTTAGATCAACCATTTACAAAGATCACTGAAAGGATGGAAAGGGTAGTCAAGACAAATTGTGCATAGGGGAAAAGAGACAAATCATCTACCAAAAGTTCATGCACTATCAGATTGGTTCGAAGCAAGATAAAATAAATGAGGAGATAATGCAAGAGCTTGCTCGAATCCATACAGGTATAAAGGAGATGATGAAGCAAAATCAGGAACGAGTTAATGTAGTTATTCATCAGCCTCCATGAGCACCCATGTATGATGATCCATACTATGAGGAAAACACTTACTTCATTGTTAATCAGATAGAGAGTTTTTGAACCAACGCCTAAGGGTCCAATCAGGACTATTGGCGCCAGGGTCAAGAAAATCAAGGTCGGAATGATAATCGAGATAGTGCCTTTAGAGATAACCGTGGAGGCTTCTATGATAGGAATCAGGGCCATGACAGAGATGCAGATTAGCGCCGCATAGATAGCTACAGATATGGTCCTTATGTGCCACCAGACAATCGTGACACCATAGCTAGCAATTCCTGAGTTGTGGAGATATTTGGCCACCTGTTGAAGAAAGCTAAGACACATGATCAGACTCTAAGGTGAATGAAATCAAACATCTTTAGCATAAATCAGAAAATTGAGTAACATTCTTTTTCCATCAAATAGCTTGAGCAATAGTTTGGTCAAATGTCAACTCAACTCAACTAGCATCAGAGAGGTACACTGCCTAGCAACACAGTTCAGACCCCGAAGAATGAGGGGCAGTTCATGGCAGTTCCTACTCATGGTGGCAAGAGTACCATTTATCCTCCCATGCCAGTAGATGATGATGATGTTTGAGAGGAGATAGTTGAAGTCAAAGATATTGATATCAGAGTTGATTGTGTCAAGGATGGGGTGAGTGATGTTGTGTATGTGCCACCAAAGTTGAAGCACATTTCTAGGCTTCCTCCCCCCTTTCTTCAAAGAATCAATAAGAAGAAGGAGGAGGGCAAGTTCAAGAACTCTCTCTCTGTGCTTAAACAACTTTCCATCAACATCCCTCTCATTGAGGGATTGGAGAAGATGTCAAGGTATGCTAAGTTTATGTAGGAACTAGTCATAAAGAAGTGCACTGTGAGTTAAGAATTCTCCCAAGAGCTTCAAAATGGCAGTGCAATTGCCATAAGGTGCTTGGTGCAAAAGCGAGAAGCTCCCGACGCTTTTGCCATATTCTGTACTATTGGAGATGTGGAGTTCGCAAGGGCATTGTATGATCTCGGTGCCAGAATAAATCTAATGCCCCTTGCATTCTTCAAGAAGCTAGGATTGGGAGCCCCTACTTTGACGAACATGCAGTTGTTGATGGTTGACCGCACGATGAAGAAGCTTGTGGGGATACTTTATGATGTGCTTGTGAAAACTGAGAAATTCATATTCCCCATAGACTTTGTGATCCTAGATTGCTAAGCCATCTTTAAAGTTCCAATCATTTTGGGAAGGCCCTTCCTAGCCACTGGTAGAGTAATAATGAATATGGAAGTTGGCCAACTCAGGTTTAGATTTAATGACGAAGAAGTTGTCTTCAATATATGTTAGTCAATGAAGAGGCCAGATGATGTGAAAAGGAAACATGGGCACATGGTGAAGTTTGAGTACCCAATATATCTATGCCGTGCTGCGACAATAAATTAGCGCCGCTTGGGATGTAACCCAAGGTAGAATCCGACGATTAGGCGCCCAGGTATGTTTCTTTTGAACCTGGTACTTTATTTTGCATTTTTGGTGTGCATTCAGGACAATGTGCCTCTTTTTCGATGGGGGTGGGTAGTTATAGGCCTCATTGAAGTCTGAATAACCTTGACCTATAACTACTCTAAATTTTGAATCCTAGGATTTTTCTCGCTTGTGTTCTTTTTCCCCATTGATATTTAATTTATGTTGAACCTACATGTTTAGGTTGTGTAGGTAGTATTAGTAGCATACATGTGAGTGTGAGCTTACTTTGCTTTCATGTATTGTGTTCCAATTTAGAACTTGCCTTATTAATATGATATAGACTATAGGTTACTTGGTTAGGAAAGGATCTTAGGTCGTTGTTTATCACAGTCTACTTAGCATAATAACCAACCAAGTGAAAAATCCCTTCATCCTAATGTTTGAGCCTTATGTGTACCTTTTCTTTGTAAAAACCTAAGTGGCCTAGCATCATTAGATGTGAAATCTAGAAATTGGCCCTGGGCCTTCCTTGAGAATTGTGCACCTTCTCTAAGGCAAAAAGCCTAAGTTGAGGTTGGCTACAAAAAGTGGCCCTGGTTCCAAGGTTGGATATTGTACACCTCTACTCAGGCCAAAAGCCTATGTTAAGGGTGGCTGATGTGAGAGTAAACACAGAATAAGGGGGAAAGCTAGTGATACATGGAAAAAGAGAAAATAAATGTGTATGGGGGCAAGGAAAATGAGTGATGCCTTAGCAATGAACTCAAAAGAAAACTATTGTGAAAACAAAAGGCAAATATTTAATTCAGTGATTGTGTCTTGTTGATTGTTATCTCGTTTGTCGTTGTTGCATTGTCATGTGCATTCATCTGTGTTGGTTTTCTAGATAGCTATCTGATGTGTTTTCAATGTTGTGTGGGTATATATGCTTGAGTATAATATGATGTATATCATTAGATTGAGGTTTGTGTGTTATTATACTGCTTACGTAGATTGAGCCTGTCACTTGAGGACAAGCAATAATTTTAAGTTGAGGGTGTCAATGTGCTGTTAAAATAAAACACTTTGGATACTTAAAACTTGTAATTTTGTGTGTTCTCAATGTGATGTTAGTATATTTGATGTGTTTTTATGCTTGTTTTGCAAGATTACAGGGTTGGCACTATTATTGGCCTAAGTGTGTGGAATTTACTGAAGCAAAGGTTCCACGAGAACCTTTACGAGTTGTGAAGATGGTTTGATGTGGAATTCCAATGAAGGGTGAATTTCTGAAGTTAAGTCTACGAACATGCAAACGAGCCCTAATCTTGATATCGTGCCCTGAGGAATAGAAAGTGGGGAGTTACTAAAAAGTCATCAGAAGAAACCCCTTATGAGTTGTAGAACTTTATATGGGTCATAGAGGGGTGCCGCAGAATTCAACCCCAGTTTTGAAGAAGCACTCGCCGTAAAATGTTATACGACCCGTAGTACATGCCATTGTGCCTGCCGACACAGTTTTCCTATTCCATTTTTGTTTTGTATTTTAAACACTATACACAAGTTTTTCAGGTTTTTTCAGAAGAACGATAGAGAACAAGTTAGAAATAGTAGAGAAACTTGAGAGAGGTTGAGAAACACTTGTAAAATTTTATCTCATCTTTTAATTTCAATCTTATGATTCTCATTGAAGAATTTGGATTTCTTGTGCTTCATTCTCTTGTGTAAGTGCTCAGTTTTGTTATTGAAATTCATAGGTCTTGTATTTACACTGATCATGAGTAGCTAAATCCACAACAAGGGTTGTGGGAACCATGAAGAACTAACAAGATAGAACTCGATAATTTGTGAATTCTTGAAAAGTGTGCATTCATGTATTCATTAATTATTTTTTTATTGAATTCTTTCTAATGGTGGCCAACGTTAGAACCCACCTAGTCTTACTGACTAGATCAAGGTAGTAATAAATAGGAAAAGAGATTAATTAACATGATTCAATTGATGTTTTTCGTCTAATCAATTGAATTGGTCCAAGGGGAGGTTGTACTGAAACAGTAGGTGAAATTTCCCTTTAGCCTAGGCAAAAGGGTTTGGTGAACTTAAGTTACTGTTCTACATACTACACATTGGAAAATAATTTGATTATCTGGTAATACCGAGTTAGGAAATCATGGGGAATACAATACCCTAGTTCCTCTTCATACTGGTTTAACACTTGTCTTAGTTTACGATTACTTTTTATAGTTGTCATAAACCCTCCCCTCCTTTCAGGAGTTAAGTATGTTAATCAACCCAAAATGCATTGAGTTCTTATAAGTCTACCATATTTCCTTTGGTTTCGACCCTAACCTTGGTTTGGTTATATATCTTGACAACAACCACTTTAGCCTAAAAACGATGGTGTATCTTGGGCGAAATCAGATAGCATATCAGATTCATAAGGTGGCCTTGAAGAGGTCTACCTCCACCCCTTTCCCGTGCTTGATATATCTCTTATGTATAGTTTCGAGGGTGGAGAGTCTTCACCACCTGGACACTTTGATAGTGGTTCAGAGGACACTAGATGCCACCCTAATAAAGGCTGATGATAATATGATGGCCCTTTGGCGAGCACTATGACCTCCAGTCCACATGCTAGAGATGTTCGTCGTAGCACCACAAACTAAGCTTCCGTCTTCTTCCACTACTACTCCCACCATTAAGGGGCTCTACAAATCAAGGCTAATAGAGAGGGGGGACCACTACTAGTAGTACTATTGCACCAGTGGGCGTGCCCGCACAGTCTTCACCCGCTGGCATGTTTTACGTGTCAATGACATATATTCAGGCTCTGGCATAGAGATAGGCATACACTAACTCTCAGTTGACTTTGTTGCTACATTATATTAGGCTTGGGTTCACTAGGCCTTTTCTAAGTCTGAGGCTCGAGTAGAGTCACACTTTGCGGCTGCACTTACAGAGAGGATCAAACCAGTACACAACCATATTGATGCATAAGAGAGGAGAGTAGAGAAGAGCCTCAGTTCAACTTAGCATGCAAATGTAATAGCCATTCGAGCTGAGATCCAACAGCTTAATTTTTGGATGATGGCAGCAGTATCAGTATCGCTTGTGCTTCCTCCATCTAACAACAGTCAGGTAGTTGTTGATCTATTTGGCCTAAAGGAGGCACCACTCCCCACCCTTAGGAAGAGGCCTACCTTTGAGAGTGATGATTTAGTTGTTGCAGCGTGAGAGGTAGAGTTGATAAAGTAGTTCGAGGTTGCAAGACTTTGCCCCATGGTAGATGAAGAGGCTTGGCAGACACGTGAGTTAGAGAGGATGAGAGGTGTTGGACCCTCGGAAAATGCTGTCGTTTCTGAGAATACTGCCAGGAAAATTGAGGGTGGTCAATCACAGCCAGAGACTGGCGCTTAGGCATCCAGGTACATTCTTTTTGACCCCTATACATTGATCTAGTTATGTTTTGTTGCATTGAGGACAATGCATACACTTTTCTATGGGGTGTGCGTAGTTACAGGCCTCTGTGAAGTCTGAGTAACCATGGCCTGTAACTATCCTCAATTTTGAGTCTGAGGGGTTTTCTTGCTTGTGTTCTTTCCCTAAGGACATTTATTTTTTGTTGAACGAATATGTTTAGGATGTGTAAGTAATATTAGTAGCATATTATACTAAATTCTATGACATATGTTAGTTTTGTTGAAAAATTATACCCATCAGATTTTTGTGTTAGGTAATTTTGATAACAACCATGTTTAATCAATGATTTACAGTGTTTTTTTCTTATAAGTAAGGTTTAATTTTCATGACAAGCATAATCTGAGAGCCTACATTCATAGTATAATAAGTGTCAAGTGTGTGAGTTTCTTTGCATAATTCTTATATTGTGTTTTGATTCAGAAAATGCATTGTTACTCTGACTAAGACTGTAGGTTAGTTCGGAAAGTATCTTAGGCAATTGTTCATATTAGCCCACTTAGCCAAAATAACAAACCAAATGCTTGATGTATCCCTTGATCCTAATATTTTAACTTTACATGAACCCTTTTTTTCTTAAACAACTAAGTAACTAAGCCTTGTTGAAAGTGAAATCCTGAATTTGGCCTTGGTCCTTCCTTGAAGATGCACTGTGCACCTTGACTGAGGCAAAAAGCCCATGTTGAGGGTGGCTGGTATAAGTGAAATCACACTAAATGGGGTGGACGCTAGTGATATATGAAAAAGAGGGGAAAATGTGCTATGGATGCAAGAAAAATGAATAGATGCCTAAATAATGAGCTAAAAAGAAAAAGAATGCGAAAATAAGAGGCAATGAATTAAGAATGTGAGTAAGGCACCAGAAAAGTTTGGAATAGGAGAAGTGGAGAATGAGTTGAAAAATAATAACATTGGTGGGGAAAAAGTGCAAGCATAACAAAGTGTCAAGGAGGGCCATCAGTCACTATGTTCCTAAATCATCATACCAAAGCCCCCTGAGCCGACGTTACAAGACAAGAAAGCCCTATAGTAAACCTAGTTTAAGTAGTCGAAGGTCATAGTTGTGAGCATAGGGGAAAACATATGCTATTGAGTGTAGTGATTGAATATATTTTGTGAGTGTGAGTAATTTTCTTTACTCTCAAGCATCAAATCTGAAAGTACTATCATGAGCGAGATATGAGCCTTCTTTTTTGTGAGGGAACTTGCATTACACTATTAATTCTAGGCTATTTCAGTGATTTCTACATATCTATGGTTAGCTTGCTTGTCATAGTTGCACTGTCACATAAATTGATCTACATTGGTTTGTTTGATGACTATCTGATATGCATTAATGAGTTAGTGTTAGTATCTGTGCTTGCTTTAGAGATAATGTATGCCATTAGTTTGAGGTCTGTCTGTTGCAATACTGCTTATGTAGATTGAGTCTGTCACTTGATGACAAGCAATAATTTTAAGTTGAGGGTGTTGATGTGTTGTCAAAATACATTATTTTTATATTGAGTGTGTTCTCAAAGTGATGCTAGTGGGTTTGATGAGTTTTTATGTCTATTTTGCAGAATTACAGGATTTGACACGATTTTGGGAAAAAGTCTGTAGAACTTATGTTTTTGAGGACTTACGAGACACTCTATGGGTTGTGGATACTACCACCAACCGTAAAGAGGTTTCATGGGTGAGATCCAATAAAGGGCCTTCTTACAAAAGTAGCATCCACGAATTGCCCGATGAGCCGTAGAAGGTTAAATGAGTCATGCATTAGTTTTGTGCCTTGAGAATCAGGGTTTAAAGAGTTTCTGAAGAGTTTTCAGACAAAACCGATGTGCTTTCAAAATACAACACTTTTGAGGCTTAAAACTATGAATTTTGTGTGTTCTCAATGCGATGTTAGTTGGTTTTATGTGTTTTTGTGTTACATTTGTAGGATTCTAGCGTTGGCCTTGATTTTTTGAAGAAATACAGAAGTTGCTAATTCTTATGCAGCACGAGACCCTTTACTGGCCATAGGTCATTCTACGGGTCATAGAGTGGTTTTGTGGACAATTCCATTGAGGGGATGATTCTCTGAAGTTGCTTCTACGAACATGCAGATGAGTAGTGGTGAAAGGCCCCGGATCATTGACATCACATTGAGGTCCACAAACTTGCCAAAACGTATGCCAAGCATCACCTCACGGAAGGGCCTATACGGTACGTGTGGAGTCACACGGATCTTGTGGCATCCCGTGGAGTGACACCTGGAAAAGTGGAGGGTAAACGGACCAAGTCACGGCCCATGTGACCTTTGGCGGTCCGTGTGGCCTTCCGTTTAAATTTGCAGTGTGGAGGGTTACCTGTACACGGACAAGGTCACGGACTGTGTGACCTTAGATGGTACGTGTACCAGTCCGTGTGGTACTACATAGTCCAAAACATCTTGCCTCTGAGAATTTTAAGTCCAGGGCCACCGCACAGTAAACGGTCCGTGTGACACTACACGGACTGTGTACCCTAACATACGCCCCAAACAAACCAATTTCAGGTCTGTTTCATTAATGGCATATTTGAAATATTGGTTGTTCCAAACGTTAATTTTGTCATTTGCCACCCCTCCTAAACTCCCTATATAAGCTGAACAAACGCATTTTCAACCATTCTCTCATTTTACTCCTCTTTCTAAATACTCCTACAAGAACTTCCTCCCACTACTCTCTAGGATCCTTCAAGACAAGACTCTCAATTTGAAGTCCATTTCTTCTCAAGTTTGTCTTCAAATTAGGTATGGGGGTTTTGATTCTTGGTTTCATTCAACAAGGAAGACCCAAAGTTCTTTCGAAGTTATTTTATGAAATTGTTTACTTAAGATGTAATTTTGACCACTTGTCCTTGGTAACTTTGAACTATGCATGTGCTATATAATATTCCAAATTTTGAGTTATGTTAAGTTTTATTATGATGAACTATGTGGATTATGGAATTATGACATGCATGTCCCTTTCAAAGATGTTATTATGCACGGGTGATATCTACTCCCATTTTCTAATGATTTTATTATGGATTTCCTAGTCTTAACATTACATTGCTATGTTTTAGCTATTCTATAAATTACACATGTTATCCCTACATCATGCGTTGCATCATGCTCATGGCATTGATATATGGAAATTTCGAAAATGTGGGATGAAGTCCAATTTTGGTTTTTGAAAAGAATTATGATATGATTTTGGTAAGGCATTGGATATGAAAAAAAGGTGATCACCGGTTTGTCTATGATTATGGATCTTGGAGCATCTTGGGTATTTACACCATCTTATATCTTGGCTCTTTGAGCATCTTGGGTGCTTGCACCATCTTGTATATGTAGATGAGCTATTCCTTGCATGAACCATGTGATATTGATCTTGTGATTTGGCATTTGAGCCTACTTGTGCATTTAACATTTTGAAATGGATATTTGACTCTCTCTTGGAAAGCATATGTATATATATAAGTATTCTTATGGGATGTGTAAGACTTAGCACCGATGGATTAGGGGCGTTAGGGATATCCCCAAGGTCCCTCTCCCTTTCCTTGAACTATGTGCCAACATAGGGACGGATGTGATTCTTCTATTTTGATTCTACAAATCCTTCCAAAAAGCGTGGTCGTTAGGAAGGTGACCACCCACCGAAAAGCATGGTCGTAAGGTGTGGTGTAGATTACCCTTGGCAAGTAATCTTCTCCCTACCGGTGGGAGGTCTTATTCGGTCCAGTTCATGTAATAGCTCGCATAGATTTGGGTTGTCGGTTATAGTCCATCCCCAACATATAGGAGCACTATCGCATTGTGCGCATCATAAATTCCATGGAATCTCGTATACTAAATTCCATTGCTTATACGATCTTTGGATATTATGTGCCCTTGTCATCCAACATTGATATGCAGGTTCGGTAAGTCATATGCATTGCATGCCCGCATACTTAGTACATTCAAACGTATTGACGCATACTCTATGCCTACATGATTTTACCATGTAGGGACCGAGCCGTTTGAGTATTAGCCGCAGGACGATTATTCCTTCTTTGAAGATATTTTTGTCGTGAGCCCCAACTTCCAAGGGCGAGATTTTTTTTCTTGTGTCCATTATGTATATTATTTTGTTGAGGGTGAGCCCGGAACTTGTCCTAGCCACAGTTTCTTAATTAGAGGCATATGTTGGGTGTTTTGTAAAAACCTTGTCATTTTTTGCTTAACTTATAAGGAATGCTCTTTTTGGGACTTGAACTTCCGTAATTTAATTACTTGTCTTTAAAATCTCTTGAATCAAGCTTCGTAGATTATGAAATTTTGAGGCTTGTCTGGGGACTCTCGGGCCCCCATTCGCCGTATCACATCTAGACCCTAACCTCGGGTCGTGACAAAAGGTTGTATCAGAGCCCTAGGTTTATAATGGTCCTTGGAGCCCAACATGCCGCCTTGAGTAGAGTCCTATTCATGGGTGTGAAGTGCACCATAGCTATGAGTGGGAGGCTACGAAGACGTATTAGGAAATTCCTCCCTTCTTCATGTCTTGTATCGTGCTGTGGCTGGTTTATGAACTTTCCTTACTTACTGATTTTGTTAATCCCTTTCAGTAAATGCCTCGAGGACGACCTCCACTACCTAGGCCAGCTCCGGTTGCTGAAGATCAGGCCCCTCACGAGCCTATGGAGGAGCCTATCTCGAACGTTAAATTCTGTACCGCTTTCGCCATGCTTACACAGGCGGTGACTGCTCGGGCAAGGCAAGCTAATTTTCCACGGGATCCTATACCCGCATCTACTGTGAGGGATTTCACCCGGATGAATCCTCCGAAATTCTATGGGTCGAGTGCTGATGAGGATGCGCTCAGGATTTCATTGATGAGCTCTTAAAAATACTAAACACTATGGGCGTCTCTTCTGAGGAAAAAGCTGGATAGGTTGCTTACCAGCTGAAGAATGTAGCTCAGGTGTGGTATTCACAGTGGGCCATAGAGAGGGTCTGCGATGGTAATGTTAATTGGGGAGAGTTCAAATCTGCCTTCCTCGATTGCTTCTTTTCACTTGAGCTGAGGGAGGCCAAAATGACCATGTTTGTCAACCTTAAGTAGGGGAGTGAGTGTGAGGGACTATGCCTTCAAGTTTACTAAGCTTTCCAAATATGCTCCGTCCCTAGTGGTCGATCCCCGTGCAAGGATGCACAAATTTATTTCGGGTATTTCTGACTTGTTAGTGAAAGAATGTCGAAATGATATGCTGATTGGGGATATGGATATTGATAGACTCATGGTATATGCTGAGCAGATTGAAGGGGAGAAACTCAAAGAGAAAAGGGAACACGATCCCAAGAGAGCCCACCTTGATGGGAGATTCTCCGGTGCTAGGAATGTTGGTTTTGGTTGCTTCCAGCAGGGCCAAGGTTCGGGGGCTCAGGTGGCTAAAGCTCAGGCACCCCCTCCCAGGGTACGGATGGGTCGCAGACCAGGATATCTTATGTGTGACAAGTGTGGGAGGCGCCACACAGGTGTCTGCCAAAGGGATTTGGTATTTTGCTTCAGATGTGAAAGTAAGGACCATAAGGATGTTGATTTCCCTATGAGTGCCCGCGGAGTTCGAGGTCAGGTAGCCTAAGGCGGGCAGGGTCAGCAGAGGGGTCCTCAAGGTGTAGCTTCAAGAAATAACAAGTTCTATGCACTCCATGCTCGCCAGGATGTCGAGGGAGCTCCAGATGTTGTGACTGGTATGTTAAAAGTCTTTGATTTTGATGCTTATGTTTTTCTTGACCCAGGTGCAAACTTGTCTTTTGTAACTCCACTGTTGGCTGTCAAGTTTGGTTTGAAACCCCAGATTCTAAGGGAGCCTTTCTCAGTCTGCACCCCCGTGGGTAAATCTATTGTTGCTCATAGAGTCTATCACGGGTGCCCTATTGTTGTGTTACGTAAAATCTTTCCATGTGATCTTGTGGAACTTGAGATGTTTGATTGTGATGTAATACTTGGAATGGATTAACTGCATGCGTCTTATGCTTCCATAGATTGTAGAACCCGGAAGGTCCAGTTCCAACCTCCCGATGAGCCATCTCTTGAATGGAAGGGTGGTGATTCCTCTATTAAAGGTAGGTTTATTTCCTACCCCAAGGCGCGGAAAATTATTTCTAAGGGGTGCATTTACCATATAGTGAGGGTCAGGAATACGGATTCTGAGGTGCCTACTCTCGAGTTGGTCCCTATGGTGAATGAATTTTCAGATGTGTTTCCCGAGGACTTACCGGGCATTACTCCGGATAGAGAGATAGACTTTGGCATAGATCTTCTTCAAGATACTAAGCCTATTTCTATCCCTCCGTATCGGATGGCCCCTGCAGAATTGAAGGAGTTAAAAGAGAAGTTAAAGGACCTATTAGAGAAGGGTTTTATTCAGCCTAGTACATCACCGTGGGGTGCTCCCGTGTTATTTGTAAGGAAGAAGGACAGGTCTCTCCGTATGTGTATTGATTACAGGCAGCTGAACAAAGTGACCATTAAGAACAAGTACCCGTTGCCAAGGACTGCTGATTTGTTTGATCAGTTACTTTTGGAAGATTGACCTCCGTTCTGGATATCATCAGTTGAAGTTTAGGGAATGTGATATCCCCAAGACAGCTTTTCGAACAAGGTATTGACATTTTGAATTTGTGGTGATGTCGTTCGCCCTAACTAATGCTCTGGCCGCATTTATGGACTTGATGAACAGAGTGTTCAAACAATTCCTGGACAGCTTCGTGGTGGTCTTTATTAACGATATTCTTGTTTACTCCTGGAGTGAACATGAGCACGGGAATCATTTGAGGATGGCCCTCCAAACTCTAAGGGAAAAGAAATTGTATGCCAAGATTAGCAAGTGTGAGTTTGGTTGGGCGAAGTGGCTTTCCTCGGGCACGTGGTGTCCGGAGATGGTGTCAAGTGGATTCGAGGGAAACAAAGGCTATGAAAAATCGGCCTAGACCATTGACTCCTTCCGATATCCGCAGTTTTCTCGGGTTAGCCGGGTACTATAGAAGGTTCGTGGAAGGATTCTCAACTATTGCATTTCCATTGACTAAGTTGACCCAAAAGTAGGCTAAGTTTATATGGTCAGAAGAATGCGAGAAAAGTTTCCAAACATTGAAAGATCGGCTTACGTCAGCTCCCATTTTGACCTTGCCAAATGGTTTAGAAGGGTTCGTGGTGTATTGTGATGCCTCGCGTAATGGATTAGATTATGTGCTTATGCCGAATGGCAAGGTGATAGCTTATGCATCAAGGCAGCTGAAGGTGCATGAACAAAACTAACCCACACATGACCTTGAACTAGCAGCGGTGGTTTTTGCTCAGAAAATTTGGAGACATTATTCGTACGGGGTCCATGTTGATGTATGCACCGATCATAAGAGTTTGCAATATGTTTTCCCCCAGAGGGATCTTAACCTCATGCAAAGGAGGTGGTTGGAGTTTCTAAAAAATTATGACATGAGTGTGTTGTATCATCCGGGCAAGGCCAATGTTGTAGCCGACGCTCTCAGCAGGTTTTCTATGGGAAGTGTGGCGCATGTTGAAAATGGGAAGAGGGAATTGGCAAGGGATGTTTACTGGTTGGCTAGGTTGGGTGTTAGGTTGACTGTTTCCAGCGAGGGTGGTATTCGGGTTCAGAATGGGCAGAATCTTCTGTGGTGAATTAGGTGAAGACTAAACAAGATCTAGACCCATCGTTAATTGAGTTAAAGAAGTTGGTTGCTGCAAAGGAGATCGAGGCATTCTCCCAAGGGGGAGATGGTGTACTCTGATATCAAGACCGGCTTTGTGTTCCCAATGTGGATGACCTTAGAAAGGTGATTATGAGTGAGGCTCACAACTCTCGCTACTTTATTCAACCGGGGTCTACCAAGATGTACCAAGATCTGAGAGAGGTGTATTGGTGGCATGGTATGAAAAGGGATTTTGCTAAGTTCATGCCTGAATGCCCGAGTTATCAGTAGGTAAAGGTAGAACACCAAAGGCCTGGTGGTTTGGCCCAAGTCATTGAAATTCCCACATGGAAATGGGAAAATGTGAACATGGACTTTGTGGTTGGATTGCCTTGGGCCCGAAGGAAATTCAACTCCATTTGAGTTATTGTGGATCGGATGATGAAATCGGCTCACTTTCTACCGGTGAAGACTACCTTCAGTGCCGAGGACTACGCAAGGTTGTATATCCAGGAGTTGGTGAGGTTGCATGGTGTACCTAGATCCATCATATCGGATCTTGGTGCTCAATTTACTTCCCTCTTTTGGAAATCTTTTAGAAGGTCCTTGGGACCAAAATTACGTTGAGCTCCGCTTTTCATCCTCAAACTGATGGCCAAGCGGAAAGGACTATTCAAACCTTGGAGGGTATATTGAGGGCGTGTGTGTTAGAGTTTAAGGGGAATTGGGATGACCATCTTCCACTCATCGAGTCTGCTTATAATATAGCTTCCATGCTAGCATCGGTATGGCGTCGTTTGAAGCCTTGTATGGGAGGAGATGTAGATCCCTGGTGGGGTGGTTCGAATTAGGTGAGATGGCTTTAGTTGGCCCGAATTTGGTGTTGAATTTCATGGAAAAGGTAAAGGTAATTAGGGAGAGATTGAAGGCGGCCCAAAGTCGTCAAAAGTCCTATTCGGATAGTAGGAGAAGGGACCTCGAATTTCATGTCGGGGATTGGGTTTATGTGAATGTCTTTCCTATGAAGGGCGTAATGCATTTCGGCGAAAAGGGCAAGCTAAGCCCCCAGTATATTGGTCCTTACGAAATTGTTGAGCGGATTGGAGGTGTGGCTTACAAGTTGGAGGTACCTCCAGATTTGGGTTCCATTCATCCGGTCTTCCATGTATCTATGTTGAGAAAATTAATCGGTGATCCTAGCACCATTATGCCTTTGGAAGGGATTGAGGTCGAGGAAAACCTGTCATATGAGGAAGTGCCGATGGCAATCTTGGATAGGCAAGTAAAATGGTTTCTCAACAAGGATGTGGCTTCAGTAAAGGTATTTTAGAGAAATAAACTAGTGGAGAGTGCTACTTGGGAGGCGGAGTTGGACATGATGAAACGATACCCCCATCTTTTCCAATCTACTCAAGCCTAAGGTACTAGGGATCTTCCTTATCAATTGTGTCATTTCCTTGCCTTCTTGAGTCTCATGACATGACATGCATATGTGTACACTAAAAGACTTTTCTTTCTTTACAAATGCGTTTGATGCAATCTTGATATGAGCTTTAGTCTTGAACTATAATTTGATTTGTGGCATGAAAAGCTTTTGGTACAAACCTTTCATTTTGAGTTGAATTGTGCATTGTGTTTTGTGTCGGACGTATCTTGCCTTAGCTCTAACTTTTCAAGCCTTGATGTTGCACATTCGGGGACGAATGTTCCCAAGGGAGAGATGATGAAAGGCTCCAGATCAATGACATCACTTTAAGGTCCACAAACTTGCCCAGAAAGCTGCCAGGCATCACCTTACGAAAGGGCCTGCACGGCCCGTGTGGAGTCACACGAACCGTGTAGCCTCCCGTGGAGTGGCACCTGGGAAAGTGGAGGGTAAATGAACCAAGCCATGGCCCGTGTAACCTTGGAAAGTCCATGTGGCCTTCCATTTAAATTGGTAGTGTGGAAAGTTACCTATATACGGACAGGGTCACGGACCGTGTGACCATAGATGGTCCATGTATCGGTCCGTGTGGTACTACTTAGTTTGGAAAATCTTGCCTCTGAGAATTTTTAACCAGGGCCACGGCTCAGTAAATGGTCCATGTGACACTACACGGACCGTGTACCCTACAGTATGCCGTAGATGGACCAATTTCAGGTCTGTTTTGTTAATGGCATTTTTGAAATATTGGTTGTTCCAAACGCAATTATTTTCATTTCCCACCCCTCTTAAACTCCCTATATAAGCTAAACACCCTCATTTTCAGCCATGCTCTCATTTTACTCCTCTCGCTAAATACTCCTACAAGAACTTCCTCCCACTACTCTCTAGGATCCTTCGCAAGACTCTCAATTTGAAGTCCATTTCTTGTCAAGTTTGTCTTTGGACTCCCACTACTTAAGACTCCCAATTTGAAGTCTATTTCTTCAAAACTCCCACTACTTAAGATGTGAATTTTGACCACTTGTTCTTGGTAATTTTGAACCATGCATGTGCTATATAATATTTCAAATTTTGAGTTAAATTTTATTATGATGAACTACGTGGATTATGGAACTATGAACATGCATGTCCCTTTTAAAGAGTATGGGTGATATCTACTCACATTTTCTATTGATTTTTTTATGGATTTCCTAGTCTTTACATTATATTGCTATGTTTTAGCTATTCTATAAATTACCCATGCCATCCCTACATCATGCATTGCATCTTGCTCATGGCATTGATACGTGGAAATTTCGGAAATATGGAATTAAGTCCAATTTTGGTTTTTGAAAAGAATTATGATATGATTTTTGTAAGGCACTGGATATGACAAAAAGGTGATCACCGGTTTGTCTATGATTATGGATCTTGGAGCATCTTGGGTGTTTACACCATCTTGTATCTTGGCTCTTTGAGCATCTTGGGTGCTTGCACCATCTTGTATATGTAGATGAGCTATTCCTTGCATGAAACATGTGATTTTGATCTTGTGATTTGGCATTTGAGCCTACTTGTGCATTTAACGTTTTGAAATGGATATTTGACTCTCTCTTGGAAAATATATATATATATAAGTATTCTTATGGGATGTGTAAGACATAGCACGGATGGATTGGGGGCGTTAGGGATATCCCCAAGGTCCCTCTCCCTTTTATTGAACTATGTGCCAACATAGGGACTGATGTAATTCTTCTATCTGTATATGATCATGACATGTCTTGCTTTTATTCTGCAAATCCTTTCGAAAAACGTGGTTGAAGGAAGGTCACCAGCCACCGAAAAGCGTGGTTGTAAGGTGTGGTATAGATTACCCTTGGCAAGTAATCTTCTCCCTACCGGTGGGAGGTCCCAATCGGTCCAGTTCATGTAATAGCTCGCATGGATTTGGGTTGTCAGTTATAGTCCATCCTCATTATATAGGAGCATTATCGCATTGCACGCATCGTAAATTCCATTGAATCTCGTATACTAAATTCTATTGCTTATACGATCTTTGGATATTATGTGCCCTTGTCATCCAACATTGATATGCAGGTTCGGTAAGTCATCTACATTGCATGCCTGCATACGTAATATATTCAAACATACAAATGCATACTCTATGCCTATATGATTTTACCATGTAGGGACTGAGCAGTTTAAGTACCAGCTGCAGGACGAATAGTCCTTCTTTGAAGATATTTTTACGGTGAGCCCCAAGTTCCGAGGGTGAGCCTTTCTTTCTTGTGTCTATTATGTATATTATTTTGTTGAGGATGAGCCCGGAACTTTTCCTAGCCCCCGTTCCTTAACTAGAGGCATATGTTGGGTGTTTTGTAAAAACCTTGTCATTTTTTGCTTAACTTATAAGGAATGCTCTTTTTCGGACTTGGACTTCTGTTTTTTAATTACTTGTCTTTAAAAGCTCTTGAACCAAGCTTCATAGATTCTGAAATTTTGAGGCTTGTCTGGGGACTCTCATGCCACCATTCGCCGTTCACATCTAGGCCCGGACTCCGGGTCGTGACAAGTGGAATGATTTACAAGTCGTAGAACATGGTTTATACCCTGAGCATCAGAGATTAGGACTTTTTAAAGATTCATCAGACGAAGCCCGCTACGTGTCGTAAACAACATTCTGGGTAATAGAGCTTGTGTCATAGACTTGAGGTCCAGAATTCCAGCAGGTTTGTACTAGACCCTGATTACGGGCCGTCGAATGCAATACGACCTGTAAACTAGTTCATGAGTCGTGCCGACTCAACTGTCCTATTTTTTAGGACATGTATTTTAAATATCATAAATAGGTTTTTTAGGTTATAATTCAAAAGTTTTCGCAAAGTACACAGAAAACTCAAAAATTAGAGAGAGAAAATAGTGAGATTACATTGGAGAGTATTGTGAACACTTGTACTTTGATTTCATTTTTAATCTTTTGATTCTCTTTGAAGTTGGATTTGCTTGTTCTTAGTTCAATTGTGCAAGTGCTTTATTATGTTTCTCCAATTCATAAGTGTTGCATCTATGCAAAGTATGAGTAGATAAATCCACAACTAGGGTTGTGGGAACCATGAAAAACTAACAAGGTAAAATCGTATAATTCATAATTATTCAAAAGTGTGCATGCATGTATTAATTAACTCTCTTCATTTTGCATGTTTTCTAGTGGTGGCCAACATTATAACCCACACATAGTGTTACAAACTTGACCAAGGTAGAAATGAATAGGAAAAAAAATTAATTAGCAGGATGCGATTGATGTGTTCTTGTCTAATCAACAAAACTTGGCCAAGGGGAGGTCATACTGGGACTAATAGGTAAGGGTTAGTAACTCACACTATGGAGATGGGCCAACTCACATAGTGAAATTCGCCTCACACTTTGACCAAAGGGCTTGGTAAATGTAACATATTGTCCTACATGCTACAGACTAGAAGAGAATTAGGTTATCCAATGATACTAAGTTAGGGAATCATGGGGAATACAATACCCTAGTTTCAATCCATGTTCATTTCGCTTGTGTTAATTATATTTCTCCATTGATTATTGCAAACCACCCTCCTTTTGGGGAAGTAAGTCAGTTAACAACAAACTGTAGTCACTGAATTCTCTTGAGTCTACGTATTCCCTTGGGTTCGACTCTAACATCGGTTAGGTTTTATTTCTTGATAACGATCACTTTAACCTTAAAAAGGAGGTGTAACTTGGGTGACATCAAGTTTTTGGTGTCGTTGCTAGGGAATATGGCTGAAAAGATTAATTCAAGTGATTTGGGTATTAATCCTTATTTCCCTCATAGTTTTTCTTTTTTCTTTTTCTCTTTTATATATGACACCCTCTATTGAAGAAATATTGAATGATTGGAGTACTAATATAAGAGGGGTTGTAGATAATGAATCGAAAAGTGTACTTTTTAAAAATGTTAGAAATTCTTGACTTAGACAACTATGTGCTTTTATCATATGTTCATCAGTTTGGCTTGGATATCCACAATTTAAGTATTGAGTTGAGTGTAAAGGTCGATATGTCTAACGCTCAACAAGCTAGTTATGAATTGTGTCAAGAAGAAAAAAATATTTATAGGTCAACTTGAAGAGCTAAAATTGGAAGATCAACTTGACCAGACTATTATTGATCTTGTCACTGTTGAGCAAAATATATGAGAGTTATGTGAAGAAGTAGATAATATTATTTTTAAAAACTCTAGTGTGCGTAAACATGAGGATGTAAATGATAATATAATTCATGAATTAAGGCGCATTGGACCTCATTCCAATCATTTTTATACATTATGTTTAGATGATGAGATATTAATCGAATCATCTGATCATATGGAAGAATGTAAGAAAGAGGAAAAATATGTTTATATTCTTGAATTTGTTGGGCTCAAAATAAAAAATTACATTCCTCATTCCACGGCCAAAATGTACAACATGCGATCTTTATGGTTTGTTTGTCTTACTTTTATACCACCACCCCGTGAGCATAATAGAAAATTAGAAAACAAATTAGAGGTACAATTCATAAGTTAAAGGTGGAAGAAAAAGTGTAAGCATATACACTTAGTGAAGTCTGAGTAACCAAGTTAACCAAGTCGTGCCGCGATAATAATCTAGCACTGCTCGGGAGGCAACCCAAGGTAGAGACTGGTGCTTAAGCGCCCAGGTATGATTTTTGACCCCTATACTTTATTTTGGTTCGATTGTGTGCATTGGAGACAATGCACCTCTTTTATAATGGGGTATGGGTAGTTATGGGCTTTAGTGAAATCTGAGTATCTTGGGTCTATAACTACCCAAATTTCTTATCCTAGGTTTTATTGCATGTGTTAATTTTTCCCATGGATATTTGCTTTCTGTTGAACCAGCATGTTTAGGATGTTTAGGTAATATTTTTAGCATATAATACTAATACCTATGGCATATAGCATATTTTTGTATTTTGTTTATAAAATGATACCCACGAAAAAGTTTGATTAGTAGTTTAGCTAATAACCATGCGTGTTTGGGTGTGTCGACAATGCTTATTTTGATGAGGGAGGAGAAATTGAGATAAAAAGCATGATCTGAGAGTCTTTTCTTAATAATATAGTCAGTGACATGTTAGTGTGAGCTTTAAACTGCTAAATTAATGTGTTGTGTGCTAATTTAGAACTTGCCCTATTACTCTATGTTAGACCGTAGGTTAATTGGATTAGGAAAAGATCGTAGGCCATTATTCTCAAAAGCCCACTTAGCCTAAAATGACCAAGAAAAATTGCAATATATCCCTTGTTCCTAATGTTTGAGCGTAACATGTACGTATTCTTTGCAAACACCTAATTAACCTAGTTCTGTTAGTTGTAAAATCCTTAAATAGGCCCTAGTCCTTCCTTGAACATTATGCACCTTGACTGAGGAAAAAAGCTTAAGTTGAGGGTTTCTAACAAAAGTGTCCCTAGTTCGGACGATGGATATTATGCACCTTAACTCAGGCCAATAGCCTAAGTTGAGAGTGGCTGGTGTAAGGATGACACACAAAAATTGGGGGGGGGGGGGGAGTTAATGATACAAAATCATGTGCAGGGTGCTAGAAAAATAAGTGATGCCTTAGTAGTGAGTTAAAAAGATAAATGAATTGCAAAATCAAGGCAAGAGCTAAAAGAATGAAAAGAAAGCATCCAGAAAAGCTTGAAATATGAAAAAGGGAGTATAAGATGAAAATAATAAAGTTGGTATGGCAAAATGCATTGTCAAGGAGGGCCGATAGTCACTATGTTCCCAAAATGCCATACCAAATCCCTCGAACCCTATGTTACAAGACTAGAAAGTCCTAAAGTGATCCTATTCCGAGTAGTTGAAGGCCTTAGTCATGCGTATAAGGGCAAGCCTATAGTATTAGATGCATGGATACCTTTTGTGAGAGTTGGCAATTTCCTATAGTCCTAAGGTTATATATGAAAACATCATTGAGTGACAAAAATGGGCCTTCTTTCAGTGAAGGCACTTGCACTGCATTGTTAGCATTAGACTTATTCACTGACTGTGGATTGTTGATAGTACCTCACTTGTCGTAGTTGTGTTGTCATATGCACTAGTTTGTACTAGTTCGTTAGATGGATATGTGATTCTGTTTTGAAAAAGTGGCGTGGGTATCTTAGTTTGAGATTGATGGGACGTATGCTAGTCTATGTGTTATTTTATTACCTATATAGATTGAGTCTGTCGCCTGAGAACAATAAAAAAATTTAAGGATGTTGATGTGCTATCAAAATAAAGCACTTTTATGCTTAAAACATGGAATTTTGTGTGTTCTCAATGCGATGTAGTTGGTTTTATTTTATTTTTTTGTGTTATATTTTCAAGATTCCAGGGTTGGCCTTGATTTTTGGAAGAAATAGAAAAGTTGCTGATTTTTGATGTAGCAGGAGACCCTTTACGGGGCCGTAGGTCATTCTACAGGTCATAGAGTGATTTTGTCGACAATTCCTGTGAGGGGCTAATTTTCTGATGTTGGTTCTACGAATATGCATATGAGTCGTGGAATGATTTCCGAGTCGTAAAACATGGTTTGTACCCTGAGGATCAAAGATTGGGACTTTCTGAAAGTTAACCAGACAAAACCCCCAAGAGTCCAATTAGGACTATTGGTGCCAAGGTCAAGGAAACCAAGGTCAGAACTTTAAGGGGATGGCACTTTCAGAGAGAACAATCAAGGAAGCTACTATGAGAGGAACAGGGGCCAAGACAGAGATATTGATTGGGGAAGCAAAGATGGTTACATAAATGGTTCGTATGTGCCACCACATTGTAAGGACCTGGACTTTGTATGACCTTAATAGTGATTGGAATTTTGCTCTAAAAAGCTTTTGACCAAGGTGACACCTTATGGTCACCTATATATGTCGTGTGACTCACCGCGAGCCATGTGGAGGAGCCTTGAGGTGGCCCTTGTCCTTGAGTGTTAAGTGTTAGCCTTATGTTGGAGTTTGAGACAATGACACACACCACATGAACCCCACATGGTCCATGTGTTACTTTATGGGTTGTTTGGTGGCTTGTGTGATGTAGCATTGGCCTTGAAAATCACATTTTTTACTGAAGCTTGTCACACATAAACCTCATATGGTCCGTATAACCCTTCACGGTCCATATGGCCCTTTGTATAGGTGTTAGAGTGAAAAGTTTCAAAAAATGGAGTCACTGTCTCGGAATTTCGTCAAAGCAGATTTTTGGCTATGTGAAGCACCACGAAAGGCCACACGGTCTGTGTGACACAAACACGGTCTGCTTGTCCCCTATATGGGACCCTTAAATAAGTTTATACTCCTTCATTACTATTCATTCTTATTGTAACACTTGGCTTCTTATTCACTCGCTCAAACGCTTTCTGAATCCTCTTTTCAAGCTCTATTTGGAGGATTCCAACGGAACCTTCAAACTCAAGCTGAATTAAGTTTCAAGACCTCAATCAAAGCTTATTTATTTGGTTAGGATCATCATGAGTCTCATACATCAAGCCAAAGTTTTTCAAGTGTATCAGTATAAAAGTCAACTTTAAATGGTCATATCTACTTCCAAAAAAAGAACTTTTTAGCCTAAAACCTACTTAATTGAAGCCCTATGAATTTGGTTTCCAACTAATCTAGTTTCAGTGAATTCCATGTTTGGAATAAGAAGTTATGCCTTTTTCGCAGAATCTATCTTGGCTGGTACAGTCTGCTTTCACGGATCATGAGAAGCTTCACGACCTGTGAAGCCACTCGTGGTAAGTTCCAGATATAATTCAAAGGTCCATTTTATTGAGGTATTTTTTATAGGGGAATTTTCATAAATAACCTAGTCTTGAAAGTTAATATGGTCAAATAGCTATATTTTACATAATTACACAATGTAACCTCGAGTATGTGACTTGGAGGGGAGGAGAGTGGCGAGCGAGCTCGAAAGTTATATATATGTATTTGTCAAATTGTAAATGTATATATGTCAAATTATTGTATATGTGTAACTAATATGCATATGTTTTTGAATATCTTGCAAGCGAGATTAAGAAAGGGAGGAAGCATGGGAGCAAGAGAGGGCAGAGAGTGGAGAGAGGCAAATTGTATATGTATATCTATCAAAATAATTATATATATGTAGTTGGTATACATATGTAATTGTATATCTGGCAAGAAACTGCAGAGAGAGAAGAGAGAGGCAAGAGAGAGGAAGAGAGGAGACAGAAAATTGCAACAAACCCTAACTATAGCAACAAAATCCTAACAATAGCTATAAATTATAATTTTTTCGAACTATAGTTGTACAATGTAAGTGCATATCATATGTTTTGCCTAGTCATGTTATTTTTCCTTTTTGATATTTTGGCCTATCCCTGAGACATTTTGAGATATTTGTACCCCCCTTCCCACTCCTAAATAACCTTTATTTATTCTCATAACCCCTCATTCAAGACTAACACTTAGTTTCTAGAATCAAACTCTCAAAATTCTCTCCAAGTATCATCTTCATGATTCAAGCTAGGATTCGATAGGGGCTTAACCTTCAAGCTAAATTCTTCTCAAATTCATCTTTCTAAGCAAGGTATGTGGGATTGATTCATGGCTTTTAAGCATAAAGACTCAAACTCTTTACACTTGAATTTTTTATGAAATTTAGCTTACTTTAATTATGGGTTTTAAGATAATTCCTTATTTTATTCAATTGAGATATGGACTATGTTATATTGTTGATTTTAAAATGATTTTAAGTCCTAGTATATTGAATTGGATGAATATTACGAAGATTATAATATGTATTGTCCCTTTGAAGTTTGATCTAAGCATGGGTAAAATTAAATTGTGATTCGAATGTGGATTTTACTTATGGATTTACTTGGATTTCACATTGAATTGTCGATTTAGGATTAAATATCGATTGTTCAAGCTATTCTTTCATCATTCATGGCATATGCATACATGAGCATTAGTTTTTATGAAGGATATTAAGTGGGCTAAGACCCAATTATGTTGATAAATATGATTTTGATGAAAGTATGGTTATGAATGAGCTACTCTTGTGCGTGAAAATAGGACACGAAGTGTGATTTGGTCTTTAAGCCTAAGTATGCATTGTTATGATTCAAAAAGACTTATGTTCCTACCAAAACATGTATATGTATATGTATATGTATTCCTGTGAGATGATGAACTAGCATCGAAAGTTTATGCCTTTGTGGATGATTATGATATGTTATAGAAATCCTTCCTGTAATCGGTATTGTTCCCGTAAGGTAAAGTACTCTCTGAAATAGGTGTTGTTCCCATAAGGTGAATGAATTTTATGAAAATCCTTTCCGAAATAGGTGTTGTTCCCGTAAGGTAAGGTGCTCGCTGAAATGGATGTTGTTCCTGTAAGGTGAGTGAATAAGAATGGAAATCCTTCCCGAAATAGGTGTTGCTCCCATAAGTTAAGGTAATATCCTAAATGAGTATTGCTCCTGTAAGGTGAGTGAATGAGCATAAAAATCCTTCCCGATATGGGTGTTGTTCCAGTAAGGTAATTAAATGATATGAAAATCCTTTTCGAAATGGATGTTGTTCCCGTAAGATGAGATTGCTTCTCTGAAATGGGTGGTGTTCCCATAATAAGGAGTAAGGTATACCCATGGCAAGTAACATCCCCTCTATATATGGATGCATTGTGGCATTTCATGCATCATGGATTTCATGGCACATTAATATATTACTCTTCTTTGCTTATATACTTCTTTCTAAATATGTGCCCTTGTAATCTATCATTTACTGCAGGTTTAATGAGTTCATATGCATTGCATGCCCGCACAGTACTTGGTACATTCAAACGTACTAATGCATACTTTTTGCCTACATGATCTAACCATGTAGGGACCGGAGACTTTATTCATCCACCGTCTGACGGCTAGTCGAATTTGAGAAATTTGTTGTGGTGAGTCCTATCATTCAAGGACAAGCCACCATCTATCTTTCTTATGTTGCTTCTATTTATACTATTTACTTTGAGGGTGAGCTCGAGACATGTCTTGGCCCCCATCCTAGTCTATGACTTAGAGGCATTATTGGACATCATGTAAACACTTGTACGGTTATTTGCTATGTCTTGATATTTAGAGATTTTTGTTATGGCTTTCTATTAGATATTGATATTTTCATGATATATTTATAATATGATGTTGAAATGTGGAAAGTCCTAAATCATGTTCTATCCCCATAGAGTGACTCACACTTACCTGCCTCTTAGTTTCAATGTGTTATGTATTATGTGAATTCATGCTAATATCTATCCCTAAGACGTCCCCATAGCATGAGTCCTACTTTTCTTTCCCTTAGAACTATGTGTTTACTACTTCAGTATGCGCTTCCGAACCGATGATGTGAATTTTGATACTTAGAGGCTTGATTGGGGACTTTTGGGTTTCCATTCGCCATGTCATTCCTCGACCCTAGGTCCAGGTCCTAACAAAGATTGTATCGGAGCACTAGGTTTACAAAATGGTCCTCGGAGTCCAATATGTCACATCAAGTAGAGTCTTATTCATGGGTGTGAAGTGCGCCACATCTATGGGTAAGAGGCTACAAGACGTTTTAGGAAATGTTTCACTTTTCCATGATTTATATTGTGCCATAGTAAGTGTCTTAAGATTTCCTATCTCCATCTCTCCCTACAAAATGGGGAGAGTTAACTTGGGCCCGTAATGCAATCTAGGCAAGGATGACAAAACAAAAGAAGATTCAAGAATTCAGATGGAAAAAAGATGCACAAGGGTTTACACGTCCACTAAAGCCCACGGATAAGGATTGCGGATGTGATCATGAACCAAACTAGATCAAAACATTCAGCTATTGATGGATGAATCCAGATTGTCGACCGCAAAAGAAGGGTGACCAGGCCCCGGTTCCATAAAAGGGTGTTAGTGAAGGAAGTGCATCGTTTGACAAGATTGGAGAATTGGGATGAGTGAATTTAATGATAGTTTCATACATGTTCATAATGGGGATAAATCTACTGTAGTAGTTGATGTAAAGGGAAAGTAAAACTTAGACCCTTCATTTGTTGTGTTGAAGAAGTTGATTGTCGAAAATAAGGTAGAGGTTTTCTCCAAAATGGGAGATGGTGTAATTCAATACCAAGATTGATTGTGTGTTCCAGATATTGATAGTCTTAGGGAGGTGATCATGAGTGAAGCCCACAACTCTCTTTGGTCTATATATTCAAGATGCACCAGGATGTATCATGATTTGAGGGAAATGTATTGGTTGTATGTTATTAAGAAGGACATAGTTAGATTTGTATCAAAATGCTCTAACTATCAACAAGTGAAGGTAGAACATCAAAGGCCAGTGGTTTGACTCAAGATATTGAGATTCATACTTAGAAGCGGGAAGATATGAACATGGATTTTTTTTTGGTTGCTTCGGACTCGAAAGCAAATTGATTAAATTTTTGTTATTGTTGACCAGATGACTAAATTGGCTCATTTTCTACCATTCAAGACTACCTTCAATGTCAAAGACTATGTAAGGTTGTATATCCAAGGGTTGGTGAGGTTGCATGGTGTGCTTTGGTCTATCATATTAGATTCTGACAACCAATTTACTTCTCACTTTTAAAAAGAACTTCGCACCAAGGTGAAGTCAAGTACCTCTTTTCATCCTCAAATCGATGGACAAGCCAAAAGGACTATTCAAACTTTGGAGGATATGTTGAGGGCTTGTGTGTTGGAATTCAAGGGTAATTCGGATGACCATCTACCACTCATCGAGTTTGCTTATAACAATAGCTTCCAAGCTAGCATTGGTATGGCACCGTTTGAAGCTTTGCATGGTAGGAAATGTAGACCTCCGTTAGGGTGGTTTGAGTTGGGAGAGATGGCTTTGATTGTCCATGATATGGTGTTGGATGCCATGTAGAAGGTAAAGTTGATTAGAGAGAGGTTGATGATGCCTCAAAGTGGCCAAAAGTCTTATTCGAATATTACGAAGAGGGATCTTGAGTTCCATGTTTGAGATTGGGTGTATGTGAAGGTCTCGACCATGAAAGGTGTAATGTATTTTAGTAAGACGGGCAAGTTATGTCCCCGGTACATAGGTTCGTATGAGATTGTTGAGCGGATTGGGAATATGTCTTATAGGTTAGATTTGCCTCCGTATTTGAGTTTCTATTCACCCAGTCTTCCATGTGCATATGTTGAGGAAATTGATTGGTGATCCTAGTACTATTTTTCCTTTGGAAGGTGTTGAGGTTGAGGAGAACTTGTCTTATGAGGAAGTCCCAGTTGAGATATTGGATAGGAAAGTGAAGCGGCTTCCCAACAAAGATGTGGCTTTGGTTAAGGTGCTTTGGAGAAATCAACATATGGGATGTGCTACATGGGAGGCAAAGTTGGACATGATGAAGCGATATCCCTATCTTCTCCAATCTACTCAAGCCTAAGGTATTATGTTCTTCCTATTCCAAATGGTCCTAATTTTTTCACTCTTGTGTTTCATGACATGACATGCATACATGTGCACGAAGATGGTTTAAAGATGTTTTGAATGATTTAAAGGTGTTTTGATATCAGTTTTAATGACCTATTGGTTTTTGAATGATGAAATGTTCATTGTGTGCTTGTGTTTGAATGTTTCATGATCAAGTCAAGTCTTTCAAGCCTTGTTCTAGCACATTCGAGGGTGAATGTTCCCAATGGGGAGATGATGTAAGGACCCGAACTTTTTATGAACTTAATGATGCTTAGAATTTTGTTTTGGAATGTTTTTGACCAATGTGAAACCTTATGGACACCTCCACAGGCTATGTGACTCACCGCGAGCCATGTGTAGGAGCCTTGAAGTGGCTCTTCGCCTTGTGTGTAGAGTGTTAGCCTTATGTTGGAGTTTGAGACCAAGGCACACACCACATGTACTCCACACGGTCCATTCGGCACTTTATGGGTCATGTGGTGGGTAGTGTGATGTATCCTTGGCCTTGAAAACCATATTTTTGGCTAAGGCTTGTCATACATAAGCCTCATATGGTCCGTATAACCTTTCATGGTCCATATGGCCCTCCATATGGGCGTTGGAGTGAAAATTTTCTAAGAATAGAATCATTGTCTCAGAACTTTGTCAGTGATGATTTTTTTCATAGTGAAGCACCACGGAAGGTCGTACAGTCCGTGACACCAACACGGCCTATATGACCCCTATATGTAACCCTTAAATCAGTTTATACTCCTTCATTACTATTCATTCTTTTTCTAACACTTAGCTTCTCATTCACTCGCTCAAGCACTGTTCGAATCCTCTTTTCGAGCT
The DNA here is from genome assembly GCA_029948455.1 of Solanum rostratum. Classification (NCBI taxonomy): domain Eukaryota; kingdom Viridiplantae; phylum Streptophyta; class Magnoliopsida; order Solanales; family Solanaceae; genus Solanum; species Solanum rostratum. The sequence goes on along the minus strand of CM057052.1, from coordinate 52,883,006 downwards.
CTAATCGAAGGATTCCCATGAAACCTTCAAGATCAAGATAAGTTTAGTTTCAAGCCGTCAATCCACCTTATTTCTTTGGTTTGGGGTCATCATGGCTCTCCTACATCAAGCCAAGTTCAAATGTATTCTATTGGCTAAGTTTTTCATATGAATCGGTAGAACGGTCAACTTTAAATGTTCATATATCCTTGCACAAAAGGAATTGGGTGGCCTACAACCTACTAAATTTAAGCTTTCTTAATTAGCAATGAATATGGTTTCACCCAATTCCAAGTTTGGAGTAAGACGTTAAGCACTTTTTCATAGAACCTATCTGGGCTGGGTAGTGTACTTTCACGGGCCATGACAAGCTTCACGACCCGTAAAGCCACTCGTGGTAAGTTCGGAATAAAATTCAAAGGTCCATTTTATTGAGGTGTCTTTGATATTTTGGCCCATCACCAAGGCTTTTTAAGACTATTATAACCCCGTTTACACTCCTAAACAACCTCTGTCTATTTTCATAACCCTTCATTCAAGACTAACACTTAGTTTCTAGAATCAAACTCTCAAAATTCTCTCCAAGACTCATTTTCAAGATTCAAGCTAGGATTCAATTGGGTTTTCAACTTCAAGCTAAATTCTTAAAATTCATCTTATGAGCAAGGTATGTGGGATTATTCATGGTCCCTTTCAACCATGAAGACCCAAACACTTTTAGACTTGATTTTCTTATGAAATTTAGGTTTCTTTAATTATGGGTTTTTAAGCTTATTGCTTATTTTATTCATTTGAGATATAGGCTATGTTTTATTGTTGATTTTAAAATGATTTAAGTCCTAATATGTTGAATTGGATGAATATTGTGAAGATTATAATATGTATTGTCCCTTTAAAGTTTGATCATAGCATGGGTAAAACTAAATTGTGATTTGAATGTGGATTTTACTTAGAATTTACTTGAATTTCATGACGAATTGTTGATTTAAAATTAAATCTCTATTGCCCATGCTATTCTCTCATCATTCATGGCCTATGCATACATGAGCATTTGTTTTTATGAAGGATATGAAGTGGGCTAAGACCCAATTAAGTTGATAAATATGATTTTGATGAAAGTATGCTTATGAATGAGCTACTCCTATCCATGAAAGTAAAACATAAGGTGTGATTTGTCCTTTAAGCCTAAGTATGCATTGTTATGATTCGAAAAGACTTATGTTCTTATTAAAAGCATGTATACATGTATTCCCATGGGCTGATAAACTAGCATTGAATGTTTTTCCCTTTATGGACGGCCATTATATGTTATGGAAATCTTTCCCCAAATGGATGTTGTTCCCTTAAGGTGAGGCACTCTTAGAAATTGGTTTTGTACCCATAAGGAGAGTGAATGTTATGGAAATTCTTTCTGAAATAACTGTTGTTCACGTAAGGTAAGGTACTCGTCAAAATAGGTGTTGTTCCCGTAAGGTGAGTGAATGAGCATGGAAATACTTTCCAAAATCGGTGTTGTTCCCCATATGGTAAGGTACTTCCTAAAATGGGTGTTGTTCCCATAAGGTAAGATACTCCCCGAAATTGGTGTTGTTCCCGTAAGATAGGGTAAGGTAGTCCCTGAAATGGGTGTTGTTCATGTAAGGTAACGTACTCTCCAAAATGGTTGTTGTTCTTCTAAGGTGATTAAATGATATGAAAATCATTTACAAAATGGGTATTGTTACCATAAGGTGAGGTCGCTTCTCTAAGATGGGTGGTGTTCCCGGAATGAGGAAGTATGGTCTACCCATGGCAAGTAATATCCCTTCTATATATAGAAGTATTATGGCATTTCATGCATCATGGATTTCATGGCATATTGATATATTACTCTTCTTTGCTTATATACTTCTTTCTATATATGTGCCTTTGTCAGCTAACAATGAATGCAGGTTTGATGAGTTTATATGCATTGTAGGACCGCATAATTATTACATTCAAACATACTAACAGATAAACATTTTTGCCTACATGATCTAACCATATAGGAACCGGAGACTTCATTCGTCCACTATTTGATATCTAGTCGGATTTGAGAAAGTTGTTATGGTGAGACCTATCTTCCAAGGACAATCCATCATCTATCTACCTTATGTCGCTTCCGTTTATGCTTTTTACTTTTAGGGTAAGCCGGGGACATGCCTTGGCCCTCGTCCTATTCTATGATTTAAAGGCATGTTGGACATAATGTAGACTCCTGTACGGTTATTTGCTATGTCTTTCTATTAGGAGATTTTAGTTGATGCTATCTATTGGATATTATTATTTTGAAGATATGTTTATGATATGATGTGAAAATGTGGAATTTTGGTAGTCCTGTTCTATCCCCATAGAGTGAGTAATACTTACCCACCCCTTAGTTCCTATGTTTTATGTGAATTCATGCTAATCTCTATCCCTTTGACATCCCCATAGAGTGAGTCCTACTTTTCCGTCTAATAGAACTATGTGTTTACTACTTCAGTATGTGCTTTCAAACCGATGATGTGAATTTGGATACTTTGAATCTTGTTTGGGGACTTTTGAGTTTCCATACGCCACGTCACTCTTAGACCCTATGTCCAGGTTGTGACACACATAATCAAGACTCTATTGTTGATAGCTCTCGAATTGAAGAGATGTTCTGCTGACTGATGAAGAAGGCTGAGACTCAGGATGAGACCTTGAAGGGGATGAAATCTGACATCTCTATATTAATCAGAAATTTGAGTCTCATTTTGTTGCTATCAAGCAGCTTAAGCAATAGTTCAGTCAAATGTCGAGTCAGTTAAACCAGCATAAGAATATTATGTTGCCCACCATTGATCCACCGATGCCAATTGATGATGATGAGGTTCATGTGGAGATGGTTGAGAGCAAGGATGCGGAGATCGGAGATGCTAGCGCTAAGGATGGGGTGAGTGATGTATTGGTGATACCAGACAAGTTGAAACTCATTCCTACACCACTCCCTCCTTTCCCTTAGAGACTTAAAAAGAAGGAAGAAGAAGGTAAAATTCTAGCACTTCATCTCCCTGCTAAATAAACTCTCCACCAACATCCTTCTATGTAGCATTGGAGAAGATTCCTGGGTACGCAAAGTTCATGAAGGACTTGGTGACAAAAAAGAGGACTATGAGCCAAGAGCTTCAGCATTGCAGTGCGATAATGACAAGGTGCTTAGTACAGAAAAGAGAAGATCCCGGAGCATTCACCATACCTGCACCATTGGAGATGTTGAATTTTCTAAGGCATTATGTGATTTAGGCGCAAACATCAATTTAATGTCTCTTCCAGTATTCAAAAAGTTAGGCTTAGGAGCCTTTACTCCAACAAAACATGCAGTTTCTAATGGCTGACAGGACAGTGAAGAAGCTTATGGTGATATTATATGACATCCTTGTTAAAGTGAAAAAATTTATATTCCCAACATACTTTGTGATCCTGGATTCCAAAGTTGCCTTCAAATTACCAATCATCTAGGGAAGGTCATTCCTAGTCACTAGGCGAGCGAAGGTGGATATGGAATTCGGTCAACTCAAGTTTTGATTAAATGATGAAGAAGTCGCCTTCAATATGTGTCAGTTTATGAAGAGGCCTAATGATTTGAAGATTGAAGTTTGGGCACTTGGTAAAGTCTGAGTAACCAAAATGTCCAAGTCATGTCGCGACAACAAATCAGATGTTACTTAAGATGCTACCCAAGATATCTGATGTAACAATAGTGTTTTTGTTTTATTTGTAGTTTTTTTTGGGACTTATAGGTAGTTTAATTTTATTATTTTTGTTGTAATTTTTGACTTTAGGACGGGTGACATACAGGGTAATAGTTTTTCTACAAAGGATATGTAAGAACAAGGCTAAGCCAGCCAACCAGGGCTGAAACGAGACAAAAAGTAGTTTTACAACTGGTTCTATGAGTCGTGGTTTACACCATTACTGCCCGTAGATAAAACTATGGGTTGTGAATAGCGCTTGTTGACCCCAGGTAAGATTCCTAAAAACTTGCGAAGTCTTGAAGGCTTCTACGACCCAATTTACAAGTCATATGTCCATGTTAGACTTATAGATAGATTCCTGAGGCCAATATCCCAAATTAGGGTTCAGGTATATTATTAAACCATGAAATATGTGTCGTTGAATCTCTTACGACCCATATTCTGGATTTTGTAGGGCCTGCACCCAATTTTTACCTGACACGGTCAATGATTTAAAAGAGAGGTAAAATCATTTACCCCTTATTCTTGCCTAAATTCCCAAAAATACCAAAATGCCTTCTTCTCCCCCATACTTTCCGACCACCATTGCAGCCACCCTAATACTTTTCGGCCATCCTCCGATTACTCTCCAGCCATCTAGGGTTTCATTTGTTTTGGTTTCCGCTTTAAATTTCTTAGCTTTTTTATTAATTCATGGTATGTTTGTTACTTTAATTCACATAAGTTGCCAAAAATTAATCATTACGTTGGTTTATTTTTGGGAATGGTATTTCGAGGTTTACATCCTAGTAATAGGTGTTCCCCATTCATGTGAAATAATGCTTTATTGAAACTATTTGTGTAGTCGCCTTTTAATTAAACCATTTATATGTCGAGAAAGTGTGTTTCTTGTAATTGGCCATGAAACATTTGTATGTCGTTGCTTGAAATCACATAGCCACATCTCATCGTAAGTAAATTGAACTATTTGATTAAAATTGGATGTGATTGCGTGTGTGCAAATGATAGCAAGAATTTAAGTAGTCCAAGGGTGGTCATAACATTGAGAGCAGGGCCAAGACCCTGAGTGGGTTTCTACATCATTGACGTTGATAGTAAAGGCATACCTGAGCTTCATCGACAAGTTTTGGTTGGCTGTTGTTAGGTCGCGGATCCATCCAACACATGAAAATAACACTTTGACACTAGATCATGCCATATTAGTTGCTAGCATATTGGCCAGCTATCATATTGATCTAGCCCACCTGGTAGCAGATCAGATTCATCAAGCGGCCCTAAAGAGGTCCATCTCCATCCTCTTCCTGTGTTTGATATATCGCCTATGTATAGTTACGGGGGTGGAGATTCTTTACGACCTGGACACCTTCATAGTGGTTAAGAGGACAATGGACTTCAACCTGCTAAAGGCTGATGAGATTTCGATGACCCTCCGGAGAGCACCACAACCTCCAGTCTACATGCCAGAGATGTTCGCCGCAACACACCATCCGAGCCTCTTCCCACACAGATTGAGGTTGATAAAGAGGGAGGGCCAACTTGTAATACTAGTAGTCCTATACTAGAGGCAGCGCTTGCACAGTCGTCGCCCGCTAGCATGGTATACATGTCAACGACATCTATTCAGGCTTTAGCGTAGAGACAGGCACGCACTGAGTCTTAGTTGGCTAAGTTGCTACAACAGATTAGGCCTTGGGTTCGCCCGGCCATTTCAGAGGTTGAGGCTCAAGTAGAGTCAAACTTTATAGCTGCACATACAGAGAGGCTTACACCAGTACAGAGCCATATTGATGCATTTGAAAGGCGAGTGGAGCAAAGCCTCAATTCAGCCCAACGTGCTTACTTGATAGCCATTCTAGCGGAGTTCCAACAGCTCCGTTCAAAGAGGAGGGCAACAATATCAGCACCATTTATTCTTCCTCCATCTAACATCAGGAAGGCAGTTGTTTGATCTCTTTGTCCCCAAGGAGAAACCACTCCCCGCCCTCGGAAAGAGGCCTCACCTAGAGAATGATGACCTAGATGCTGCGAGGTGAGAGGTAGAATTGACAACGATGGAGCAGTTCGAGGTTGCGAGACTTCACTCCATGGAAAATGGGGAGGCCCAGGAGATATGTGAGTTAGAAAGTACTAAGGGTGGTGAACCCTCTGGACATGCTACCGCTACTGAGGAGGCCACCATGCAGGTTAAGGGTGGTCAATCACATCTAGTCTAGCACTTAGGCCCACATACATTGTTTTTTACCCCTATGCTTTGATCTAGTTATATTTTGTTGAATTGATGACAATTTAACTTTTTGATGGGATGTAGGTAGTTATAGGCCTCGGTGAATACTGAGTGGCTATAGACCACAACTATTCTAAATTTTAAGTCTGAGGGATTTTCTTGCCCGTGTCCGTTCCCTAAGGACATTTATTTTTTGTTGAACTAGCACATTTAGGATATATAAGTAATATTAGTAGCATATTGTACTAAAGTCTATGGCATATGTTATTTTTGTGGAAAATGATACCTATCAAATATTTTGTGTTAGGCAGTTTTAATAACAATATGTGAAATCAATAAATGACAATGTTTGTTCTGATAAGTAAGGTTTACTTTTGATGAAAAGCATGATCTGAGAGTCTACGTTGATAGTGTAATCACTGCCAAGTGTGTGAGCCTCTTCGCTTAATTCTTATGCTATGTTTCAATTCAAAACTTTCCTTGTTACTCTGACTAAGATTGTAGGTTAGTTGGTTAGGAAGGGATCTTAGGCAATTGTTCATATTAGTCCACTTACCCTAAACAACCAACTAAATGCTTGATGTATCTCTTGATCCTAATGGTTGAGCTTTGAATATTCCCTTTCCTATGTAAACACCTAAGTAACTGAACCTTGTTAAATGTGAAACCCTAAATTTAACCCTTGTCGTTCCTTGAATATTGTGCACCTTGATTGAGGAAAAAAGATTTAAGTTGATGGTGGCTACCAAAAGTGGCCCTAGTTCGAAGGTTTGGTATTGTGAACCTCAACTCGGGCCAAAAGTCTAAGTTGAGGGTGGCTGGTATAAGGGAAATCACATTAAATGCGGTAGAAGCTAGTGATACATGAAAAGGGGAGAATGATGCTATATGTGGAAGAAAAATAAATAGATGCCTAAATAATGAGATAAAAAGAAAAATAATGTGAAAATAATAGGCATTGAGCTAAAAATGTGAGTAAGGTGCCCAGAAAAGTTTGAAATAGGATAAGGGGAGAATGGGTTAAAAAACAATAGTTTTGGTAGGACAAAAATGTAGAATAACGTTGTGTCAAGGAACGCCATTGATGTGCTGGCAAAACAGAACACTTTTGATCTTAAAACTTGGAATTTTGTGTCTTGTCATTGCAATGTTAGTTGGTTTTGTGTGTTTTTGTGTTTATATTGGCAGGATTATAGGTTGGTGTTTATTTTTGAAAAAAGTGCAAAAGTTGCTAATTTTTTCTACTATACAAGACCCTTTATAAGCGGTAGATCATTCTACGGGCCGTAGGGTGGTTTTATGAACAATTCCAGTGAGGGGCTATTTTCTGAAGTTTATTCTACCAACATGCAGATGAGTTGTAGAAGGTTTTACAAGTTGTAGAAGATTGTTCATGTCGTGAGGGTCAGAGATTGGGACTTTCTGAAGTTCATCAAAATGAAAACCCCTTTAGGAGTTGTAAACCACTTTACAAATTGTAGAGGGGTGTTGTAGATTTGAACTACAAAATTCTAGAAGCGGAGTACGAGACCCTGATTACAGGCTGTGGAATATACGGGCCCCTTTCGTATGGTGAGACGACTAGTTCTCCTATTTTGTTTAGGACTTGTATTTTACTTATTATGAATAGGTTTTTTAGGTTATTTTCAGAAGTGTTTTCACCTAGTACCTAGAGAACTTACTAATTAGAGAGAGAAAATTGTGAGAACATATTGGATAGTCTTTGAGAACACTTGTGTTTGCATTTCATCTTTACGCTTGTGGTTCTTATTGAAATTGGATTTGCTTGTTCTCACTTTTACTGTGTAAGTGTTCAATTATGTTTTCTCAATCCATAATTCTTGCATATGCACAAAGCATGAGTAGCTAATCCACAACTAGGATTGTGGGAACCATGAAGAACTAACAAAGTAAAACGAGATAATTCATAATTCTTGAAAGGTGTATATGCATGTATTAATTAACTCTCTTTATTTTGCATGTTTTCTGATGGTGACAAACATTAGAACCTGGCTAGTGTTACTTAATGCGCCAAGGTAGTAATGAATACGAAAAAGAATAATTAACAAGATTCGATTGATGTGTTCTCATCTAATCAACAAAACTGGGCCAAGGGGAGGTATATTGGGACAAATAGGTAAGGGTTAGTAATGCACACTATGTAGATGGGCCAAGTCGCATCGTGAAATTCACCTCACACCTTTGACCAAAGGGCTTGGTGAACATAACTTACCATCCTGCATGCTATACACTAGAAAAGAATTAGGTTATCCGATGATACTGAGTTGGGGAATCATAGGGAACACAATACCCTAGTTTCTCTCTATATTGACTTCTCTCTTATGTTAGTTAGTTTAGTAATATTTTTTATCGATTATTGCAAGAACCACCCCCCTTCGGGGAAGTAAGTTGGTTAACCATTCGAATTGTGATCATTGAATTTCCTTGAGTCTACGTATTCCCTGTGGATTCGACCCTATTATTTATTAGGTTCTATTTCTTAACACAGACCATTTTATCCTTTAAAAAGAAGGTGCAACTTGGGAGACATCATGATTCTGGCACCGCTGCTAGGGAATATGGCTAGGCTTAGTGAATTCATAAGTAATTCAGGTGTGAATCCTTAGTTCTCTTATTTTACTTTTGTTTTTGTTCTTTCAAGGTGTAAGTGTAGTGTATCTCCAACAACCGGAGTGAAGGCAATCCCTTAACCCCATTTGACCCAGAGATCCGCAGGACATTGAGGAGAATGGCCTAAGACAATGCCAATAACACGACCAATGTAGCTCTTAACAAGAATAACAATGAGGATCCTGAGAATGAGAACCCACCTCCTCTGGAGGACATTGCTTCACAGCCTCAGGATTTCAATGCCAATGCTTACCAGTGGAATCAATATAGGCTGAATCCTATGGCTACGGAGCTGACTGGAGCTATTGTGTTTCCACCACTATCGATAGATTCAAAGTTCACAGTCTCGAGTGGGTTACATTAGATATTGTAGAATTGTGGGCTATATGCGAGGTTACCATCGGAGGATCGTCATTGCCACCTACACAATGTGCCATTCATCTAAAAGAGTGTAATTAGAACACAGAATTTGTCTATGGATGTTGTGGGACTTTGTGCCTTCCCATTATCTCTTACGAGCAATGCAGCATTGTGGTTATCTGAGCTCCCGCAGAGTTCAATCACCTATTGGGCAAATTTGCAGAAGGCTTTTTTGGAGAGATACTTCCCTAGATCGAAGAAGCTCAAGTTGAAGGACCAGATCAACAACTTTGAGCAACTTCCTAGTGATTTGATCAGTATTAATTAGGAGTAGTTCACCAAATGTCTGAGGAGCATCCCTGACCACAAGATAGTTGATGCCTTGGTGGAGATCCTCTACCATGCCCTTGATGAGAACAGACAGACTTGTGCTGACACTATTAGGGGGGCATGCTCTTAGATAAACTATTTGTACGGTTCACAGAGCGAATGGAATGAGTGGTCAAGACTAATCGTGCATAGGGGTAGAGGATAGACAACTTACAAAGAGTTTATGTGTTGTCAGTGTTGGTCCGGAGCAAGCAAAGATCAATAAAGAAATCATGAAACAGCTTTCCCAAATGCGCACAGGTATGGATATGATGATAAAGCAGAACCTAGAGCTAGTGAATGTAGTGGTTTATCAACCTCCATATGCACCCATGTATGATGAGCAATGTTATGATGAGTCCGCGTGTTTTGTTGTTGATTAGATGAGGGGTTTCTGGATAAACTCCCAAGGGTCCAACCAGGACTATCGGTGCCAAGGTTAAGAAAATCAAGGTCAGAAATTTAATAGAGATGGAGCTTATAGGGACAACCGCAGAGGTTACTATGGCAGAAACATAGGTCCAGAGAGAGATGATGATTGGGACCACAAAGAAGGCTTCTGAAAATGATCCTTATGTGCCACCACAGAATTGTGATGCAGGTGTAGGTAGTTCTAGAATCGAGGAGATGTTTGATCACTTGTTAAAGAAAGATGAGACACAGGATGAGACTCTGAGGGGCATGAAATAAGAGATTTCGAGTATAAATCAGAAAATAGAGTCCTACTCTATGGCTATCTAACATCTTGAAAAACAGTTCGGTTAAGTATCTACTCAACTTAATTAGCATCTAAGGGGTACACTGCCTAGTAACACAGTTCCAAATCCAAAATATTAAGGGCAATGTATGGAGGTTACTGCTTGGGGTGGTAAGAGCACCATTGATCCTCCCATGCAAGTTTAGGAGGAAGATATTCAAGAGGAGATGGATGCGCTCGAGGATGCAGAGATAGGAGATGATCGTGGAAAGGATGGAATAAATGAAGCCACTAATGCACCACAGAAGTTGAAGCCCATTCCTAGGCCTCCTTCTCATTTCCCTCTAAGAATCGAAAAGAGGGAGGAATAAGGCAAATTCAAACACTTCCTCTCCATGCTAAAACAACTCTCCATCAACATCCCCCTTATTGAGGCATTGGAGAAGATGCTAGGGTATGCTATGTATATGAAGGACTTGGTCACTAAGAAGTGCACTGTGATTTAGGAGCTTTCCCAAGCTCTTCAACGTTGTAGTTCTATTGCTATATGGTCCTTGGCTCAGAAGCGAGAAGATCTAGGTGATTTCACCATACCTCGCACCATTGGATATGTGGAGTTCGCAAGGTGCTTTCACCATACCTCGCACCATTGGATATGTGGAGTTCGCAGGGACACTATGTGATTTAGGTGCCAGCATCAAACTGATGCCCCTTGTGGTCTACAAAAAGCTTGGATTGGGAGCCCCTACTCCAACTAGCATGCGGTTGTTAATGGCAGATCGCACAGTTAAGAAGCCTATGCGGATATTATATGATGTGCTAATCAAAGGCTAAAAGTTCATATTCCCCCAGACTTTGTGATCCTAGATTGTGACGTTGACTTCGACCTCCCAATCATCTTGGGATGACCGTTCCTAGCCACAGGGTGAGCACGAGTGGATATGGAAACCGGTCAACTCAGGTTTAGATTGAATGACAAAGAGGTCATCTTTAATATTTGTCAGTCTATGAAGCGTCCAGATGAATTGAAGAATGAAGTTTTGGCAATTGATGAAGTCTGAGTAACCAATTTGTCCAAGTCATGTCGCGATAATAAATCAGGCACTACTTGGGAGGAAACCCAAAGTTCTTGAGGTAATAGAATAGTTATAGGCTTAAATTTTCAGTTTTTGGATTCATAGGTAATTTGTTTTATTGTATTTTGATTGTAATTTTAGACATGGGGTTGGTTCCATATAGGGTAACAATGTGTGCTATAAAGAGTACACAAGTACGGACTAAATCAGCCATTTTAGCTGAGAAGAGCATCCGGATGTGTCTCTACGACGAGGTCTTCGGGCCGTAAAACACTTTACGACCCGTACCCCATCCCATAGAGATTTCCGGTGAGTAAAAAAGTTATGCACTCCAGTCCACGAGCCAACTTACGATTCGTAGATAAATAGATGGATAGTGAATGGGACTCGTGGGCCCCAAATAAGTTTCCTGAAAATTTTACTAAGTGTTGAGGTCTCTACGGCCTACTCTACAAGACGTAAATAACTATACAACTTGTAGACTGGTGCGTGAAACCCAATCCTAAAATTTAAGGTTTGGATGCTCTATGAAACCATGTAATACAGATCGTCCCTCTACGGCCTATAATCAAGGTTTCGTAGAATCCAAGTACATTAACCTTCAGTTGACCTGATCCATGTATAAATATAGGGTCAAATTATTTTGACCCTATTCTTAAACTAATTTACCAAATCGACCCAGCCATTTCCCCGCCCCCTCGTTAATTTGACCACCGGTTACAACAAAGACCCTATTTTTTAGCAACTTTTTGGCAACCTAGGGTTCAGTGCCCCGTTTACCCCTTCATCTTCTTCAACTTAATCACAAATCTTGGTATGTTTTCGGTTAAATCAGAACCTTTAATTTTCCTTGATTTTGATGATTGAATTGGAAATTATTTTGGGAATGGTGTTTAGACATAACATCAATGTTTGAATATAATTCGTGTCACTTAAAATTGGGTTGCCCATGTTTGAATAATGGTCTAAGTTCAGAATTGGGTATCATTTTCTTGATTTCATGTACTAAATAGTTGTTAGTGCCCATTGATTCAACCACCATGTGTGATTAATTGATTTTGTGTGTGAATTGGTGGGCAATAACATAGGTGTGTAATCTTGTTGAAAATCGAGCATAGGTGATCGGAATTATAGGGTAATCATACCTAATCACTTTAGATGTGGTATATGTTTCGTAGAACATGTTGGGGTTGTTGGTTGTGGTATAGAAATCATGTGAGTGTCTTTGTTTCTGCTTCGATACTTGTAATATGATTGTCAAAAAACATCCGTTTGGCATCTGTGTGATACGCTTAGAAACTCAGTTAACTGAGTTTTCTTATCTAGAAGTGGCTTTTATGGCCCATGTATTATTCCACGAGTTGTAAGTGCCCTTCGTATAGGATCCCAAAAACTTAAAGTTTCTGCGTATCCATCAGACGAGACCTTCTATGATTCATAGATCACTTTACGACTCGTAGATAGGTCTCGTAGATCTTTGCTTAAAATAGATGCACTTAGCAGAAAATTTCAACGATCCAATCTATGACTCGTAAAAAACTTTTCGAGTCGTACCTTGTCTCATAGACTTTTCCAGTGGAAAAAATTGTTTGAACGACTATTTTACAAAAGATCTTTATGGCTCATAATACCCACTACAGCCCGTAGAGGGGCTTTTGTAAAACCCTTCAGCAACTTAATTCGGATGATTTTTGCATTCCAAATTTTGATTTGTGGGCTAACCATGGTGCGTATATGTTCTTGTTTAAGGTAATATGGTCCCAAAATCTAAACGGGAAGAGATCAGGGCCCTACAGAGGAGGATCAGAGATGAGCCTTTGGATGATGAGCCTATTGTCAAGGCTCCACTTAGTTTCCCCTCCAAGTTTTGGTGGGCGGTTGTTCATTCATGCATTCGACCTATACTTGTTGATAATACATTGACACTAGAGCGTGCTATTTTGGTTTCCAGTATCTTTGTTGGCTATGATATTGATTGGGCTCACCTAATCGCCGAGCAGATTCATAAGGCTACACTGAAGAGGTCTCCCTGCATCCCGTTCCCGTGCTTGATATAAAGGATCTGTCTAGAGTCGAGTGTGGAGATTTCGCACTGGTTGATTGAGGCCCTGTGTTCATAAGATCCTAGCCTGATCAAGCCTGTTGAGACCCCAGCGGCACTCCGACGAGCACACCTTCCACCTATGCTTGAGATGTAAACCACAGGGCCACTACCTGAGGGTTCATAGACCCACCTTCATAGATGCTACTACTGAGGAAAGGCCCCTACAGTCCGAGGCAAATGAGGAAAGGGGACCCACTAGTACTGTCCCTGCACCATAGGCCATGACACCACATGATAATCCCGTGGGGATGATTTATGTATCTATCGTATCTATACAGGCCTTGGCGCAAAGGTTATCTCAAGCTGAGTCACAACTACCTCAGCTTGTTTATCAGATCAGGCCATGGGTCTGGCAGGCCATTTCCGACTCGGAGGGTCGTAGACAGGCATTTGTGATCGCTACTATTTAGGACTATATATCTACTATAGATGTTTGCATTGACGCATTCGAGGGGAGGGTACAACAGAGCCTGCGCACGGCCCTATAGAAGGAGATCCATCGTCTTTAGGCTGACATGATACTACACCCCTAGTACCAATAGCTGATATTATTGCTTCTGAGGAGCCTGTTCAATCTTCCCACGGGAAGAGACCCCACTAGGATGATAATCCCAATATTGTACAATTTAAGGCGCGGATGACTGAGCAGGAAGAGCTTGAGCTTGCCTTGAGGACATACAAATAAGAGATAGAATGGTGAACTTGAGAGGTAGAGCAAGTGAGGGGTGTTGGCCCCTCAAGACAGGGAACTATTCTTGAGAAGACTACCACAGAGGACGATGGCCAAACTTAGCCACACACAGGCGCTTAGGTGCCTAGGTATGTTTTTTGACCCCCATATGTTTTACTTTGCTTTGATTTTGTGTATTGAGGATAATGCATATCTTTTTTGATGGGGTGTGGGTAGTTATAGGCCTCAGTGAAGTCTGAGTAGCATATAGTACTAATACTTGTGGCATATAACATGTTTATTATGTTTTGTTTGAAAAATGATATCCACCAAAATTTTATTTTGATTTGTAGTTAGATAGCGATCATGCATGTTTAAATGTGTGACAATATTTGTGCTGATCAGTAAGGATAAATTGAGATACGACGCATGATCCGAGATTCTTTTGTTGATGATGTATGCAGTGCCATGTGAGTGTGAGCTTGATTTTCTAGATTCATGTGTGTTGTTCTAATTTAAAACTTCCGCTATTACGCTAAGTTAGATTGTAGATTAATTGCATTAGGAAAGGATCTTAGGCCATTGTTCTTAATAGTCCACTTAGCCTAAAATGACCAACAAAAACTTTGATATATCCCATGTTCCTAATGTTTGAGCCTAACATGTACCTATTCATTGAAAACACTTGATTAACCTAGCCTTGTTAGTTGTAAAATCATTAAATTGGACCTGGTTCTTCTTTGAAAATTGTGCACCTTGACTGAGGCAAAAAGCTTAAGTTGAGGGTGGCTACCAAAGGTGGCCTTGGTTCTGAGGACAGATATTGTGCATCTTAAAACAGGCTAAGAATCTAAGTTTAGGGTGGCTGGTGATAGGGTGAAACACAAAAATTAGGGGGTTAATTAGTGATATAGAGAAATCATGTGTTGGGTGTATGAAAAATAAGTGATGCCCTTAGTTGTGAGCTAAAAAGCAAAATGAAGTGCAAAAATAATGCAAAAAGTTGAAAAATGAAAAAACAAAAACACCTAGAAAAGCTTGAAAATAGGAAAAAGGGAAAATAAGGTGAAGATAACAGAGTTGGTAGGGCAAAAGTGTAGAAAAACACAGTGTCGAGGAGGGCCTTTAGTCAGTATGTTCCCATAATGTCATAACAAAGCCCCCTGACCCTATGTTATAAGCCTAGAAAGTCCTAAAGTGGTGTTAGTCCAGTTAGTTGAAGATCATATTATGAGTATAGGGGTAAGCCTATGGTATTAGGCATGATGCATGGATACCTTTTGTGAGAGTGAGTGATTTTGCATAGTCCCAAGGTTATACATGAAAACATCATTGAGTATTGGATATGGGACTTCATTCTGTGAGCGCACTGTCATTGCATTGTTAGCACGAGACCTGTTAAGTGATTGTGGATTGTTGATACTACCTCGGTTGTCATAGTTGTGCTGTCACATACACCAATTTGTATTTGTTTGTGCTACAACTGTTTGATCCTGTTTTGAAAAGGTTGTGTGAGTAACTGAGTTTGAGATTTATGTGATGTATGACATGGGGTTTAGGTCTATGTGTTACTATATAATCTATGTAGATTGAGTCCGTGTCTTGAGGACAAGCTACAACCATTAGTCACTATGTTCCTAAAACATCATACCAAATCCCCTTGAGCCTACGTTACAAGCCAAGAAAGTCCTATGGTGATCTTATCCAATTAGTTAAGGTCATAGTTGTGAGTATAAGGGTAAACATATGGTATTGAGTGTAGTGTTTGAATATTTGTTGTGAGTATGAGTGATTTTGTTTAGTTCAAAGCATTAAATGTGTAAAAACTATCATGAGTGAGATATAGGACTTCTTTTTGTGAAGGCACTGCATTACACTATTGATTTTAGGCTATGTCAATGATTGTTGCTTATCCGTGGTTACCTTGCTTATTATAGTCGTACTATCACATATATTGATCTGCACTGGTTTGTTTGATGACTATTTGATATGCAATGATGAGTTACTATGGGTATTTGTGCTTGATTTAGAGATATTGTATGACATTAGAATGAGGTCTTTGTGTTGCTATACTGCTCATGTAGATTATGTTCGTCGCTTGAGGACAAGCAATAATTTTATGTTGAGGGTGTTGATGTGTTGTCAAATACAATATTTTTTATGCTTAAAATTTGGAATTTTATGTGTTCTCAAAATGATGTGTTATTCGGTTCGATGTGTTTTTATGTTTATTTTGAAGGATTATAGGATTTGGCATGATTTTAGGGCAAACGTCTACAGAAGTTATGTTTTTAAGGACTTATCGGACACTCTTTCGACTAGGATACTTCCACGAGCTATAGGGAGGTTTCATTGGTGACATCCAGTAAAGGGCCTAGTTTCAAAAGTTGCATCCACGAACTGTTAGATGAGTCGGAGAAATATTTGTGGGTTATGAGTTGGGTTCATGCCAAGAGGATCAAAGTATGAAGAGTTTCTAAAGAGTTTTCTAACGAAACTCTCTTTGGGCCATAAGTCTGAATACGGCCTATAGGAAGATCTCATAGATGGGAAGCCAGTTTTTGAAGATTCCAGAGTACTAAACATAGGTACGGGCCATGGATCTTTGTATGACCTATAACCTAGTCCGTAAAAGCTGTTGAATCTAGGTTTCCTATTCCATTTTTCATTTGTTTTTTAATTATTACAAATAGGTTATTTTAGTTCTTTTTGATAAAGAGACGCACGAGAGTATGGAGAAACACTTTTGTGATTTCATAATTTGTGATTTTTACATCAAAAAACATTACATTGTGATTTATTATGGAGAATTTTAGATTTCTTGTTCTTAATTTCATCATTGCAAGTGTTCAATTATGATATTCCATAACATGATTCTTTCATCGATAATGATTATGCATAGCTAAATCCACAACTATGGTTGTGGGAACCATGAAGAATCAACAAGGTAAAACTGGATAATTTGTAATTCTTGGAAAGTGTACATGCATGTATTAATTAATCCTCTTTGTTTTTATTGCTTTTTAACGGTGTCCAACCTTAGAACCCACATATTTCTTATTGATTGGATCAAGGTAGTACTGAAGAAGAAAGAGATTAATTAACAGGATTTGATGTGATCCCTCTCGTCTAATCAACCGAACAGGATCAAGGGGAGGTTGTATTGGAACAAAAGGTAAGGGTTAGTAATGTCATATTGTTGGGATAGATCAAAACACATTGTGAAATTTACCTCTCTCCTAGATCAAAGGGTTTGGTAAACTTAACATACCGTTCTACATGCCACATATTAGAAAAGGTTACAATTATCTGGTGATACTTAGTTAGAAATCATGGGGAATACAATACGCTAGTTACTTCTCTGACTGGTTTCACAACACTTGCTTCGAGTTTAGGTTTATTTTCTTGCAATTCTAAACCCTGCCCCCCCCCTTCGGGAGATAAGTAGGTTAATTCATTCAACTTGCAATTATTCCATGTCTAGACCATATTCCCTGTGGGATTTGATCCTAACCTTGGTTAGGTTATATATCTTGACAACGACTGCTTAAACCTTCAAAAAGGAGGGGTAGCTTGGGCGACATTAATGACCTTTGATCCAACTCGTAAAACCTCCCTTAACTTAAGAAAATTCTATTTTATTTCAATATCCCCACCCCCCACCCCGGGATATTTATCCCTGAATGTGAATAAAGCTAGCAGGATAAGAGAGAAATGAGCATATAACAACATATCAAGAATGCAATGATGCAAGCCAAATATTGTTTTCATAAAACTTTTCAAATCTTCAACAATGAACATTATTTTAAATTTATAATTAACATATTTCTATAATTGCAACTGAAACTTCAATGAAAACCTACTTCATGAATATGTACGCACAACAAGCAAGACTCAAATAAATGATGCATGAGGATAAACATAAAAATTACAATTTTTACCAATACCTCAATACATCTAGTTTCACCTGAACATCACTACAGAACCACAACCATACAACCATCTAGCACCAACTATTACTATATTCAAAGAAACTTATACATGTCGGGCAAAGCATTCTAAGCTCTTTCTCTTCTCATTCTAGCCGCCACCAGGAAATTCCTCCTTTTGTGACCCAATTCACCACACTCAAAATAACGTTCTTGTCCCTTCAAGCACTTTCCTAAATGTATCTCACAACACTAATCACAAGTAGGATAGAGATTTCTTTTGCTCTTACTCCTAGCCTTTGGAGTCTTAGTAAATGATGATCCACCCTCTTCAAAACAGGCCCTCTTAGACTCTCTTGCATTCTTTCTTATTTTATCATCTTCAGTTCGCTCTATATAAGCCATAAGCCTTGAAAAATCCATTTTCTTTACAAGCATAGCGGTCTAGCACTCTTTGACAAGCAAGTTAGATAATCTTGACATAAATATTCCCATTTTAACATGGGTATTGGCAACCATCGATGGAGTATATTTGGAGAGTTGGTTGAACTTGAGGGAGTATTCCATCACACTCATATTCCCTTACTTAAGGTTGATAAATTCTTGCATCTTGGCCTCCCTCAACTCCAAGGGAAAGAAGTAATCTAGAAATGCATCTTCGATCGCCTTTAGTTGAAAAGCTACCAACTCTTTCTTTTCCTTCGATGTCACTCCCAAATGGCTAACACCTTTTGCACTTCATCTACGAACTCTTGAGCATATCTCTCCACATTTGAACAATGGAACTCAAAAGGGAACATCCTAGAAAAGTCCCTCACACTAGAAGCATGTCACAACCCGGACCTAGGGTTAATGAGTGACATGGCGAATGGGAACCCGAGAGTGCTCAAATAAGCCTCAAAGTATTTATATTCACATCATCAATATGGAAGAATATAGGAATAGTAAACACATAGTTCTAAGGGACTGGAAAGTAGTACTCATGCTATGGGGATGCCATAGGAAAAGGGATTAACATGGATTCACATAGCACGTAGCACATAAATACTAAGGGACAGGTAAG
Source organism: Solanum rostratum (assembly GCA_029948455.1). Classification (NCBI taxonomy): domain Eukaryota; kingdom Viridiplantae; phylum Streptophyta; class Magnoliopsida; order Solanales; family Solanaceae; genus Solanum; species Solanum rostratum. The sequence goes on along the minus strand of CM057052.1, from coordinate 52,864,167 downwards.
TATGATTCACTCTATGGGGGGAATTCTAGACTTAGGAGCTTTCATATCAAAACAAAAAGCACATCATAATACTCATAGCCAATCAACAATACGGTATCCAATAGATAGTCATATCCATAAACATAATCTTCGAATACATCAGTTAGCATATAAATGTGAAAAAGTCTACAAGATATCCAACAATGTCTTTAGTCATATAAGATAGGATGGAGGCCAAGACATGTCCTTGGCTCACCCTCAAACTAAATAACATAGACAAAGGCACCATAGGGTACCCTCACGCCAAGGGTACCCTCCCGGGGAGTGACAAAGCTGATCATCCCAAATATTTTTTAATTCAAACACACAGGCCCTCAACGTATCCTCCGAAGTTTGAATTGTCCCCTAGGCTTGTCCATCAATTTGAGGATGAAAAACGGTACTTAACTTCACCTTGGTACCAATTCCTCTTAGAAATGACCTCCAAACATGTGAAGTAAATATTGTTCCACGATCCTATCTGATAGACCTAGGTATACCATGCAACCTCACCAACTCTGTGACATACAACCTTGGAAAATATCAGCACTAAAGGTATTCTTGACCAGTAGGAAATGAGCCAACTTAGTCAGTCGGTCAACAATAACCCTAATTGAGTCAAATTGCCTTTGGTTCCGAGGCAAACCAACCACAAAATCCATGTTCACATCTTCCCACTTCCAAGTTGATGTTTCAGTATCTTGAGTCAAACAACCGGGACATTGGTGCTCTACCTTAACTTGTTGACAAATAGGGAATTCAGATACAAAATTGTCTATGTCTTTCTTCATAACATGCAACCAATACACTTCCCTAAAATCCCAATACATCTTAGTAGATACCGAGTGGATAGAATAATGAGAGTTATAGGCTTCACTCATCTTTACCCTCCTAAGATCATCCACATCCAGAATATATAATTGATCTTGATACCGAACCACACCATCTCCCCCATGGGAGAAGACCTCTATCTTCTTTTCTTCAACCAACACCTTTAACTCAACCAATGACAGATCTAGATCTTGCTTAGATTAACATCAATGACTATAGAAGATTCGGGCCCATCCCGGACATGAATACCACCATTATTAGAGTCGGCAACCCTAACACCTAATCCAGCCAAACTGTGAACATCTCTTGCCAACTTTTTCCTCCCTTCATCAACATGAGCCACACTTCTCATAGATATCGTACTAAGAGCATTGAATACAACATTTGCCTTGCCGGGAGATATTGCACACTCATGTCATAGTTTTTAAGGAGTTCCAACCACCTCCTTTGCCTCTAGTTAAGATCTATTTGAGTGAAAACATATTGAAAATTCTTGTGATTGGTGAAAACATCAACATGCACCCCATACAAATGGTGTCTCCAAATCTTCAAGGCAAACACCACCGCCGCTAACTCGAGATCATGAGTCGTGTAATTACGCTCATGCACCTTTAATTGCCTTGATGCACAAGTTATAACCTTACTATATTGCATAAGTACACAACCCAACCTGATCCGAGAAGAATCACAATACACCACAAACCCATCTAAGCCATCTGGTAAAGTCTAAATAGGAGCCAATGTAAGACGATCCTTCAAAGTCTGAAAACACTTCTCACATTCATCTTACTATACAAACTTGGCCTTCTTTTGAGTCAACTTGGTCAGTGGAGATGCAATAGATAAGAAACCTTCAACAAACCTCCTATAATAACCAGCAAACCAAAGAAAACATCGAATATCAAAAGGAATCAATGATCTATGCCAATTCCTCATAGCCTTAATCTTTTTTGGGTCAACCTTAATACCATCACCGGACACCACATGACAAAGAAAAGCTACCTCACCCAGCCAAAAGTCATATTTTCTAAACTTAGAGTACAACTTCTTATCCCTCAAATTTTGAAGAACCAGCCTCAAATGATCCATATGCTCTCGTTCACTTCGGGAATAAATACGGATATCATCGATGAAGAAAACCACAAAACTATCAAGGAAGGGATTTGACACCCGATTCCTAAGATACATTAACACTGGCGGTGCATTAGTAAATCCAAATAACATCACCACAAATTCAAAGTGTCGATACCTAGTCCGAAAAGCTATCTTGGAATTATCACACTCCTCAACCTACAACTTATGATAATCGGAATGGAGGTCAATCTTTGAGAAATGGGTAGCTCCTTAAAATTGTTCAAAGAAGTCATCGATTTTTGGCAACATGTACTTATTTTTGATGGTTACCTTATTCAACCGCTTATAATCAATGCACATCCGAAGAGATCTATCTTTCTTTCTTACAAACAACACCAGAGCATCCCATGGAGATATACTTGGCATAATAAAGCCTTTCTCCAATAAATCATTCAATTGATCTTTCCATTCCTTCAACTCAATCAGTGCCATATGATAAGGAGGAATAGAGATAGGTTGAAAATCCAGGAGGAGATCGATGCCAAAGTCTACTTCCATCTCGGGAGGAATACCAGGCAAGTATTTGGGAAACACATCCAGAAACGCTTTCACCACTAGGACTGATTCAACTGCCCAGTCACTTCACCAAGAGTAAGTGACTCGGACTCCACATCCGTGACCCTTATAATATGGTACATACACCCATTCAAGATCATCTTTCGAGCCTTAACGGGCCTTAAGGTAAGAAATAAATCGACCTTTAATAGCGGATTTACTACCCTTCCATTCAAGAATACGCTCATCCAGAATTTGGAATTTGACTTTCACGGTTCTACAATCTATAGAGGCATATGAAGAATGCAACTAATCCATCCCAAGAATCACATCAAAATCAAACATCTCAAGTTCCACAAGATCCCACGGGAAGACTTTATGCAACACAGAAACAAGACAACCCAAATACACTCTATGTGCAACAATGGATTCACCCACAGGAGTATAGACTGAAAAAGGCTCCCTCAAGTTTTCACGATTCAAACCAAACTTAGCAGCCAACAAAGGAGTAACAATAGACCAATTTGAACCTTGATCAAGCAAAGCATAAGCATCAAAATTAAAGACTTTTAACATACCAGTCACAACATTCGGAGTCTCCTCAATTTCCTGACGAGCATGTATGGCATAAGACTTGTTGTTCCTTGGGGAAACACCTTGTGGAGCACTTTACTGGCCTTGACCACCTTGTGCCACTTGAACTTGACCCTTCTGAGTAGCCTTAGGATAATCAGAAACCTTGTCGTTCTTAACACCATACCCATAGCATGCACCCAACTCTTTTTAACAAGCACCCGTGTGATTCCTTCCACACTTGTCACATCAAGAAAACAAAGGACAACCACCGATCGGTGCCTTGGGAGGAGGCACCCTACCCTTAGTAACCTGAGCATTAGAACTTTGGTCCTATTGGAAGCAACCATAACAACCACCCTCGGAGTAGGAGAACCCACCATAATAATGGGCCCTCTTAGGATCATGCACCTTCTTCTCCTTAAGCTTTTCTCCTTCAATCTGTTTAGCATATACCATAAGATTCTAGATGTCCATATCTCAAATAATCATAGTTGTACAACATTCTTTCACAACTAAGTCAAAGATCCCAAAAGTAAATTTGTGCATTCTTGCATGGGGGTCAGCCACAAGCACAAGAGCATAATTGGAGAGCTTTATGAACATGAAGGCATAGTCCCTCACACTCATACCACCTAGTTTGAGGTTGATAAACTCTATCATCTTGGCTTCCCTAAGTTCAAGTTGGAAGAAATGATCCATAATTGCAACTTTGAATTCCTCCTAATTAGCAGCATTACCACAAACCCTTTCCATCAACCATTATGTGTAACACACTTGAGTCACATCTTTCAACAGAATAGCAGCCAACTCATCTTTCGTCTCAAAAGTGACTCTCATAATAGTCAACACCTTAATGAGCTCATTAATAAACTCTTAAGCATCCTCTCAGCCTTTGACCCCTAGAACCCCAGATGATTCATCCGGGTGAAATCTCTCACCCTAGAAGCTAGAGAGAGATTGTGAGGAAGATTAGCCAGCCTAGTCTGAGTAGTCATCACTTGGGCAAGTATAGCAAAAGTCATACGGAATTTACCATTGGAGATAGTCTCTTCCATTGCCCCTTGTGGAGCTTGGCCCTCATTTGTTGGGGCCAGTCTTCGTAAGGAGCTCTTCGTAGAGGCATCTTCTATAAAAGGATTCCATTAGGATAAGGAAACCAAATATACGGTCAAAAGCACGACATAAGACATGAAGAAGTGAGACAATTCCTAGAATTCCATCATAGCCTCCCACTCACAGGAATGGTGTACTTCACACCCATGAATAGGACTCTACTTGATGCAGCATGTTGGACTTTGAGGATCATTTACAAACCTAGTTGTCTGATACAAAGCTTGTCATGACCTGGACCTAGGGTCTAGGTCCCCAAACAAGCCTCAAAGTATATGTATTCATATCATCGATTTAGAAGTATATACAAATAGTACACACATAGTTCTAAGGGATGGAAAAGTAGGACTCACGCTATGGGGATGTCATAGGGAAAGAGATTAACATGGATTCACATAACACGTAGCACATAAAGACTAAGGGGCACGTAAGTATGACTCATTCTATGGGGGAAATTTAGGACATAGGATCTTTCATATCATAACTTAAAAGAACATTATAATACTCATAGCCAATCCGCGTAATGATATCCAATAGATAGCCATACCCATAAGCATAATATCTGAATACATCACTTAGCATATAAATGTAAAAAAGTCTACAAGATGTCCAATAATGTCTCTAGTCATATGATAGGACGGAGGCCAAGACATGTCTGTGGCTCACCCTTAAATTAAATAACATAAAAAAAGGCACCATAGGTAGAGGAATGGTGGTTTGTCCTTAGAAAATAGGACTCACCACAACAAGTATCTCAAAATTCAAGCTAGCCTTCGTACGATGGATGAAGGTAGTCCTCGATCCCTACATGGTTAGATCATGTAAGCAAAAGTATATATTAGTACGTCTGAGTGTACTAAGTATGCAGGCATGCAATGCATACGACTTATCAATCATGCATTCAATGTTAGATGACAAGGGCACATAATATAGAAAAAGTTATATATATCAAGAGAAGTAGTATGACAATATGCCATAATATCCATGATGCATGATATGTCATAATGCTCATATATCGTGGGGATGGATTATAACTGATAAATGAAACTCATGTGAGCTATTACATGAATTAGTCTGATGAAGACCTCCCATCAGTAGGAGAAGATTACTTGCCAAGGATAATTTACACCACATCTTATGACCCATTCTTTTCGGTGTGATGGACACCTTACTTTTGAACTAGTATTTTCTGAAGGATTTTCATATCATATCATATCATATCAAGGTGTAACCATTCCTTATGACCAGGATTTTTTTGTAATGGCTATCATATGCCTATACTGGTACATAGTTCAAGGAAAGGGAGAGAACCCTTGGCGATAGCCCTGATGCCCTCAATCCATCGATGCCAAGTCAAAAATCCAACAAGAATACTTATACATGTGCATACTTTCAAAAGAGGCACAAGTTGTCTCAAATCATTTCAATGCACACTTAGGCTCAAAGGCCAAACATATTTCTTATACATTCATACTTGGGCTCAAAAGCCAAATAATAGTTTCTAATCAGCTTCTCATGCATAGGAATAGCTCATTCACAAATACAAAATAATGTAAACATCCAAAATGCTCAAAGAGCTATATCATAGACATTTATGTGATCACATTATCGTCATAACCATAATCTTATAAAAATCATATATATAAACATAATTGAGCTTAATCCACTTCATAATTTTGTAAACCCAATGCTCATGAATGCATATGCCATGAATAATTTGAGAATAGCATGGGTGATTTAGATTCAATCTAAAGTCAATAATACAATATAGAATTGAAGTACATTCGAATCTCAATTTAAATTACCCATGCTTAAATCAAACTTTAAAGGGACAACACATATTTAAATCTTCATAATAATCATGTAATTCAACATATTAGGGCTTAAATAAATTTAAGATTAATAATAAATCATAGCTCACACTTCAATTGAATTTAATAAATAATAATCTTCAAATTTCATATTTAAAGTAAACAAATTTTCATGAAATTCAAGTGAAAAGAGTTTGGGTCTTCTTGGTTGAAAGGGACCAAGAATCAATCCCACATACCTTAGTTAATAGAGAAAATTCAAGAAGAAATTTGATGAATAAAGAGTCTTCCTTTGATTCTCAAGCTTAGTCTTCATATGAGTTCTTTGAGAAAGTTTTTAGGAGGGTTCAATATAATTCTAAGTGTAGGAATGAATTTAAATGAGAGTAATAAAGTATAGGTCATTTGAATGTCTTTAGGTAGCATAGAAAGTCACAAAAGACCCTTAGGAAGAGCCATAATTACAAAAACTGCATTAATGAAATGAGTAGAAAAATGTTGCCAGGGTCCATATGGAGGGGTATATGGCCCATGATAAAGTATACGGTCTGTATACTAGCTCCGTGATCCAACCCTTGGAGAAATTTTCACTGACGAAGGTCTAAACGGTAAACCCATACTTACAAAAATTCAACGTGGGCACTCATACAGATGGCTTCACAGTTCGTACAAAGGCATATAGACCGTATTCCTCCGCCGTGATACCTCAGTTAGAAAAATTCTTCAACGACCAATTTTTGAGATGGTGATCCAATACATAGAAAATTTTCATTCCAGCACCTATAAAGAAGGGCCTCACGGACTGTGTAAGATCATACGGTCCGTGAGAGGGGCCATGTGAAATGCCTTAGCTCAAAATGTGGATTTTCAAGACCAAAGCAACCATACGGTCCACCACATGGACCATGAAGCCTCATACTAATCGTGTAGGGTCCATTTATGGTATTCCTTAGTCTCAGACTTCCACATCAAGGCCAACACTTCCCATACAACGCCAAGGGCTACTCCAAGGAGCCTCCACATTATGTGTATAGCCTCACACGGACTGTAAAGGCTTCCATTGAGCGTCACCTTGGTCCCAAACTTCCTGGAACTACATATCCAAGCTCCATTTAAGTCATACAAAGTCATGGTCCTTACCATGCAGAGGTGGAAACATTTGAAACATTTGCACCTCTATTGGCTAGATTTGTCATTGCTCGTGCAATCATAGTGAAAGCAACTCGAAACTTTGCATGAGTCACTCCCTTATCTTAAGGGTCTTGAGGTATACTTCTTGGAGGCATTATCTAAGAAAAGCACAAAAAATGGTCCATTAGATAAAGAAAGTCTTGGGACAACTCTAAAGGATGACATAGATCATGAAAGACGTGAGACAATTCCAAAATGCCTTATAGCCTCCTACTCATAGATGTGGTGTGCTTCATACCCATGAATAAGACTCTATTGGACATAGTATGTTGGACTCTGAGGACCATTTCAAAACCTTTGGCTCTGATATCACGTTTGTCATGACCCGAGGCTTAGGGCCTAGTTGTAACATGATGAATGAGAAACCTGAAGGCACCTTACCCAAGTTTCTTAGCATATATCAAACATTCCATAGGAACTGAATATAAATAAAACCAAAATTTAAACGGGAAGCGAGACTAAGAGAGAATCAACATAAAATTCGTAAAGGAAACATAAAACATAGACTCTTAATACTTTGCACAATAATACTTATAGCGACTTGACGGGGACTAAGACATATTAAAGCTCACCCTCAAGTAAAAGTGTAGCAAAAGAAATATAACTTGATAATCCAAAGGTCTTAATATATCAATCAAGAAAGAAACTAGGTTATTGTGCCCAAACTATAAGACTCATCAACTCTTGTTTTCCACAATCCAAAGCTAGCCACGTGGAGGAGGAGCACCATACCCTCTATGGTTAAATCATGTAGGTAAAAGTATGTGTTAGTACGTTAAATGTACTAGTATAGGGGTATGCAATGCAACAGGGTACATTTCACGAGTTAGAAAATAATATGATCATTTAAGACATCACTTAAGCCACGAAACATAAGATAATCATGTTGTAAGTGAGGAATGCACACTTAATTGAATGCATGATAAATACTTAAACTTAGAATAATGAGATATTGCTAGGTAGAACCAAAATAGTAATACTTTAAAGAAAATAATGCACTACTTTATGGAAAAGGCCATCTTACTAGGATTGAGACAATAGTAATCATAATGAAGAATAAATTGCACACTTGAACAAAATATCATATACATTTATGAAAAATAGCATTAGTTGTAGCAAGAGACCATAAACTAAACCATGATTTCCCGATGGTTTTCCTACACCAAAAAAAGGGGGAGATCACTTGCTAAGATAATATCCTAAGACGCCTAATTGGATCTGTAATGACCTTACCGATAATTTTTAAGCTTACCTATGAAAACTATTATTATACCCTTTTGTAAGTTGCTTTGGCCCTATTTTAAACTATCTGTATTTTTGAAACTGAGATCTTGTATTTTTTTTAAAGTGAAAAATATGAATTTTGCAATTTTGGGATGCTTATGTTGTTGATAAAGTGAATTTTTGTACCATTCTTAGTTTTGGGTGTCACATAAAAAATTTGTCAATTTTGATAGCTCTGAAACATCGAATCAAGTCTAGAAGAAGTTACAGAACTAAACTTAGAGTTAAAACAGAGATTTTGGATCCAAAGATATATTTTCCATTTTTCCGAAGCAAAAGTTTGACTTTGGTCAACATTCGGAGTTCCAAAACCCGAATCAAAATACCAGCAGTTCCAATAGTTTTGGATGTTGAAACTAACACTAAAACTGGTTTTGTTTTTGCCAAGGGAGTTTTGGTATTATCAGTTTTAAACTAGTTTTATCGGCAATTGTGTTAAGGAGACCTTAGAATCAAATTCTGATAATTCCGTTGAGTCTGGATCACCATTTTTGGCATGAATACATATCTAGTTTATATAATTTAGATTTCAAACGGACCTCGGGGGTCTATTCCAAGTTTGAAGTTATTGTTGGTGTAGAAATCTAGTGTAGGCCCTCCCTTGTACTTCGCGTTCGCGATATAGGGAATTGCACTCGCGGAGGTGTATTTGGTTTGGCCTCCGCATTAGTGGAGCATTATGTGTGGACCCTCTACATTCGCAGAGTACTGTGACCCCTTTCCCTTCACGTTTACGGAGTACTAAATTTTCTATATCATTTTTAATTTGCAAAAAACACCATTTTTAACCATTTTCTGTATTTTCAAGCTTTGGGGCGTTTTTAAAGAGGCTTTTCGGGGAAAACATTTTGGTAAGTGTTTCTTACATCATATTGATTAATTTTCTCTAGTTTTATCTTGATTTTGTCTTGAGTTTCATGGTTTTAGATATTTAAAATTGTGTTTTTCTTGTCTACGAATTGGAACTTAATTGTTGATTTCTCCCTGAATTTGAGCTTAATTCTACTGAAATTTTAATCCACGAACTCCTTATCTCCCGTAGTGTCATAGTTTTGAGTCAATTTTTGAATTTGGGGACTTCAAAATTTAGCCCTAATTTTGACCATTTTACCTCTAAATCTAATTCATGCCAATATGGGTATCAAAATTCTTCTCTTCATGCATAGCATCTATACTTGATAGTTGTTTGTTAATTTGTAGCTTGTTTCAAGTTTTGAATTGATCAAAAAGCTTGGTTCGAGTGCGGTTTCGATATCGAGGTTGGTTTGGCTAACCTTTTTAAGGCTAGATTTGAGTTATTTGTTATGTTTATGTGATAATTATAAGATTTAGATTGTTTTTTGAGTGATTGTATTGGTATAACTATATTTTTTAAGAAATGAGATATTAGTTACATTGCAATTGGAGGAAATTGTGATATTGTTAGCATATTGTGACGTATTCTAGAGATTTGAGACATTCTTGAGTATTATTGTGATAATATGAGACTTGTTATCTTTTGGTGAATGATGATATTCGAGATACTTTCGGGAAATTATTTGTATGATCTGGGAATTGCGACTTTGGTATCTTTGATACATTGAATATCATTAAGAATATAGTGATATGAGACATGTTAATAGTATTGTGGTACAAGTTAAGATACTTGGCATTGCCTTTCTAATTCTATGGATATTATTTATTCATTATCCTATCATATTGTTGCTACATACTTTGATTTGTGTCATTGGTATGCATTTATCTCATACATATATACCACCCCTTGACCACTGTGGTGATAAGGGAGAGACTTTACCACTTTTCAAAACTCCTTGACTACTCTAGTGACAAGGTGAAGATATGGAGATATTGTGATTCTTGAGAAATTTTAGTACATGGCCTGCGACGCCCTCAGGTTCTATATGGTAACTTTAGTTCGATAGAAGTGTATAACAGCCCTGCGGCAGTCGTGATTCCATCTAATACATGGCATGTGATGTCATTGTGTACATACATCTCATTTGCATTGGATCATCGATTGCATGCTATCTTTGATTGTTATTATATTGTGTATGTGTGTGTGTGTATATATATATATATATATATATTACTTACTAACCTCTTCAAATGCAGGTGATAGAGTCCTTGATTTTACATGCTTATCTGATTTTTCCTATCTAGTCGATTGAATCTACTAGGTACATTTTGGTGTACTCACACCTACTATGTTTTCTCCCTGGAGATTGAGCACAGCAACTCCTATGTGGTAGTTGAACTCACTTGGGCGGAATTTCTCTTTCACTACCAAATCTAGTGGTGAGGCTCAGATTTTGAGTTGTTGTCGTTTCTTTGAGACTTCTTTGTCACATATTCTAGGCCATGCGTTTTATATATAGCACAACATTGTATTTACTCATTTATACTACTTAGAAGCTTTTGTAACCATGACTTCAGGTTTTGGGATTTAAACTAAGTGTTGTGGTTGCTTTTACTTTGATTTTAGTTTATTTAGTTGCTATTCGATTTTGGACCGTGACAAGTTTAGTATTAAAGCTCTAGGTCTGTTAAGCTTGTGAGTCAACAGTGGGGTGCCTAGAAGAGTCTTGTGGATGGGTATGTAGACGTCCGTACCTATCTATGAGAGGTTACGGGGCATTTGATAGGAAAAACTTTCAATCTTGATTTTATTCAGGCATTTCTTCGTATCAACTGTTTTTGAAAGTATCTAATCTACTCGTTCAGGGCCAGATGTCGTGCCTCTAGTTCAGGAGCTACTTCTACGTGTATTAGCAATATGGGAGGGAACTTCTCAAACCCCCATTATACTCGATGCACCGACTCCAACCGTGTCGGCTGCCCTTTTGTAGCTCCAATTGATCTACCTAAGGTACATGTTGGTCCTTCATCAGCTCCAGTGGATCCTTCCACGGTTTCTGCTATTTCACTTCAGCTTGATCGACCGAATACATCTTTTGGGTTTGTCTATTATACTATCTATTGCACCACCCAGGTTTATGGTACCAATAGCTTTTACCAGCCTTACTATGTCTACCACCGAGCAGAAGAGTTTCAAGAGGTTTGTTCGGTTAGCTCCTCCATGGTTTGATGGTACACCCGGTGACAGGGCTATGACTTTTTATTAGTGTGTCAGGATCGATTGTGCAATTTGGCCATTCTTGAGATTTATGGGGTTACTTACACTTCCTGTTAGTTCACTGGCTTGGCTAAGGAGTGGTGGAGATCAGGTTTAGCCTGCAAACCTGTTGGATCACCAGTTATGGCATAATATCAGTATACCGAAGTTTCTTAGTGAGGGTTATGCATTATAGTCTCCTAAACAACAAGCAAGATGAGTTTGACCGGCTCCAGTATGGATGTATATCTGTTGTTGACACCCTATTTTGTGCATTTTTTTATATATACATATTTAAATCGGTATTCTAACACTTTGCAAAATAAATGGGTCTATTTCACGCATTTAACGTATTGCTCCCAAGAGGTGTTTTTATTGCCATTTTATCTATTATTTACGAAAATAATAATAATAATAATAATAATAAATAAATAAATAAATAAAATATAGCGGTAATAATATTTTAATGTTATTATTCATATCATTTATTATTATTGCTACAGTCGTTATTTTAATTCGCGTATCATATTAAACGTCTTTTGAATTATTTCATTCGAAATGATAATTTTAATACGTGTTTCATAATAATTGTGGCGTGAGTTACAAATTCTATTACGCAAGCTTACAATTCAAAGTGTTATTTTTATTATTATTTAAATTTTATGCATATTTGTTCAAAACTTACTTCAATTTTAACTAAATCTTTGAAATTCCTTTTAAGTTTTTGAACAATTTCCTTGAACTTATTTCAATTCTAGCCACTTAGTTGTATTTTTTTTGAATTTTTAACCCAAAATAAGTTAATTTACGGCTCAATTTTAAATCTTTGGCTAGAATTTAAATCTGTGAAACCAATTTTCGGCTCAATCTTAAAATTTTACAACTTTGTGGTTAGTTTTTAAATCAGGGTTAACCATTTTCAACCCGGATCCGACCCGAACCTATTTTCCATTTTTAACCCTCTAATACCCCAACCCTAACTTTCATTTTCACTTCCCCCCTCCTCCAAATCACTCAGCTGCCGCCAGCAGCCTCCAGCGGCAGCCCCTCACCATCACCCCTCTCCTTTCTCCCCACTATCTCTTCCTTTCCCCACGACCAACGGCGTCAGCCACCTCAACATACCAGCAGCTCCACTCCCTAACGCGACCCCGTCGGCAGTCACCCCCTTTCCGCCTCTCCTCCTCTCTCTTTTCTATCCCTCTCTCTCTCCCGCTTCTCCTCCCACTGCCGACCGCCGCTAGCAGCTCCGCGCCAGCCGCCTCCACACCCTCTTCTCCGTCTCTCCTCCTCATCTCCCCCATGCCGGAACAAACACCCACAGCACCAAAGCACCACTGCCTCCCTCCGTTTGCACCCTCTCCTCCGCGCCAACAGGCCAACAACTCCGGCCAGTGAACACAACGAGGGAGACTAAGAGAAGCTCGATTCAAGTTTCAATCGGATTGCTACAAGATGAGTTCGTTTAATTTTATTCATGAAATAATTTGTTCAAAGTTGTTTTTTTTCCCTTTTCAAAATCAATTTTTCTGTTTGGTGACTATGTGGATTGTTTCTACGTCATGTTGTTTGTGTGAAATTCGTTGGCATTCCAATATTTTCTTCATTTTCATTTCGTTTTAGATATAATCCGATTCCTCCTTATTTGTGGTCTGTTCTCTGATTTCGGATCCAGTTTCACAGCTTGATTAGAGTGATTTGATTCTCTTGAGTTATCTTTACCTTAATTAGAGTTAATTAAAATGGGCAGAATCTGCATAATTGCTTGATAATACAGTTAGTTCTTCCAGATTTATTACATTGACAGGTGTATATGGCAATTCTCAAGATTTGGTAAATATATTTATCTAATTTTGTGGCTAAATATTTATTTATTCTGATTGATTGACAATTTTGGACAAATCACGTTAATTGATTTGGTCAATCAACTGATTGTTAAGAAATTTTTATGGTAAGTCTGATTAATGATTCTTGCCTTTCTGTTCTTTATTTTCCTTTTATGTCTGCACCTCCTGCACTATATAAAGAGGGTCTTTTCTTCACTAAAGGGGACTCAGAACAGAAGAAAGAAAAAGAAAATTCCCTCCCTCACCTCATAATATAGACTTATTTTAATTCTTTTTTTAAGAGTGTATATACATATATACATACATATATATATATATATATACACACACACGTATACTTTTAAGACAAAGAAAAGAAGACTGTAGTTGTTTCACTCTTGGATTCTCTTCGGCCCTCTTACTGCTTTCCCAATTGGTGAGTCTTTTTTTAATGTTTGTTATTACCTTGAACATATTACGTTTTCTTTCCTTTAGCAGGTTTAAGTTCCAAGTTTAGACCAAGGAGTGGCTTGAAGGACGAGCAAGACTTGGCATTTTCTTTCCACTATCTGCTGTATTTTATTTTTTGCAAAGATGATGTAATAAAAAAATAGTGGAATCGGGGACTATGAGGGGGCGGGGATTTCTGTGCTTTCTTTTTAATGTCTTGAATTGTTTTGACGATCGCAGGCAAATCTAAATCTAGGATTAAACAAAAATAAAATAAAATAATAACAACAAGAAAATATGGGAATAGCATGCTCAACATTTCTTTTTGTGTTTTAAACATATTGTAGTCGTTAGATATCATGTCTATAGGATCCGTTATATCCATGTTTAGGTTTCATTGTTTTCATGCCTAATAATTTAATTAGAAATCATGCCTCAATTTAATTCTTGTTCTAGAAACATGCTTATAATAATATAATTTAATTAGAAATCATGTCTAGATTTAATTTTTGTTTTAGAAACATGCCTATAGTAATTTTTAGAAATCATGCTTAGGTTTCATTGTTTTCATGCCTAATAATTTAATTAGAAATCATGCCTTGATTTAATTCTTGTTCTAGAAACATAATTATAATAATATAACTTAATTAGAAATCATGTCCGGATTTAGTTATTTTAGAAACATGCTTATAGTGAGTAGAATTCATGCCGAGGTTCAATATATATTTCATGCCTATCGTAAGTTATTTTCATGGTTTCATGCATGACATTTTGTTTGGAGGTTGTTTGATAACTTAAGTGCCAAATGTTGTTTTAATATTTTTTATTTAACGCGAGGTCCTCAGGAAACCTATATCCCTTTCGCATCTAGAACCATCCAAAATAGGAAAGTCCAATGCCTCTTGGACATTATGAGGGACGTTAGGCATTTTAGGACGCATTAGAATTCTCATTTATAATCTCGCTTTTAAGTTAATTAATAAAACGAACTTAGGAGGGGTAGGGGTAGATAGGCCCTCGGAAATGATGATCTACGCTTGACCCTTAATAGGACGGAACTTTAGTTTCTGTCCTTGGGCTTGGTAATAAGCCAAGTGCGACTGATCCGAGTAGTAAAAAATGTATATATAATTTACTTAGTTTGATTTTCTTCTCTCGCATTTATTTCAATTTTTTATTTGGGTATATATTTGTTTAATTTATTTACCACTTAGAATCAAATCTAGGAAATTATACTAAAAATTAGAGACCTTTGTTTGTTAGAAACCCCCACGTAAAATATGAGACACTGTCGGGACCCGCATTTGCAGACTTCGAAGGGTGCTTAATACCTTCCCTTCGAGGTAATTTGAGCCCTTACCCTCTCTCTGGTTGACCTTGACCCTTAGGCTAGAACAGTGTCCCAATGCACCCAATCATTAGGTGGCGACTCTCCTTAATTAAAAATCCCGAACGAGTCATTGCCACGACGCCGTCCAGGTTTCCATTTCTTCGCGAGAAAAAATGGGGCGCGACAGAATGGCGACTCCGCTGGAGAGTTAGGCTCTTACCACTACATGTTTACATTTTATGTGGGTTATTAAATGTTTTCTCTATCAATGTTTTTCTTTCCCTTTCCCCTTTAATTGAACCCCTCTAATATTGCTTCCCTATTTAATATTGTCATCCCCCTTCCTTTTCCCTATCCCTTCCAACTTCCCTCCCTTATCCCCTCTAACTCCCCCATCCCTCTAACTCCCCCCCTTATCCCCTCTAACTCCCTTTCCCTATCCATCTAACTCCCCTTCCCTTATCCCCTCTAACATCCTCCCTCCCCTCTAACATCCCTCTAACATCCTCTCCCCTTATTCCCTCTAACTCCCTTTTTTTCTTTTCTTTTCCCATTCCCCTTTTATTTGCTTTATATTTCTATTACTGCTTTAAATTCGGTGTTAATTGATTATTGCTTTATATAACTGTAATACTGTTCATACCTTCTCCCGCTTGGGACCCTCTTTTTTTTTCTTTTCTTTTTTCTCGTGATGTTGTGCCTTTGCGCTTCTCACAACCTCTTTTCAAAATCCAGTGTCTAGAGAAATGGCATAAGCATGGTGTAAGTGGATAGTTTTGCTACCATGGGACCATGCGCCTTCTCACATAGGAAATCAAGTCTGTGTCTAACCCACTCTCGTGGAAACTTAGGATAGAGCTATTCACCTCAAATTTAAGATCATGCATACATAAACCATAGGTAGTTTGGCCCCAAGAGGTCCAATCTACATAATAGTAGCTACCCTGCTAAGTCTAGAGGATCCAATCACCCTCCAAGGCGAAATACTGCATATTATGTGCCTATGTGATCACCGTAATTAATCCAAGCCTAATTATTATCAAAATGGAGTTTTAGAACATGTTTTTTTTGTCTTTTTGCGTGCAGAACTGAGATGGCCTTCCCAAACTTTCCCAACACTCAGATGGTGGTAGATGTCAATCCTACCCTTCAGCGATGGTGAGAGAATGTCAGGCAAGATCGCGCTACAGAAATAGCCCGATTGGTTGGTATTGACCTTCCTCATTTATATCATCCCAGACCAGTATCTTATCAAAGCCCTGCTGAAGTTATGGAACCCCATTAGGGCAGTTTTCAAATTTGAACACTTCGAGCTGACTCCAGCTATCGAGGAAATTGGGGGTTTCACCGATCTGAAATATTATGGGGGAAGAATGATTATACCCCACAAACAAACACCAAATAGGTTCTTAAGATCTTTAGGATTGAAGTACAACCCGGGAATAATTACCTTGAATTACTACTGGGTTTCTGTGGATTTTCTGTATTCGCGATTTGGCCATCAAGATGGGTATAGGAATTTTAGTGAAGAATTCTTTTGTTCAGCAGAAGCATGGGAAAGATATCGTGTAAATGCTTTTGCCATTGCATTATTAGGCACCCTAGTATTTTCTAAAAGAAATGGAAAAATAGATACCTCTTTGGGCTATGTGGTTCGGGTATTAGCTAGAAATCGAAGCGATATGACTCTAGTGCCTATGATCGTGGCAGAAATAATGAGGGCATCATCCAAGTGTGTCAGAGCTGGAAGATTCTTTGAGGGATGCAACATGCTACTCCAATTATGGGCTATCGAACACTTTCATCAAAATAATATTCGAAGTGGGTTGCAAAACAAAATTCACAATCATTAAAGAAGAATGACCGAATTTGTTGCTCCTAAGGAATTGAGGAATGGTATATTTAAAGACCTTTCTGCTCTTCATGTTCAACGGATGTACCCCTGGTTAAACATATATCGCGCCATGATAAGAGGAGAGGAACTGTGCTATCTTGAGCTCATTGGCCTGACTAGTGTCTAACCATATGCTCCATTGTGAGTTCTTCGACAGTTTGGGCAGATCCAAAGGGTTCCACCAACAGATGACATGAGGGTATCTGAGTATGATTTTTGGCCAGGAGTTGCACAAGTGCGTGACATAATGAGAAGGTGGGAGAGATCTATCGTCATCGGCCATCTCGAGTATCAGCCTCACATCACACCAGAGTACTCCGAGTGGATTACAAGAGACGCTGAGGAGATAGATCGTGCTGACCACCGTCCGTAGAAGATTTTTTTAACCTTTTAAGATTTTATTTCCCTTATTGTCCCTTAGGCCTAATTTTTGTCTTTCGTTATTAAAAAAGTGTCGAATGTTCTAGCTTTCCATTTGTTTCTTTGCTTATTTCATGAATAAAATAGTCTGTTCTTTTAATTATTTATCTCTAACTCTAAAACTCCAATTAAAAATTTAAGGCTTGGATTAATTATCAAGAATCACCTGCTTATCACGTTAGGCCTACCTCTGGCTCAAAGAGGCTCCCTGCATTTTAGGGCATTTATTCATTTATTTACCTAATTAAATATATAGTTTTGTTATCACGTTACTAACTTGATTTTATTTCTCTCTTCTTATTCTTTATTTTTATTTTTCTTATTTTCATGTCTTCCCTGTCCCAAAGGTTGATCTGTGCGCACACTCTGGCCTACCATGCACGATCGAAAGTTCCTCCGCCTACTCCCCCAAGTTTGAGTCATCTAAAAAAGGACAAAATGACTGACAATAATGCTATTGAAAGAGTGGAGAATTCTGAAAGGGGATGCCAATATGATGATTTGACTCTAAGGTTGGAAAGGAAAATTCAAGAATTGGAGGATGAAATGGCCAACATACGCAACTTGGCCAGACTATCCATTTCTCTCGGCACTCCTTTCGGAGAACATATGGATGACCTAATTACTACAACTCAAACCACCCTCTCAAGTCATCTTCCACCAATTCATCCAACCTCCCAAATCCAGTCCAACCCCACTTATATACCACCTTTGAGTACTCAATTTTCAAATTGCAGTCATCAAAACACATATCAACTAAGCACTTATGAACCAACATGGTACCCACAAAATCCCACCTACATTCAAGATATACCTCCCAAGTCTGCTGCCAATATCTTAAAATCCCATGCCTCTAGAACTCACGCCCATAATTCTATATATGTCGAGACATCCCTTTTTATCTAGAATTACCATGAATCAGAATCCTCTCTAAAGGATATGTTGATTAAATCCCTGACTGAGAGATTGGATAGTCTGAGCAATCGCATGCGACAGGTAGAAGAAAGTAAAGGGGTAATTGGCTTGAGCTATGAAGACTTATGTATGCACCCAGATGTCGAGTTACAAAAAAATTACAAACCTCCGAAATTTGAACTGTACAATGGTATCAGAGATCCCAAGGCTCATTTACGCATGTATTGTGATAAATTGGTAGGAGTGGGAAAGAATGAAAAGATTAGAATGAAGTTGTTCATCAGAAGCCTCACAGGGGAAGCTTTGACATGGTATATAGAACAAGACTCACAAAAGTGGACAAGATGGGAGGATTTGGCCTCGGATTTCATGGATAGGTTTGGGTTCAGCATTGAAAATTCACCGGATTGGTTCTATATTCAAAACCTAAAGAAGAAGCCAAGTGAATCATTTCGAGATTACGCTATAAGATGGAGGTCTGAAGCTGCTAGAGCTAAACCTCCCATGGAGGAATCTCAAATGAAAGATTATTTCATTCACGCTCAAGAGCCTCAATATTATGATAGAATGATGCTTGTGGCAGAAAAGAGCTTCGTTGACATCATCAAGTTGGGTGAAAGAATTGAGGAGGGTATAAAAAATGGCACAATTATAAACTTAGAGGCCTTACAAGCTACCAACAAAGCTTTGCAGTTCGGAGGTATGCCTGAAATTCGAAAGAAGAAAGAGGTGGGTTCGGTAATGATGGCACATAGAGCTCCCATAAGACACCAAATCTGGACTCCGCCCCTCCCCTACTATCCTACGTCTTCATACATCACACCTCCCCCCCTTTTATCCACTACTTACCCCTTATCAAACTCCTCCCACTCCATATCAACAGTCTACATACCCCATTTATCATACCCAACCAGGGTACTTTCAAACACCTCTACCTCCACCTTCTCAACAACCAAATTACAAAAATCGTCCCAACTTTGAAAGAAAACCTACCAAAAGCTATACTCCTCTGGCTGAACCCATAGCCCAACTTTACGAGAGATTGAAAAAGGCTGGCTATATCACTCCTATCCCTGTTTTGAATCCAGACACTCAACCCAAATGGTATGATCTAAATAAAGTTTGCGCATACCACTCAGGAATGAAGGGACACACAATTGATGCATGTCACGCATTGAAGGATAAGGTTCAAAACTTGATCGATACTAAGGTCATACATTTGAAGGATCCTATGCCAAATACATCCAACAATCCACTACCAAATCATCAATAAGCATGTTGAAGTTCTATTGCGCCATCTAAGGAAAGTTATCTTGCATGAGTCCTACGAGGAGAAACATCTACATTAGCAGAATAAACGAGGAGATTTGACCTTCTTTTAATTCAAGTACATTCTGTTTAATGCTTTTGCATCATATATTTGGAACTACGTCAGACCTGATTCCCGTTTAAGAGGGATACGTAGGCGCTCCTTTGGAGTTCGGTCTTACAATAATAAAAATCTTTATTTCCCCTTCGATCATGAACTAGGGCAGAATTTTTGAGAGGGTCTCAAAAATCCTTTTAGAGAAATTCGCACCAAACTGGAGCAGAATTTTTTAGAGGATCTCAAAAATTCTTTTAGATCATTTTCTAAAAACTGGGGTAGAAATTTTTGAGCAGCTCTTAAAATTTTTGGATTCAGAACTGAAAACCGACAGCTAAGAGGACATCAAGACGAAAGGCGAGATATCAACAAAAGGACGTGCAGGTCGAGGCAGAGATACAGATCAACCTCCCTTTTTTCAAACTAATAATTTTTCTTTGAATGTAAACAAGTATACATGCTTGGAGTGGCCTCTTTGTATCATACGAGCAATCGGCATTTTCTCACAATGGGCGAAGGTTAAACTATTTTATTCCCTTTTTATCTGTCTACTTCTTTTTGCTTACTGAAATTGCACTTGGCCTACCAAAATTGCATAAAATTGAATTTGCATTCAGCCTACTTAAATAAAAATTGCGTTATGCATGATTTGTCCTACCGAAATTGCAAAAACAAAAAGAATATATATACATACATTTTTTCATTGGCCCACTAGAATTACATGAAATTACATTCTTACATTGGCCTATTGAACTTTGAATATTTACATTGGCCTACTAAAATTACATGAAATTACATTCTTGCATTGGCCTACTAAAATTACTGAACTTTGCATTTTGACATTGGCCTACTAAAATTATTGAAAATTGCACTTTTGCATTAGCCTACTAATATTACTGAAGATTGCATTTCTGCATTGGCCTACTAACATTATTGAAAATTGCATTTTTGCATTGGCCTGCTAAACTTATTGAAAATTTGCATTGGCCTACTAAATTACATGAAATTGCATTTTTGCATAGAATGATATTTTGGATAAAATGAGATTCATATTTGGCCTACCAAGAATGCATTAAAAAATTGCATGGCCTATTAAAAGAACATTTTCGGCCTACTACATTGCCTTCTTTGAAAACTTTGCATGGCCTACTGAAATCGCATTTGCGTTTAAAAAAAAAATTCTACATGGCCTTCTGAACTACATCCTGCCTACTGAAATTGCATTGCCTCCTTTCGGAAATTTTGTATTGGCCTGAAAATAGCATACCCTTAAGGCGTCATAGTCCAAAGGCATCATTTTCATGGCCTAAAGACATCATTTCATGGCCTGGGGATTTAATTTATGTTTATCATGATCCGAAGGTATCATCGTCCAAAGGCATCATCCTTCATGGCCTACGAACATCATTTCATGACCCGAGGATATAATTTATTATTAACATAGCCCTAGACGCCATAGCCTAAGACGTCATCCTTATCGTCTTATGGCAAAATTCATGGTCTAAAAAGGGAATTTGCATCACGTTTATGATTATTTCACTATTTAATATATGTGCTCTAATCATTTCTTTTACATAGCGATTCTTTCAGTTTTAAATTACAGAGCCTGCGCATATCAGAATTTCGCTACCGTTCCGTTATCAAGTGCGTTAAACCTCCTGTTTCTTTTGACACCCCAATCATTTTCTATACCACAACCATTCCAATTCAAGCTTTAAGATTCGTATTGTTTTGGTCATTTTTTGAAATTTCAATTGTTCCTAAACTACACACGGCTTGATTCTCGTATAACCAGAGATATGTAGGCGACTTTAAATCGAAGTCTCGGCCGTAAACCTTTTGTTCTATCCGGTCCCGTCGATAATATTCCATTGGTCGGACAAAATCGGCTACTCCGTCAACATTCTTTGCTCAACAATTCATCCTTCATTCCCGAGCAAAGAAGGGGAAGTTGTTGACACCAAATTTTGACCGACCCTCAACTTATTTTGTGCATTTTTTTTATATATACATATTTAAATTGGTATTCTAACACTTTGCAAAATAAATAGGTCTATTTCACGCATTTAACGTGTTGCTCCCCAAAAGGTGTTTTTATTGCCATTTTATCTATTATTTACGAAAATAATAATAAATAAATAAATAAATAAATAAAATATAGCGGTAATAATATTTTAATGTTATTATTCATATCATTTATTATTATTGCTACCGTCGTTATTTTAATCCGCATGTCATATTAAACGTCTTTTGAATTATTCCATTCGAAATGATAATTTTAATACGTGTTTCATAATAATTGTGGCGTGAGTTACGAATTCTATTATGCAAGCTTACAATTCAAAGTGTTATTTTTATTATTATTTAAATTTTATTCATATTTGTTCAAAGCTTACTTCAATTTTAATCAAATCTTTGAAATTCTTTTTAAGTTTTTGATCAATTTCCTTGAACTTATTTTAATTCTAGCCACTTATTTGTTTTTGTTTTTTGCATTTTTAACCCAAAATAAGTTAATTTACGGCTCAATTTTAAATCTTTGGCTAGAATTTAAATCCGGGTTACCAATTTTAGGCTCAATCCTAAATTTTTACAACTTTGTGGCTAGTTTTTAAATCCGGGTTACCCATTTTCAACGCAGATCCAACCCGAACCCGTTTTCCATTTTTAACCCTCTAATACGCCAACCCTAACTTTTATTTTCACTTTTTCCCCTTCTCGAAATCACCCAGCCGCCACCAGCAGCCCCCAGCGGCAGCCCCTCACCACCGCCCCTCTCCTCTCTCCCCACTGTCTCTTCCTTCCCCCATGACCAGCGGCGTCAGCCACCCCAACCCACCAGCAGCTCCTCTCCCTCACGCGACCCCGCCGGCAGTCGCCCCCTTCCCGCCTCTCCTTCTCTCGCTTCTCTTATCCTCTCTCTCTCCCGCTTCTCCTCCCACTGTCGACCGCCGCTAGCAGCTCCCCGCCAGCCGCCTCCACGCCCTCTTCTCCGTCTCTCCTCCTCATCTCCCCCACGCTGGAACAAACACCCACAGCCCCAAAGCACCACTGCCTCCCTCTGTTTGCACCCTCTCCGTCGTGCCAACAGACCAACAACTCCGGCCAGTGAACACAACGAGGGAGACTAAGAGAAGCTCGATTCAAGTTTCAATCGGATTGCTACAAGATGAGTTCGTTTAATTTTATTCATGAATAATTTGTTTAAAGTTGTTTTTTTCCCTTTCCAAAATCAATTTTTCTGTTTGGTGACTATGTGGATTGTTTCTACGTCATGTTGCTTGTGTGAAATTCGTCGGCATTCCAATATTTTCTCCATTTTCATTTAGTTTTAGATATAATCCGATTCTTCCTTATTTGTGGTCTTTTCTCTGATTTCGGATCCAGTTTCACAGCTTGATTAGAGTGATTTGATTCTCTTGAGTTATCTTTACCTTAATTAGAGTTAATTAAGTTGGGCGGAATCTGCATAATTGCTTGATAATACAGTTAGTTCTTCCAGATTTATTACTTTGACAGGTGTATATGGCAATTCTCAAGATTTGGTAAATATATTTGTCTAATTTTGGGGCTGAATATTTATTTATTCTGATTGATTGACAGTTTTGGACAAATCACGTTAATTGACTTGCTCAATCAGCTGATTGTTAAGAAATTTTTATGGTAAGTCCGATTAATGATTCTTGCCTTTCTGTTCTTTATTTTCCTTTTATGTCCACACCTCCTGCACTATATAAAGGGAGTCTTTTCTTCACTAAAGGGGACTCAAAGCAGAAGAAAGAAAAAGAAAATTCCCTCCCTCACCCCATAATATAGACTTGTTTTAATTCTTTTTATATATATATATACACACACATCTGTATCTGATTATGAGACTAAATTTAATGATTATGGTTTATAAAGAAAAATTCATTTGCTTCATGCTAGATAGGATCTTTCGATTGTGAAAATAAAGGGATTCATCCGTTTCATAAAGATTTTCAATAACACGAATCATGAAAATCTTAAAAAAACATAAATTTCGTAAACTAATATTAAGCTTGTATATTACAAAGACCAGAGAAAATATAAAACAAATGAATTACATCCACGTACTCATTATAAAGAGAGAGAGACACGTAAACCATGGATACATTTTGTGTCGTGTGCCATTTGGCAAATGAAAAGTCTTCACTCATATTTGTTCAAGTAGATTCTTGGGGTGTTAAAAGTAAAATGAATTATGCTTAACTAGTTTATTCTAAAAGTGACTGTTCAAATTTCAAAAAGAAAAACCAACATTCAAAAAGCAAAGGAGAATTTTGATGGAAAAAGCACCTAATCAACCAAAAGAATTAAGGCCACCACAGGAGGAGCCAATACTCTTCAAGTAATAAATGATTAGTTTCCACAAAAATGGGTCCTCTGAGAAGTATTGTGTGGATTAGTTTTATGAATGCTTAAAAGGGAAATTTCCTCACAATCAAAAGATATGCGCTTTAAAAAAAGTTGCAGGGACAATATATAGTGTTGGTGGTGAGAGGGAAAGTGATAAAGATTGATTGAGATAGAATTTAGGCTATATTTTTTATTTAGATAGAATTTAGGCTATATTTTTTCCCTTGTTGGATGTGAATAGTGGCTAAAGATTTCTCTAGCTACTATAGCATAAATATTTCTCACAAAATATTTTCTTGATTAAATATTAGTTATTCCTATTTTTTTTTCTTTCCTTTAGGTTGTTTAAAGTTATTCTGCACATATGGTGAATGATGGTTGTATACATTGAAATTTTGTTGGATTCTACAAGATGAGTTCTATTTTAGTCAGGGTTTCTTGAAAGTTACTCTACCATAAACACTAATTCATGCATATATAAAAGGTATTATATTCTATTGAAAATTATCTCGAATATTCCATTTGGGGATATTTATCAAGAGATCACAATATGGGTCAAGGAGATCAAAATCATCCTATGTTAGAGAAATACACCACTAATAACCCTCGAATCATGGAGAAATTTAACGAGAGAAGAATCAAGGGAGTAACAGATTTGTACCCACATAGTTTATCAACAAAAATATATTTCTTCATATTTTATTTGTGATTGCAATTTATTTTTCATCACTTCAATATATGTTGCAAACAAATTGGCAGGCCCGGTGGGACCAAATCTGCCATTCATCTTTTTTCTGATGAATCAAACCTGCAAATCTGAAGCCAACAACAGTGGAAAAATAAGTACTTCAAGCCTGTGCTTTAATTTCATTAAGTCTACACTCCAACAAGTCTTGAAGCGGGGGACATTTGTAGACATCAAAATTTTGTAGGACTCTGCAAGATGAGTCATATTACAGTCAGGATTTCATGGATACTACTCTACCTAACTCTAATTCATATCTATATAAGGGTATTATGTTCTCTTGAAAAACCATCTCAAATATCCCCTTAATCTGGGAATATTCATAAAGAGATCAAAATAGGGCTCAAGGAGATCAAAATCATCCTTACGTTCGAGAAATACGTCACTAACATATCCTCGAATCATGGAGAAATTTTACGAGAGAAAAATCAAGGGATAAACAGATTTGTACCCATATTGTTTATAAATAAAATTATGTTTCTTCATATTTTATTTGTAATTGCAATTTATTTTTTCATCACATAAAAATTTGTTGCAAACAATGGTTAGTGAATATAATTTTTTTTGTAAAATAAGTAATCCAACTCGACCATAAGGGTGGCATGGTGAATAGTTAGGAGCGACACCTCTTTATCGAAAATTATAATATTTATATAAATTATTTTTTTCTCTGTGATTTTTCATTTAAATTTTCTCAAGAATATTCCCTATTTTCCTTTTTCCCTAATATGCATCTAACCTCAATATTAGCCATCGTCATCTTGTTTTTATTTCCTCAATCATCACCACTTGTTCCCAAGGTATCTTCCACTCTCACAAAATCATCTTTTGTAAACTGAGTGAATTGATTTCTAAAATGATGTTGTTCAAATACTTTGTATAACAATGCCTACCTAACAAAATTCAAAGATGAGAATGATATACAAGATAAAAAAAATTCCTACGTTTCTTCTATTACCAAACGCACCTAAAATCTCCTGCCTGAGTGTTATTTGGTCTCCTCAACCATTTGTAAGAAAAGGAAAGAAATCAAACTGCCTAAAATGTGTGACAGTGACATAGTTTGACTGATCTACGATCCTTGAATATTAAATAAGTGTTTAGATTTGTTATTTTATTTGGTGAGTTGAAATTATGAGATAAAATTTGTATATAATTTCATTTCATAATTTCAAATCACGAAATTAAATTTCATTAAAATCCTCATATCATAATTTTAATAGAAAACTTGACCCACAAATTTTGTGAAAAATCCACCATTTTATATTTATCAATCATTATGTCATATATAAAAAAAGGTTTATGATTGATATTAATACTATTACCAACATTTGAACTATTTATATTGGGTATAACCTATAGATATTATTTATTACACAAAACTATCTCATTTTCATCACATCTCTCTATAATAATTCTTTATAAAAATGCTATTTTTTGTGGTAGATAAATATTGTTGATGTTGTATTTTACTTTTTTTATTGAACTAAATTTTAATCGGTAAAAATTATATTTTTTTAGAATGTCTTTGTGATAGTGTATTACAGTTTTATTATGAATTTTTGCTTCTTGGATCGGATTGTATAAAGAATTTAGACAATTTTGATAATTATCATAACATATGTGATATTTATGTTTGTGAGAAAAAAATATAACTTAAAAATTTAAATTATATATCGAGACAAATTTTTAATTTCATCTTGTACAATTTAATTTTATACCATTATTTCATGTCTCGTGATCAAACAGGTCCTAAAATTATTTTTATGCCGACTTCTGTTCAATGTGTTTTGAGTATTTCTGTGCTTCTCATATGTACTTCAGTAGTAAACATGGACATTTTGGATTAGACTACTTCAGGCCAGCAGCATGAGAAAATGCCAAATGAAATAAGCATAAAGTATCTGTCTATCATTATCATGCTACCATACGTGTTCGGTTAATGGTGCATTTCAATTTATTTGTCGCAATTTGTCTCTGTCACAGAAAAACTATTTTCAAATTTTAATAATTTTAGATTAAAAAAATTTATAATATACTAAAATCTCTTTCAATTTTTTATCTTAAAAGATGGTATATGAAATGTTATTTAAAAAATTTCAAATTAAGAAAAAAAAAGTTTTTTTTAAAAAAAACACATTAAAATAAAAATTAAAACAAATTAATTAAAATAGAAAAAAGTATAAATAAAAGTTATCATATGGAACAAATAGTAGCAATAGTCAATAACATTGGCAAAAGTCTTCTAACTTGGGTTAATTATGATGACTAATCATATAGCTCATAATGAAGTCTAGTGTGAGACGGATAAATACGATTTAATTCTCACATGAAGTCACAAGTATTTTTCTCATTATCTATTATCAATAAAACATATATTCCTGCTTAATTCTTCCAAGTGGAGTAATTTTTTCATTAAAATGGTTGACCTTTTTCTTTATTGGATTTATTTTTAAGCTTGCTAAAAATTAAGCGCATAACGAGTCTATCATTATTTTAAGAAGAATTTTCAAAAATAACTATAGTGTGGGTCTCATTAGTAATTTGAAGCTATAGTTTAGATATTTATTATTATAGTGACAAAAATAATAATTAAGGTATTGGATGATTGGGTTGTTGTATTTATATATTGTATCAATGAATACATTAATGAATTCTATTTATATAAACAAATATAAGTTGCATGTATACAAATAAATGAACAACAAAATATATAGGAAATCATATTTACTTGTTTTTGTATCATTTACATTTATTTGCTTTAGTTTTATTTCTATTCATCTAGACATTTAGGTAAAGTTTTGAATTTAAAATTTTATCAAGCTAATAATTAGTCAAAATTAGAGTATATACCTCCCAATGTTTCACTAGTAGAGTGAGTGATATCACTGCTGACGAGACAAAGTTTTGGATTGAAATACATCTAACGAAATAAATGGGCAACGGATAAGTAGAAACAACACTGTATATGGTGCTGTAAGAAATTGTTTAAGAAATTTACTTGAGCTAGGTGAATTGGATAATAAGTCAATGTCATGTTCAGAGTCTACATTTTAGGTGTGGTTAGCACTTTAAAAACATTATTTTTCCTCAAGCAAATCCTTGATTTAGTTGGCTACTAAACAAAAAAGTAAACTTAATTGCGAAAGCTATTAAAGGGTGAGCATTCAAAGAACTCAAAGTAAACTCATGCAGCTGTTTGAAATAATATGAACAACACGAAAAATAATATTTTACATCGTACCTCTGAAAAAGACAAACATGACTACACTATATCTATAAAACCTCTACTAACTATGAATAGGTGCCAAGAGAAGACTCAAGGCTGCCTCAAAAGTGTCCAACAACAATTCAACTGTAAGCATAACTAAAAGGAGTCTTCTAAAAAGCTAGGAGATCTCATCAAAAAGGCTGATGAAGATATGTGTAATCATATAAAATTTAATAAAATATAAATTTTACCATATGATTCGAATTATATTAAATTAAAAAATATATTAGTCCAAATGAATATTATGGATTAATATATTTGGTTCAATTAATTAAATCCAATAAGATATGAATTTAAAAGCCCAAATCCATTTCTTTGGATTACAAAAGATAATCCGCTTCATTAGGCCTAATATTCTCTCATCCTAGAGGTCCACTTGATACCACGTGTTAGATAACGTGGCATGCAAGTCAAACAAAGAAGTCAATAGGATCACACCATGTGTCAAGATGCCATGACATTCCTATCTCAGTCAAAGGCCAATAAAAATATGTCACGTGTGCAAGTGATGTGTTCCAACCAATCAAATATCGTTATGTCACTTGAAAGAAAACCTATTTCTATGACTTTTCCTGCACCATGTCACCATAAATCTGATTTGCCGGAAGAAAGCCTGATTCCATCATAACTCCTCTATTTCAACAACTATATATAGGGTTCTCATAATTTAGAATTCACATCAAGAATTCTAACAAAAAGCTAGAGAGAGTTCGTGAATCAAACGCTGCAAATTTCTCTACAAGTTGAAGAATTCAACATGATACTTATTATTTGGCTGCACATTTCCATTATGTACTTTCTATGGGAGCCGTTTTTGCTTTATTTGCAGGATTTCACTATTGGGTAGGTAAAATCTTTGGTCGGACATACCCTGAAACTTTAGGTCAAATCCATTTTTGGATCACCTTTTTTGGGGTTAATATGACCTTCTTTCCTATGCATTTACATTCAGCCATTCAAGTTCAAGAATAAGCTTAAAAGCTCTTGAACTTAAGATCAAGATAAAGAACAAATTCAAGTTTTAAGATAAAGATCAAGAACAAATTCAAGTTTCATGATCAAGATTAAGGACAAGTTCATATCAAGTTCAAGTTCATCAAATCCATAAATTAAGATCAAGACCATAAGATTCAAGATCAAGCTCAAGAGCCGTTGGATTTTAACTTCAAAAGGAGAATCAAAGGATTTATAGAGATTATAACACTCACATACTTGAAATCAAATACTACAAATTATTATGATATTCTCATTCTTGATTATTATTTTCTCGATCTGAAATTTTATTGTCATAAAAATTCTGGCATGCCTGGTAGGACAATCATTACCTCTCATCTCTACTTTTCAAGCATCAAAGAATATTGAAATGGCTTCCAAGAAGATCTCCTAATCAATTTCCTCCAAGGCTGCTAATTCCAAGTTCTCCACTGAAGTAGAAGGAATCATGGGTGTTACTTTTGGTAGTGTTGGAGCTATTACAAGGAGCAAAGTCATTATGCTAGGATAACAAACACTGCGAGTGTCGTTCGCACCGACCCTTGATTTTGGATCTTCAACCCAGAAGGAGCAAGGTCCTCTACAAATGCTTCAGAAGGAGGAAGTAGTGTTGCTGAGAAGATCAAGTAGACTTTGGCTCTACTTGATGTCTCTAGTTCCAAGAACTCTACCATAAAGAAAGACCATGACTCATCCAATGAATCTTCTCCATATGTATCATGTAATGTAAGCCCGTTGAGGATCAACTTTCACGATAATTTGTGCTATTCTTTAATACCTCCAACAATCATGCAAGAGATGATAACTAATGCTTCATTCATGGAGGAATAACTATCAAATCTGGCAAATTGATTGAAGCATTGACCAAGCATGTGCAACATCAAGAGTCTAGCATTGATAAGTTGATGGACAGGGTGGACGACTTACTAGATGGGGAATCTAACCATGCATCCGGGAAGGGTATTGAAATTCGAGAAACTAAAAATCCTATGAAGAAAGCACCGCATATCAAGGAGATGCCAATTTCTGCTGAAGGGATGATTTCACTAAATCAATTAAAAGAATTCATTGAAGGGAGCATCAAAGAAAAATATGAAGTCTCCACTAAGTCTTCCTATATGAATGCCAAGCCTTAAACTTCAAGGATTAATAGCCTTCAAATGCCTGCCGGTTAACAACGTCTTAAATTTCAATAGTTTGAAGACAAAGAAAATCCGAAGCAATATGTTTCAAACTTCGTGGAAACATGTAATAATGCTGGGACCTCTGGAGACTATCTCGTCAAATAGTTCGTTCGCTCCTTAAAAGGACATACCTTTGACTGGTAGACCGATATTGAGCCTCATTCCATTGACAATCAGGAGCAACTAGAGAAAGAGTTTCTCAATCACTTCTATGGAACAAAGCACATGGTGAGCATGGTGAAACTGATAAATACTCGCCAAAGGAAAGATAAACCAGTCATTGACTTCATAAATCAATTGAGAAATGCTAGCCTCAATTGCAAAGATAGACTTAGTGAAGCTAATGCAATAGAAATATGTATCCAAGGAATGCACTGGGGGCTTCTCTACGTCTTACAAGGAATCAAGCCAAAGACCTTCAAAGATCTAGCTACTCGCGCTCATGACATGGAGTTGTGCATGTCTTCTGCAGGAAAAAAATGTGATGCCTATCCATGATCCTCGCAAAGGAAAGGATAAGAAAAAACCAAAGAAATGGAGCAAATATTTGCTTAAAAAAGACAACAAGGAATCCATGAATATTTACTCATCGCCCGTGAAGTTCACTACAAAGGAAAGCTGGGAGCAAAGTATGAAGACAACTTTTCTAGGGCATCCAAATCAAAAGTTGACTTCAAAAAGATGCAAGAAAAAGCATACCCCTTTCTGGATTCTGATGTTTCCCAAATATTTGATGAATTGGTTGAACTAAAGCTCAGCGAGTCACTAGAGATGAAACAACCCGATGAAGCTGGAAAGACTAGCGATCCAAATTATTGCAAATATCATAGACTTTTGGGTCATCCTCTCAAAAAGTGTTTTGACTTCAAGGAGAAAGTTTTACAATTTTCTAGAGAAGAGTAGAACATCCTTGATGATGAGAAAGAGATTTCTAACCAAATCTCTATCACTTTTTGCTCACTTGACCTAGTCTAAATATTTACCTATGAAAAAGTGAAGTCCTTAGAGCCCAACAAAACCCAAACTGATAAAGATGACGATGAAGATTGGATTGTCGTGAATAGGCAGAGACATAATAAGACAAGTTCACGAAAAGAATCATCTAAGAAGCCGACCAGAGGGAGGACAACGAGGAGATCAAATAAGAAAAAGTCAGTCAAGCATCTAAAGAAAGTAAAGCTGGAAGTGCATCACTAACAGAAACCACGACATCCTGTGACTTTTGGAGAGTTCTTACCGAGTTGGTGTCACAGTAAGACTATCCAAGACAACATCAAGGAATCAAGTTTTAATGCCAACAAAGAAGAAACTACAGGTGAAATACATCAAAAGTG